>JAGPOW010000304.1:110935205-110958807 GCA_030014935.1 Caiman crocodilus | reverse complement strand
CTCTTATTAGCCACAGAAGAAGTAAGACGCAAAAGGTTGTGTGTTTCTCTTCTGTTCCTTCCAAGAGAAACACACAACCTTTTGCGTCTTACTTCTTCTGTGGCTAATAAGAGTTACTCAAAAAACACTGAGAAAAACCCTTAACAATAGTAATAAGGATGTAAGATATTTACTTAATGCAACAAGAGACTTTATTAAGGCTTATTCCGGAGTTAAACTGAGGTTTGATTATACACATGCCAGTAGCTCAGCTGTTCAGCTCTTTTCTCTAGGTTTCATTTCATTTTGAAGCACCTGACAACAGGAAAAGGCCAAGCTACATGACAGTAAAGTTTTGGTGTGTGACCATGCACATACTACTTTTTACTTAATTTGTGACAAATTGCTATTGTTTATGGTATTTGGCTTTCAGTTTCATATCTAAAGTTTTCTGAAGCAATCCAAGATCCTGAGGCTGCCGCCCTCTGTAGTATGAAGAAAACTTACCCTTCCCCCATTCCCTAGTATACAGGCACACAAGATCGTTAAGAAATAAAGGACTCTCGCACTACACTAATCTCCAAATGCATTATAAAGTAAATGCAAAATGAGCTCAAAGAGAGGATACCTAGAACATAAAGGTTAAATGTTATCCCCTGCCCAGATTCCTTTTGAAAGTCATTTCCAGTAAGGATACAAAGTTAAAATAGCTAGGGCACTTTCCAGTCCAAAGCAGTCATAGAAACACATGACTGACAAGATGAAATGGAGGAGAGGGACATGATTTTAGAGGAATAGCAGACCACTAGCAAGCTTGTAAAATGGTATTTACAAACTAATTGAAAATAAAAATATCATTCTTTCCATATCAACCCAGTACTATTGCAGAGACACACTATAAGATTGGTGCAATTTAATGTGAAGAGCATAAGAAGAAATTAAACCCAAGAATTACTGAAGTGTGACATTTTGATCTTGCCTGGTTGTGCAAGTTTTTCTGCAGCTCATCCCTTCCCTTGCAAGAGGCTGGAACAATTGCAGTTTTAGTTAAAGACTACCCAACTGACCGTCAAGAATGACAGAAAGGGGGTGGGGAGCAAGCAAAGATGGAGCCCCATACCCCACCCCGCCCTATCCGTGCTGCTCCCCCCTTCCCACCTGCTGCTTGGGGTCCAGGCCCATCCCCCACAGTGGGGGGGGAGGGGAGGAGCAGGCCTGGGCCCAATGTGGGGGAGGACAGGGAAGAGCAGCAGGTCTGGGCAGACCTGGCAGTGGCAGGATGACAGGAGGAGCAGGCTCAGGGCGGACATGGGGGGGGGGGGGGAGGGAGGGAGTGGATCCAGACCTGAGGGGGGAGGAGGCCCATTCCTCCCCTCCCCCACCCACTGCTGCATCAGGCCAGGCCCATTGTTCCCACCCCCACACATCAGGCCTGGGCCCACTGCTCCATGCCCTCCCCTCACCCCCATGTCAGGTCTGGGCCTGCTCCTCCACTCCCTACCCGCCCCAATCAGGCCCACTCCTCCCCATATCATGGCCAGGTCAGCCCTGCAGGCAGTGACCCCACTGTAGGCAAATAAATCGTTATGGACAGACAGACAGACTAATGTTTTTATAATATTAGAATATGGCAGGCTGACTTCACTCAAAGCACTGTTTTAAGTGACTTATACCATAAGTGTCTTTTTTCCAGTTAATAGGGAAAGGAATGGTTTTTCAACTAGATGCACAAGGGTGCTGATAGTTGCGATGACTTAGATGGATTAAGAGGGCTTCTCCCCAAAAATCCACAATGCTTTCCCTTCTGCACAAGAAAAACTTCTGCAAACTCTGAAATCAGCACAATACTGAAGACTGCAGTGTGGACACTGCAGGATTTGGTCCTGCAACAAAAGTACCAAGCAATAGCCAAGAACAAACATGTAATCCACAGATGACTTGGGAACAATCCTAATTAGAATAGGGAACACAGGCAGCCTTTTTTCCACTTCAACATGAGTTCACTCATTCTGTGGAAAGATCAAGTATAGAATATTAGTGAGCTTTAAAGAGTCAAAAATACTAATGCAGATCAGTTGACATGGGGATGAACTGACAATTAGATCACAAAGCTTTATTCTTTTCTAGTCTGTGATTAGTTGGCACAAAAATAGATGCAACTACGTTATCCAAGCTATTTTAAAACCATCTTACCTCAGTACTTCTATAGATCCAATATTTAAAAAAAATACAAAGCTTCCATACACCTAGCTCTCCACAGAGTTATTTTAAGTTTATTTACCCAAATATACTGAACTCCAGATGCTTTCGTAGTTAAAACACTACAATCAAGAAAACCCCATTAGCTAAACTCTCATCTTCATTATGACCACAACAGAATATTTTTTTCCAACAAAACTGGCTCTAGCAGCTTTCCACTACGTGCCCCACCAGGGCCAGGTTAACATGAGAACACTGGAAGACACCTACGCTAACATGGCATATGCCAGGGGTGCTCAACCTCCAGCCCATGGAGCCATAACATGCAGCCTGCAGGGAGCCCCATAGGTCAAAATTTGACCGTGGGGAGCCACAGAAGCCCTGCAGGGCTGGATCCTACCCTGCCCGAACCATTACCCACACAGCAGGATGGGTTGCCATCTGCACATCCAGATCCAGCTAGGCTGCTCCCCTTATCTGCCCCTTCAAGCCTGGTTTGAGAAGAAAAATGCTTTGCCCCACCCAGACCCTCCGGAGCATTTGGATCAGGGCCACTACCCTGCTTCCTCCCCACCAAGTGTCCAGATCAGGACCCAGGCTGCTCCCCAACCCCTGCCCCAGGATGGACAGGCCAGGGGCAGCCTGCACAACCTCCTGTAGCTGGATCGGGCCCAGGGGCCAGATCTGGCCCACAGGCAGAGCCAGATCCCTCCAATCAGCCCACAAGGCAAGACAGTCAGGCACCACTGGTCCACACAGTACGCACGCAGGAGCTCATGCCCATTAACTGATTAGTCAAAACTTAACCACTGAGTCTTCCACCTCTGCCTCAAGTCTTGCGTAACTAGTACAAAGAAACAGTTCAAGCGTTGGCCACAGTTTCAAGATGTCCTCTTAACACAAGTGCACAGACACAGGTGATGGCCATGCTCATTAGCCAATGAATTAAGAACCAAATGAAAGCCGACAGGCCCAAGCAGCTTTCCCACATATGTGGAAAACAGGTCATTAGACCCAGTACCCGCCTCCACCAGTGCTGTTCCCTTTTAAAAAAGGGAGGAAACATCAACCACAAAAATCCCGCTGGGATCGAACCACGATCCAGAAGAAACTGACACGAGAGCGAGCAGTGCCGAAACAAGAGTCTCCACTGAAAGGCACAAAACCTGCTCGCGTGACATGGTAGGAGCCACAGGGCTGGACGGCACCTCGTCCAGCTCAGAGCGCCGGCTCAGAGCAGCACCACCCGGGCCAAGGAACATGGTCACAAACTCTCCATCCTACCCGCAAGCTCACCTGTGCCCTGGGCCCAGAGCACGCCACCAAATTTATGTCCTAAGTTCTTATCCCCTCTCGTCGGATGACCCGGGCTTGTGCCTGCATGCAGCGAGTGCTATGCACCCCGGGCTGCAGGGCAGGGGGCTGCCCCCAGGGGCCCATCCGCTCCCTCGCCCCGGACTCCTTCTGCGGGGCAGCTCACGCCCACCCAGTCCGAGCCCTGGAGAAGCCGCCGCAGCAGGAGGCGGCAGGTGCTCCCACTTGCCCCGGGGCAGCGCGGACACGCGGGGGGACGCGGGACTCACCCCATGAGCCAGTCCATGGCTGTCCCGCGGCGCCGGCCGAGCTCAGGGGCGGTCGCGGCGCATGGGGCTGGCGCAGGCCCCCGCCCCGCGCCTCGCCCCGCCCGCCCGGCCCGGCCCGGCCCGGCGGCGCCCCGCCCCCTCCCGGCCGGCGGGTAAGCAGGCAGGCACGCAGGCGGTTCCGCCGGTCTCGCGCCGGCTGCCCCCTCGCGCGCGCGCACACACAAACACACAGGCAGGCTGGCCGGAAGTAAACACACGCGAAGCCCCGCCCCTCTCCGCTCCGGAAGCGGCCGTGCCGGCCCGCAGGGCAGTGTGGGAAGTGTAGTTGGCGCGGGGAGGCCTGAGGCACGGGCGGGGAGGGACGGGGGGGAAGGTTCTGTGCGCGCAGGCGCGGGCTGGGCCGTTGGGTATCTGCGCTGGCGGTGGGCGATGGAGTCTGCAGGGAGTTAAGTCGCTGATAGCCCGTGGTGGTTATTTCTGGGTGCTGGTTATGAAAAGCAGCATACGTGCATATATACACGCATGTCGGTGTGTACGTGTCTATGTCTATATCTATACACACATATTCTAATGTTATAAAAGCCTTGGTCTGTCTGTCCATAATGCTTTATTCGCACTGTGACTGGCTGACAGAAACGACCAATCGGAGTGCTCCAAGAGAGTTCTGCTGGAACATAGCGTGGCAGAGCGTCGCCATGACAGGGGTGTGTGCTGCCCCAGGACGGGGGACAGGTGTACCCGGGGGTGGCAGACCCAGAGCATGGGGGGTGGAAGCAGCACCAGACCGGAAGCGGGGGCAGGAGGGGAATGGACCCGGACTCGGAGTGGACGGGGGAGCAGGGCCAGACCGGAAGCAGAGGGGGGGATTGGACACAGGCCTCTGTCCCCACCCCTACAGCCATGTTTGACGGGCAGTTGGCTAGTGCCAAAAGAAAGTTCCAAGACTAAGCTGAACCGTGCCAGGGCAATGGCAATGAAAATAGCCAGATGCTGCACAAACTGGTACTGGACAAACTATATAAAGAGATACAGTTTGCCTTAGATGCAGGAAACATGCAAGTTATGTATAATGGCCTGAGGAAAACTATTGTCTCAACTGTCATGAAAGTTGCCCCCCTCAAGTCTCAAGATGGCAAAGTAACAATCACTGACAAGAACAAGCAGGTGTCACACTGGGTTGAACGTTAGGGGTTTACTCCCATGAACCAGATAGTTTAGAAGAGGCACTGGATCAACTCCCAACTCTAGGTATACTGGCACAGCTAGACAAAGAACCTACAGACGAAGAACTGAGCAAGGCGATAGACTCTAAGAAGCAGAAAAGCACCAGGGGAGGATGGCATCCCAGCTGAGATTCTCAAGTGCAGGAAATCTAGCCTGCTGCCACATCTTCATGAACTCCTAGTGCGATGCTGGAAGGAAGGTCAAGAACCCTAGGACACACATGATGAGAACATTATCACTGTCTACAAGAACAAGGGTGACTGCAACAACTATAGGAGCATCTGTCTCCTCAGCATCATATGCAAGGCTTTTGCTAGTCATCTTGAAATGCTTGCAACAGATTGCTAACTATGTCTGCCCAGAATCACAGTGTGGATTCAGAGCAGAGAGATCAACAGTGTATAAAAACTTATGAATTGCCTCTCTCTTGCTTGCATTATGTTTGCCCTGAACAGTGGCATCAAGAAGACTATGGTCCTAGGGTAAGGTGTTCACCAGTCACCATCTATCAGCCTTGGCAACACACCTCTCAAGGCAGTAAGAAAATTCTGCTACCTAAGATCCACAGTGAGCAACAACCTATCACTAGATGAAGAGCTAAATGTGCACATTGGAAAGGCAGCTACCACTTTCAGTACACTCTCCAAATGAGTCTGGAACAAAACAAAACTCATAATCAAAACTAAGCTGTTTGTGTACAAAGCCTGCATGCTCATCCTCAGTGTCCTTATATATAAGCAGTGAGACATGGTCAACATACATGTGGTGGATTTACCGATAACAGTCCAGCACATCTGGGCTTGAAGAATCTGCTGTTATTGGTGGAATACACCCGCCAATCAGGTAACTGCTGGGAGGGGCTTGCCTTGCCCCTACCTGGGGTGAGGTGAAGAGCCCTGAACCTGGTTGAAGCCTGCACTTTGCTTCAACCCGATTGGTCTGTTTGCAATCCGGGGGCAGAGCCTCCAAAAGGTATAAAAGAAGCAACATGCCCAGCACGCGGCAGATGCGTTGGGGGATGGAGGAGAGAGTGAGGCATAAGAAGAGCTCAGAAGAGCTGCTCAGCAGGTGGAGCAAGTGTCCAGAAGAGCCTCAAAGACTCCCCACACCAATCCAACATGCACACGACAGAGCCCAGGGCCCACAGCAGGCAGCAGCCCAAGGGGAGCCATTGGCCCCAGAGGCCTCCTCACAAGTGAGGAACAGCAGGACCAAGAGTACACTGACTCCCCCACACCTGCACAGGACCCCCTCAGAGCCTTGAGTTACCATGTAAGAAAAGGGTCTTTTCCACAAAGGAAGGAACACCCCAGACAGGCCTTCCTAGGTGGGCTATTTTGGGTGGCATCCCTGCCAGGGACCCAAAATTCCCACCCACCTTACTGGTTGCTGGAGAACAGCCAATGCCCTAGCATCAGCCTGTGACCCTGGGGTTTAAAGAGTTAATTTTAGTCTAAGGCTGATGCATCTTCTATTTTGCGAGAGAGTGCCTTACATTTTGCAATATTGTGCCTTATATTTTGTGTACTTCTGTGTTTGTGAATTGGTAGTTTAATAGAGTCTATAACCCTGCCTGGGGGATCCACTGGGATCTCTTGCTATTACTTACCTGTGTTTGCCTGTCACTTATCTGAAACCCCAGTGGTGGTAACCCATTATAGACATAAGGCTTATAGTTATATATCTGAATATATACTTATATACACATGTATATACATATGTTTACATTTATGTTTACCCACTTATATAGATCATAATAAACTTGTGTACAGTTACATTCCAGATTGTCCTGTCCTCATTCCTCTGGGGCAGAGGGAACTTGTGAGTAGTCTGCAGTTTCATCTATAGCACACCTGCTAGCTAACAATCCCATTTAATTGGAGAAGGGAGTACATACCCATGTACACCTGGGCTACACATGCATATCAAGAAAAAAGGCTGAACAGCTTCCATCTACGCTGTTTAGAGCACATCCTTGACATCAAGTAGCAAGACAAATTCACCAACACAGAAGTCATTGCCAAAGCCAACCTGCCAGCCATCACTGCGCTACTCAAATAGTGGCACCTATGTTGGCTTAGCTATCTTTGCAAATTTCAAATTGTAAGGGAAAATTGCAGGTGGAGAGAGAAAAGCAGGGCACCCAAAACTACACTTCAAAGATGTCTACAAGCAGAATATGATGAATTTTGGAATTGACCCAAACCTTTGGGAGGCATTAGTATGAGACAGGACAAAGTGGTGTTCCCTTCTTAATTGTGGAGTCCAACATCATGATGAGAAATGGTCACTCAAATTACAACAAAAATTGTGACCAAAGTCACCAGCTTGTCAGTACAGTAGCCCCTAATGGTATACACACCTGTGACAACTGTGGCAGGATCTGCAAGTCAAACATTGGTTGTTCAAGCCACAAGAGAAAATATGCCACCAGTCAGTAGAATAGCTGCAATATCCACCATCACTCGCTGATGAATGGATGCCATAGTATACATTCATGCTTGGATGCACATATATACATATACACATGCATATATACATATATATACACACACATACCTACATGCATGCGTATATACATATATATTTCATGATATATGTATATATAAATAACCGCTATGGAATAATAACCATCCCAGGTTACTAGTTAATTACTTAATGATTAAACTATCCAGAGCCAGGGCAAACAATCTGATATTTAACAGATCAGTGGTAAAACAGAATCAAGCTTCCAATATATAGTACATTGTATACTGTATATAATATACAGTAAAATAACATATATCATGTATATAATATTTGCTAATAAATGATATAATATGGTATGTAAGAGTAATATTGTAGCTGTGATGGTCCAGAAATTAATGCTGGTGGGTTATCAAGTGCTGACATCACATTCCCAGAACTATAGGTGAATTATTTCATCAGAGGAGCTATATTTTAAACCCTCGTTCCAAATCCTTACCATACATAAGGTATGGTCCATTGAAACAAAGATTTCAAGATTTCAAAACTCCTTCCAAATTTCTACCATAAGGGGCTAGCCATCCAAACAGTGCCTGTCTTAGACCAGCAGGGACGATTGCCACAGCCCTGTAAAGAGCCACTAGGTTTGAGCAGCCCACAGGGCAAGCTAATACTTCCCCTTACTGGCTGCATCTTGTGCTCCAAAATCTTTTATTTAACATGCTGGAGACTTTGCAACCAGAAGGACTGGTTGCAAAGATAACCTCCCAAATGTAAATCAGACAAAAACAGGGACAGCGCTCTCTGACTAACTCTGAAGACAGCCTGGAACCACACCTCTTGAGGATGTTAACTGTCCTGTTCATTTTAAGAGAAGCAATAATTCTGAAGCCTAAGAATGGCCATTCATTATTGTTAGCTATTTAGCTGCAACCAAAAAGAAGGTTGTTAATTTCATGGATCTCTGCACCATCAACTCTGAAGGTTGATCTATACACTGTTTTGATATAACAGGTGTAGATAAATTGGTTCAAACATCTAGTTGGTTGGGTTGTGACAGTTGGGAGACGTGTATCAATTTTAAAAGTGTTTATATTGATTTAGGTTGCACAGATTATTGTCTGACTGTTTCCTTATGCTTCCCTGTTTGTCTGAATCCACCCATTGTCTCTGGGTTTATATGTAGGGTTGGGCAGGCAAAGTTCTTTGAGTAGATGTGATATCTTTTATTAGACCAACTGAATAGTTGGATAAAGGTTCTTGGCAAGCTTTCAGGCACAGTTACCCTTATTCAGGCACAGGAAATGAGAGAAGCTAAAAGTGTGGCAGGGTGCCAGTGAGAATGTAAATAGGTAGAAATTAGAAAGATAAAAGTTAAATCAGAGAGGTAAAGCAGGGTTGCCAACTCTTTAGAGTTGTGTGTAGGGTTGCCAGCTCTTTAGAGCAGGGACCACCTTTTTGTTCAGTGTTTGTACAGTACCTGATACTTCTTAGTAGAAGGCAAGGAAGAGATGAACCCTATAGATTAGCCAAAGTAGATTTTTAATACAAACTGTCATGGACCAAAGCTCATTTCATCAGGTGCTATAAAATATATATGCACAAAGCTCTGTATAAAGAAACAGAAATTTGAATATAAAAGCAAAAGAGGGGAGGAGGGAAGGGTTAAGTGCTGGGAGAAGCAAACATGCAAGCAGTAAACTGATAGGAACAAACGAGTCACGAAAGCCAATCTAGGTAACAGGATAAGAATCCATAGTCTCTGTTTAAACTGTACTTAATGCAATCCAGTCTGTGGATGATTTCTTGTCCTACAATTTTCCATTCATATTGGTTTTTAAAGGTTTGCTGTCTAAGAACAGCCACTCTTAGGTCAGCAATGGAGCGTGCAGAGAGGTTCAAGTGCTCTGTCACAGGCCTCAGCTGATGTCAGATCACTGTTCATTCATTCTTTCATGTTGGGATCACCCTGTCTGTCAAAGGCAGACAGCAGCAGGGAACTGTGAGCAGGTGATGGTATATATGACATTGCTAGAATTGCAAGTGAACGAACCTCAGATGTTGTAATTTATAATCTGTGTACTTAGGTCCAGTGATAAAGTAGTCTGTATTGATTTGGGGCACAGAACGCATCTGGGGCTATTGTGAGGACTGGTCCTTTGGTGAGACTGGGAGTTAGGTAGCCTGTTGATTGACAGACTACATTCAAGGCTGGGGGGAGTTTTTGTCAGTGAGTGATGCTCTAGATACTATTGCAAATACAAATACATGCAATAAAATGAATCATCATAATCATTAGCAAACCAGTGCAAAAACTGTGTGTGGTCCAGCCCTGGGTGGCAACTGGATTCAGCATTGTATGTGAATGAAGTCTGGATTGTGCAAGGTGCTTAGGAGATGACTAGAATTTCTACTCCTCCCATCACCTATATTCTGAATAGTCCTGAGTGGGTACATCTCAAGGGACACAGATCATCTGTTTCTCCCAGCCTGCAGGTGACACACCCTCCTGTGCTTCAAGACAGAGGTTGTCTGAATGTGGAAAGGATCTCACAAAGACCCTGCTGTTCAGCATCTCTAACTACAGATTCACTTGACCCGAGTGCTCTCCACTCAGATTCAAAGGGAATGACTGAGTTGCCAGTGGTTATAAATGCTCAGCTGACAGCAGCAATCAAAGGACATCACCCTTAAGCTAAAAATAAATTGCAAGGGTGGTTTAATAAAAGCTAGCATAAGAATGCATGTCACAGAGGTAGTTCTATTTCTCTGTTTCCTTGGGAGAGGGGATGCAATTTCTTTTGCATTGAGAGCCATACTATGCCATCAGTTCTTAGGCATAACTCCTCATAGAAATCTGTTTGGAATTCTTTTAACATGATCTAGACCCTTTATTTGCCTCTTCCCCTAGTAAACCTCCATATTGCAAATGACTTCCATGTAAGGCAGCATGACCTAGGCAGAAGAGACCAAATCTTCTTGTTTTGCTGTCAAGTAAAATATTGTTCTTTATCACATTAGCTTGTTCTTTCTTTTTTTCCTCCCATTGGTAAATAACCAATGGGATAGGGAAAGTGCCCCCTGCACTGCTTTTTCCAGTGAAATCTCATATATTCTAGTGTGAGGTTTGGATGGGGACATTTTTACAATATTTAAAATACTGGATCAAACCATCTGCAGAAGATAATCATCCTTTATGCAGACACTTGATCCAGTCATTATCTGCAAACATTGGAGAACAGATGTCCTTCATTTAAATTATGTTTTGTTGTTACCCTTTGTAAAAAGTATTTTTGGCAGGGTGCTTAAGGATGAAATCTATCTAATTTTACTGTGGGGTGCATTGTACCAGGAGTAGGGTGTTCAGTCATCTGACACATATTTTAATCCAGAGATGGCTCTTCTTAATACAAAGGGTTTGTCATGCACAATTTGTTATTTTTTTTCCTGCTAGTAACAAGGAAAATACATGGCAAATGACAAAGAAAAATAACCAACACAACATAGACTCATGAATATTGACATCTATGGGCATTTATACACATGCTCCGGGAATGGGGAGGATGCTTTAATTAGAGTGGCTCTAATTAAAGCACCCAGAGCGTTTTGTGTATCAGCATCCCCATGCTTAAAAATGGCAGCGGGGGCACTTTAACTAAAACTCATTCAACAAGCTTTAGTTAAACAGCCCCCACCACCATTTTTAAGTGCAGGGACACTGTTACATGAGGTGCCAGGGTCTGCTGGAGCACAGTAATTACCACACTCCAGCAGACTCAATTAATCAAGCCTTCTCTGATGTGCCAGAATTATAACACATCAGAGCAGCCTTGTGCTTGCGTATACTGTATACATGCCCTATGCCATTAATTGTTTATAGTATATCTTGCAATATCCTGAAACCTTAGTGCTGGATTCACTGAAAAACAGTAGCATATTTTTTGTATGGTATAGGTTTTATGGGAGCTAAAATGATTATTACAACTGTAAGAGCCAAGGATCATTTGGGTGATTATCTTTTATTGAACCAGCTGCATGGTTGGGATAGACTTAAACAAGCTTTTGAATGCAGTCCAGTAGCTCAGTCTATCCTAACCATGAAGTTTGTCCAATAGAAGATACAACTCACAATAATCTTTGCCATCTGCATATTTCCTGGACCACCATGGCTACAACACCCTTCAGGCACTACCAGTTACAACTGTAATTCTTTTCATGCCACCCCTACACATTGGGAACCCCTGTCCTAGTGAGGTCAGGTATGGCACATTTTCCTGTCCAGTGAGAAGCCCAGAAGATGATGAGATGTTCCAAGAGAATGACACTCCCTCAGTGACTGACACCAATAACTTAGCTCTTCTATTTCTAAACCCTATTGAAAGCCCATTCCTCCATAAAAGCTGCCAATGTTGATCTCTGCAGCAATGATTTGTTTGACAGTACATGACCATTCAGGGCTTGTGACTCTTCACCAGGCTCTGTATACACACATCATGAAAAGATGACCTTTGCCATCAAAGTGCTTAGACAATCAATTCTTGACAATGAGTGAGTAAGATAGATGAAGACAGGGAGCTCAAGGAAATGGGGAGATGGTTATAATTAATGTAATGGGATAATTACATGGACTCACACCTGAACAATTCTCCTGTGTATTATGCTTCTCTCTGTTAGAACCTGGTCTTCTCAGAGGGAGGACTGCACAAAAAGGCAAAGCTCTTTGACTCTTGATATCTTCCACAGAGATCCAGTCATCATCATTGTCATACTGTTCATTTTCCCCAGCATGGCTGGCACACAGGGTTTGTAAGACAAGCATTCCTCTTACCCTTCTCTTTCCATAGGCACCTGATGCCCAGATGAAGAGTCATTTCGCAGCAACAGTTCTGAACACAGGGGCATTTTGAGGTTGACTAGCAGAGGAAGGGGTGAGTGAGGCCTGGCAGAGGGAAGGATGAGAGCAGCCCTGTGGCAGTTGTTCCACGTCCAGTAAAGAAGGGGCAAAACAGTGATTAGGCAGCACAGCTGCAGGTTACCAGGGCAACCCATGAAGTCAGCTGACCCTAGGGGGCAGGGCCTGACTCTTATAAAGCCCAGAGCCAGGGCCAAGCTGGTAGTTCTCTGCCAGCTACTATAGAGAAAGGAGCTCTCTGCCTAGGGAGAGATAGGAAGCCGGAGACAGGGCTGCAGCTGTGAGTTGAAGGGCCGTAGTAGCACTAAATGTTGTTTGGGCTGATGGGCTTCTGTTGTTATGGCTGGGTGCCTTATATTTTAGTTACAGCCG
Source organism: Caiman crocodilus (assembly GCA_030014935.1). Lineage (NCBI taxonomy): Eukaryota > Metazoa > Chordata > Crocodylia > Alligatoridae > Caiman > Caiman crocodilus. The sequence goes on along the minus strand of JAGPOW010000304.1, from coordinate 110,946,072 downwards.
AGGAGCTGGAGTTTGTGTTTTGTTGTTGTTATGAATGACCGGTGGTTGGGGTGAGGCTATCTGGGGTTGGAGGAGGCCTCAGGGGAGCCTCCCCAGTAGTGCAGGGGATCCTGGCGCCCTGGGGGCATAGTGTTCTTGTAGGTGCCAGAGAAGGTGCAGCGGGGCGCCAGTGAGCACACAGCGGCATGGAGTGTGGAGACCCCAGCCCCAGAGAGGGGGCATTTGGTAAGAAACCCAGTGGGGCACAGCTGGCCCAGGAAGGGTGCAGCACTGGGAAGCCCAAGGGGGGGCAATGTTTGAGAGGCCTGAGAGGGGCCACACTGAGGGGCCCAGGGGGGGTGGTCTAGAGCCAGAGGGTGCAGTGACCTGGGGTATGGGGACCCCAGGCCTGTGAGGGACAGCATAATTGAGAAGGCCTGAGGAGCCCCAGGAGGGGGCACTGTTTAAGGACCCCCAGGAGGGTGCTGCAAACCCCAATAGAGCCTTGCATTTACTAGAGAGCCCAAGTTGGGCACAGTGAGCCCCAGGAAGGGAGCCCTCTTTGAGAGGCTCAAATGGGGCACAGGGACTGAGTAGACATCTGTGAGGCTTGGGCTGTGGTATTGGGGAGGAAGGAGCTGCAGATAGTGCACCCAGGCATTGCGGTACAAGTGGGCAGCCTCCTGCTAATTAACATCAATTAATTACCATCAAAGGCATGGCAGGCAAGATGAGGCGGGTGGTTGCCCAAGGACAGGTGCGTGGGCCACATGGAGGGCGGGCCTGAGTGCCGACCTGTCACAGGGCCACACTGACCTCACAGCCCCTGAAGAGTGGAGTCACATTTCTGAATCCAGCTCAGTGTATTCAGAGTTGCCTTGGAATCAAACAGCACATCTGAGGAACATTAAAAATGGTTTCCTTCCTTTTTCCCCTTTTGTGGCTTTTCTCATGTACAAAAATCATACAAAACAGGATGTTGATAAAAGAACAGATGCTTCTCATGCAGACCTGATCTTGGTATCAGCTTTTAAAAGTGCTTTTCTGTTTTTAGTGTATGATAAAAGGGTGTTGTAAATGATAAATTGTCATAAGGAAGTAATCAAGGCTATATGAGGCTGTGCAAGCTTACTCCCCTAATTCAATGCCTTGACTATTATTAGTGTTACTTCTTGCACCCATGGTGAGTGCAGTTAGCAGGTGGGCAAACATTGATTTTTACATGGCTGGCTGCTAAGTAATGGAGTCGAACTTTGTCCCTCTTATTGGTTTATCACATCAGGGATGATGGAGCTAACCCTTCCCCAGAACCTCACATGAGCAGCTGAACTAGTGCACCCAATATCTTGTAATTTAACTAATGGCAACAAAATGAACAAGCCAATTTATTTGGAAGGTGTGGTATTATTGACAAAGAAAAGGTTTAAGTAGGCTTATATATTTCCTCTTCTCTGTCATAGTGGCTAGGATGGTACTTGGCAGAGCATGGGTTTTGGTAAAGGTCAGGGTATAGTTAACCACAGAATGAGATGTCCCCCTTCCTGGCTAGAGGAAGGTCCATTTCCATGGAGTGCTCTTTCCTATTCTATCTGCTAATGGCAGAAGGGCATTAACAGGTAGGAGAATCTGAAAAAATATGCCTGGGTGACACTTTTTTCCATGGCTCCCAATAGTTCTGGCAGGGAGTGGAGCAGCAATAGCACCACATGATAGGAGAGGATGGGTGTCTCAGCAACGAGTCCATGGACCTTTTCTCCACTGAGCTCCTAATCTGCAAGCACATGGCTGCAGTGTCAAAGGTTCAGCATGGTTCCCATAAGACCTGACTACACAAAGCAGGGGTTAGCTACCTTATTTCAGCCTGCCACTTCTTAAAGGCAACTGAGTCTGGAGACAGGCCACTATTTGCAACCCAGCCAGTGCCCCTACTGTTGCCACCATTCCAAGCTACCTGCTGTCATCTCAGCCCTCCTTGGTCTGTACTCTTGTGCAGGACTACTGTTGCCATCCTGTACCTTTTGCCATGAGCTGTCACCACTGACTGCTGCAAGCATTGAGTAGCAAGAAAAGTGGCTGTTGCTATAAGGGGGCACATGTGGGAAAGCCAAGGCAGCAGCAGGTGGCACTGTTGAAAAACTGGAAGCAAAGGGTGACATGATGATGGAGAGAGCTTTGGGGACACCCTCTCTAGGTTGGCCAAGGTGGCCATCTCCTTCCCCTATTTTACACTACTGCACTACAGGCCAAATACAATCACTTGAAGGACTGGGTATGGCCTGCAGACTGTAGGTTGCCAACTCCTGGCTTAGGGGATGGGCAGAGTGGGAAACTGGTTTAGAGCACTGGTTGGTCAGAAGGCTAGGAGGATATCTTAGCAATGACTTCTTTCTGTGTACTTTCCTCTTAGTAGAAGCAATTCTTCCCTCAGGGGAGAGCACAGCCCTGCACTGAAGGGGACAGAAAGAGGTTGTTACTTTAGATTTTATATTGCCTCCTCTTGCTACTGTATTGCAGCATTTCCTGATCAACTGGGCCAGTCTGCTGGCACAGCTATAACAGTAGAGGGGTAACACATATCTAGGGCCTAAGCATTTTGCTGCCAGAGAAGGCAGGCCCAAATACTGGCTAGGTGATCAGGGAGACGAGACTTAGCCCAGCTGGAGGAGCAGCTTAGACCCACCCCACCATGGGAAGAAAATGTGCTTCTTAGTGTCCCACTGCTAAATGTCTCACTGGAAATATTTTTCTTGTATCTTGATTTTTTTTTCCCCCTTTCTTAATTTCTTCCAGTTACCACTGCACTCTGAGTTAGATCTTAAACTGATGAAAATCACTTTGGTCCTCTTGAAATATATAAGATTATATCATTTTATACCAGCTCAGAACCTTCTCTTTAGCAAGGAAAGGAAATCAACGTTTAGCAGAAAGTTATGGCATTTTGGTAGGTAGAATCACTCAGTAAAATTCTCCTGACTCTGGCACTGGCTCTTTAAGTCAACAACATCCACATATTCCCTCCCTAGGACAAAACGCCTTTGTCTGTGTGTATTATACATGTTACAGTTCAAATTCCTGCATAGCCATTAGAAAAAAGAAAGTGCACATGGCTTGCAGCGTGGGCCTGTCTGCAGCTCAGAATGTGACTATTAATCATCCTGAATATTAATAACAACATATTTTTCCTGCTGGAACATTTGATTTAAAAAAGAAAAAGTATCATAAGTGATTATAAATATTGATCACTGCCAATGACAGTAAAATATCTTAGATATAGGATTGCCATAGGACAATAAATCTAGTACTTCTCAGGCATGTTGCTTGTGTCGAGCACTAGTTGACATACACTTACTAGGAGGGGAACTGCACCACAGTTTGAATCCATGAGGTGCTAAAGATCCCTCACAACTCCCATCAGCTTCAGTAGAAATCCAGTATACTACTCAATACCACCAGGAAGAAGTGTCATGTACCGAGGTATAGGCAGTCTGGCTGGCGATTTGCACAAGCCATTAGCCAAGGTCCAAGGGATAGCCAAAGTCAGAGTCTGAGCCAGGGCTGAAACAGGAGACAGAGCAAGGTCAGGGATCCAGCCAGGTCATGCCTGTGAGAGTCAAGTTCTAACAAACCAAGAAGCGAGGCAGAAGTTGAAGTCCAACCAAGGTCGGCAATGGTCAGATCTGGAATCAGGGCAGTCTACAGATAGCAGAAGTCTTATTGTCCAGACAGCTTCCCAACAAAACAGGAAAACATATATAGGCAAGAGGATCCAAACAGGGGCTGCAAGCCCCAGGCCAATCAGGAGCCAGTGGTAGAAAGCCTTTCCTTGGGAGGGCCCCTCTCTTTGCCACTCTGCCTTCCTTCACGAGCTGTGGCCTAGTGGAGAGCTGAGCTAGCGCTTGGGCCCTTAACCCCTGGATCAGGGGTCTGGGACCATGTGTTGACAGGGGCTCAGCTTCCACTTGCCTTCCCAAGAATACTTCCAACTCCATGCTGCAACCCCAGTTCCCACAAGCAAATTATTTCCAGGAAGCATTTTCTCCCTGCTCTAGCTTGGATTTTCTTCTTACCACTCTGCTGCATTGCTCCAGTAGAAATGATGCTGTGTAAACTTCTGTGGTTGGTGCTGCATTGGCCTCAAGCAGCAGCCATCAGATGCATGCCTTTTACCTGTCATGACTGCCAGGGAAGGAAGAAAGGCATAAGATGAGAAACAGGGGCTGCCTCTTTGAATAAGGAACAGGACACCCTCTTAGTGAGACTGAGATGTGAAGCATCAAACAACATGCCTCACCTAGAGCTAGACCTACAATTTTCCCTTCCTTACTGGGTCATAGAATGATGGAGACCCTGGATTTTTTTCTGTAAATTGTTGGCATTACTTCACTATAGCCTCATCTTTTTCCTATGTAGGGGGAAAAGCCAAAAAGTCTTCTCAGGTTTTTGGCTTTGAAGAAACTTCAGGTCTCAAAACAATCTGCTCAAGTATTTTTCATGTTTCTCTCTTGTGGAGTCGTAGGAAATTTTAGCTAGACTGGGCATAGAGAACATTTGCAAAGGCAAGAACAGCTTTCTGGCATTTCCCCATAGCAGTTGGCCATCCCATAACTGGATCAGTACAGTCAGATGCTGTACATCTGTACAGTTAAGTCATTTAACCCATATACTAGCTTCCCTGTATTAACCCTGGAACCACAACCTTCAGCACAGTCCCCTTAAGCCATGTTCTTGAAAAGGGAAACATACTAAGTCGGAGAGCAAAAGCCTTCTACTCGGTCACTACTACCATCCACAAAGACATCCCATTCACTGTGTAATGACATCACTAAGCCATAGGGATGAATGGCTCCTGGGGACAGTCCATCACACCCACAGGGCTCCTTATACATTATCTTTACTATCTGAGACTCCATACCAAAACTTTTGAGCCTCCCCCACAGACAGAACAGCACAAATTGGTGTCACTAGCTAGGCACAGTCCTCTCCTTCTATGCACACATGTGCACAGACTGCTCTGCCAAATAGAGAAAGCCCTACATATGCAAGCCCCAAAAGGATATATGTAAGTCACCTTCCCTTTGTCAGGATCTAGTCCCAGGGCCTGGTTTACAGACATGCTGAATGCCCAGGGTGCCAAGTGAGTCAACAAAAGCTGTGTGCGCTCAACACCTCCAAAACAGCAGCACTCAGCTCATGTGGTAGAGTACAAATAAAGGGCTTGATCTGGGAACAGACTGGGCACCTTCATTACCGCTGGAGTCACTGGGAATAGACAAGACTCAGGACCTCCCAGCAGCCATTATGCACCATGCAGGATTGGACCTGCTGGTAGAAAATGAGGCTTCCCATGACAGCACTAAAGCATTCCCAGCCCCCACCCATTACAAAGAAAGCCTGGCAGAACAGGAGCCTGTTTGTCTGCAGCCTCCGCACAAACAGTTTCTTCTATAAATACATCTCACATGAGCAATTAGCCCAGACAATAAAAAGGGTCCCATCCCTGCCGACTGGCTCAGGGAAGCAGCCTTTTGTTGGCAGGGATCAGAACAATTAGCTCCCCCTGCTCCAACTCTCTACCCCCTTCTTCACTGAGCGCTGGGTTTGACTTTGCAGCCAACCCCCTTCCATTTACAGCCTCCTGGCCATGTGGGCTGGAAGTGCTGGGCCTGGCTGCAATGCATGTGACACCAAAAATAGCCCCCAAAATAACCCAGTGCTGAGGATGGGGGGTGAAGGGTGGGGAGGGAGGAGCACAGGTCATTACTTGGGCTACTGTAACACCAGAGGGTCTCTGAAAAGAGAAGTTATTTTAAGGACAGACAGAAATTATGCTGTGAAATTGAAACAGGAGTCCACTGTGCTTGGAACTTATCCAGCCCTGCTCAGCTGCCATTCTTATACCTGGCTAAATTCAATTATTCTTCTCTTTCTCTCCTCCTCTCCCCCCTCTATTCTCTCACACTGCTATTTTTATTACTTAAATTTCCTTTGGGGCAATAAAATCTAAAGCCATATTAGGAAATAACAACAATCATTATTATTATGATGCTGCTGCTGCTGATGTATTCAGGAGCAGAACTGGGGGGGAGCACTGGTGCAATTGCAGCTCCCCCCCACATTCCACCTCCCTTTAATTTCTTGTCCACCCAGTGTTTCAGGCAATGCTGAGAGAGTCACTTGATTTCATATCCCTCCTAAATTTTTCACTCCACAGGTATTAAGAACCCTCTCTTCTGTGTCATGGTCTTGATGTTCCACCAGTCACGCTACCCTTTGTTCTGCAATTCTGCTGTCTGTTAACTGCTTCTGTTGATGAAGCTCCTATTTCACAGCCCTGAAGATTGGTTTGAACTCATGGGCAACTGATGCCACCTTAGTTGGGCAAGGCATGTGACCCCCTGCGACCAGTCCCACTGGCTGATCCTGTCGACTGGGGGTGGTCCCTCCACGGCCAATCTCACTGCCCAGAAGGACCCCCGCAGCCGATTCTGTGATGGCCAATCACTTCTGGGAGTAGCTGCAGCAATCGGACGGCGCTTGCAGGGGGGCACTGACACTTCCGCCTGCCCCCCCACTCATTGCCTAGGTGATGAGCGTGGTCGGTCAAGGGGTGCATCAGTGCTCTCAGGGGGTGCACGTGCACACCCATGCCCCCACTACACATTGCCACTGTTTGAACTCATTCCAATTAAGTTATAGATTCATAGTTGCTAGGGTCAGAAGGGACCTGAACAGGTCGAGCCCAACCCCCTGCCTGGGCAGGAAAGAGTTCTGGGGTCAGATGACCCCAGCCAGATGCCTATCCAGCCTTCTCTTAGAAAGCCCCAAAGTAGGGGAGAGCACTGCCCCCCTTGGAAGCCCATTCCAAATTTTGGCCACCCTCACCGTGAAGTTTTTTCCTGATATCCAGCCTAAATCTGCTCTGTCACTTTGTGACCATTGTTCCTTGTTACCCCAAAAGACACCCTGGTGAACAGAGCATCTCCAATCCCTTGCTGCATCCCCCTAATGAATTTGTAGGCAGCTACAAGATCACCTCAGCCTTCTCTTGTGGAGGCTGAAGAGATCCAGGTCCCTTAGTCTCTCCTCGTAAAACTGTTCAACCATGAAGGGACTTGGCCCCTCAATCTTCTGATCCAAAGTCAGATGCCTTATCCATTAGGCCACATGATCACAGTTATAGCTGTTTTTACTTCAATCCTAAACTGAATAATACAGCCCAAATCTCTTGCATATTAGTAAAGCTCATAGTTTATTTTTAACTTATAGTTCATACATGATGATGCACCATACCATATGCACCCCACTTTTCAAAACTCTAGATCTGCCCATGTATGTATTTCACCTATGATAGTAGCTAATGCTCCAGTCATGAAAAAAGCCCTACTTGCAGTAGATGCTTAAAGACATGTAACCAAAGACAATCTGTGCTCTCAAGAGTGTTATACACAGCTAACTTCCTCTCTCTATCCATACACGTGCTCAAGAGGACTCCTAGTCTGGAAAAGAGATGTTACAGTGTCCAGAAAGTCTCTTGCAGTTTTCCCAAATCGAAGCTCAAACTCTGGGTCTCTTCGTTTCTAAATTGTTCTTCTTGCATCAGGTGCAGGACAAGTCTTGGAGGGGCTGACACCTACACCTAGTATACACAGCTTGCATCATTTTTCTGGCTGCTCCCTGAATTGCCAGGGATCTGGAGGAGGTGTGCCTCTTTAAACAGAAAGGCTTGTCCATGCTAGGGACAGAGGTGTGTATGTGCATGTGTATGAAGGGTGGAGAAGTCCTAGGTCACATCTAACTAAAAGGACAAGGTGATTATCTGTCAAGTTAAACACTGGTGTTAACCCTGAACTGCTGATTTAAGAAAATGACAACTGCCTTATCCCCACTCAGAGTTGATCTCCCTTTTCACTAATGAGATGTAGTTAGCCACATTTGTCTAAAGTCAGGGAGAAGGCAGGGCAGGGGGCACCTTAGAGACTAACTGATTCAGAGAGGCATAAGGTTTCCTAAGGGACATTTTACTTCATCTGAGTAAACTGTGTGCGCTCAATGCCTCTAAACAGTGGCACTTAGACTTAGCTAATGCGGTTGAGTACAAACAAAGGGCTCAATCCAGCAATGTGCTGAGCTTCTTAATTCCCCACTGGCGTCTTTCCTTTCTAATGATGCAGACTGTACCCAATGATAACTTACGTTTCTCTAAACCTGTTAGTCTATAGGGGGTGCCACCCTGTCCTGCTTTCTGCCTTTACCCCAGTAGGGATGCATCCCTGGTTGGTCAGTAGGATGCTTAGGTATGGTCCCTTCCAAAAACAGCCCTGCAGCCTCACCTCCCCTAAGAAAGCCACTGGCCAGCCTGACAACGTTAGAGGATGAAATCTCTGAGAGGTTCCCAGGCAGGGTAAAGTAATCCTCAGTGTGCATCAAGGGTGTCCTTGGGCACCCACCCAACAAGATAGAGATAATGCGTTTTATGGCAACAGTTTGCTACGTTCTCAAAAAACCCATTAATTTGGTTTGGTCTTGGCTTGCAGGCTTCTTTTCCTGATTCTGCAGCAGCTTATTGTGAGGTGCACAGATTTCAGAGTGGGGAGCACAGCACTAATGCCTAGCTAGGTCTACCAAGCCAGAGACTCATTTCCTGCTGCACAACAGTCTCTGTGTATCGTCTAAACTAGCCCAGAAAGACCATCAAACATCTATAGGGCTTCCTCTAAGAAGAACACACTCCAGCAGAAGAGACTTCTCTTCCAGATCAAGATACACCCCTGCACCCTTTCCAGGCACAGGAGCCTTCCTGGGAAAATCAGAAGGAAGAGGAGGTAAAAGAGGAGGTGGCCAGAAGTAAGAGGGGAGGGGGCTTTCTAGCCAGGGCATACCTGGGAATGCAGGTATCCCTGCAAAACCCCAGAGGAACCATAAGCATACCTCAGAATAGCCCTGAGAGCTACCTTGGCAAGCAAGAGGTCTATGCCACAATACTTCTGAACTGGGGAGGGACCAGCTACATTTCCATCCTGGCACTGGTGCAAGCTGCTTCCCTCCTCCTGTAGCTGTGCGGACATTATTGAATATGCTGGCACAGAAGCAAAGGAGCAAACCCAGAGACATGCTGCATCTCCAGCTGCTTTAAATAAATTTATCTGGTATGTGTGGGGAGAAGGGGAGGGAGGTTACTTTGAAAACAGAAAAGGGCAAAACTAACAAGGAAACAGAAAATACATTAATCTCTTCAGATGGTGCTATCAGTACTGATCATGAGAAACCTCACCACTGACTGTCCCTCTAGCAGTGATTCAGCACTCCAAGCCAAACTGAACATTGTGTGACCAGAGAAAATGGGCTAGGAGACAGGGATGGGGAAGTTTTGTTATATTTGTTATTGCTATTTTTATTTCAGTACCCTGGGCATGGACCAGAACCCATAGTTCTAGGTAATGTAGAAACACAAAACAAAGGGATGCTAGGCTTTGCACTGGTATACAGCTGGGGTAGCTGAACCAATACAACTATCCCCACAGGAAAACTTGCTAGCATAAGGACCCAAGAAATGAGATCATTTCTCCTGGGACTGTCATATCGAACTCTATATTGACAGCCCCAAGCACTCAGGAATTACGAATAGATCCCTCAAAAGCATGAGATATGCTTAAAAATCATGAGTTTGTTTAGAAGCAGTAAATTGGAGGTTTCTTTCTCTTTGCCTTCTGGTCTCTGATGCACTTGACTTGTGTTTCCATCCAGACTTTTCTGTGCAACCCTGAAGGCCAGGAGCTCATTTTCTCTAAATTAAAGTTGAGATTATCCTGTATTCACATGACGTCAGGGCCTGGCACTTTAAGACAAACAGGCAATATTGCAAAGCTGATGATAAAATCATGATAATGGAGACACTGGGGTTTGCTGTTATTCTGATTTTGAGAGCTGGCCAATGCCTCCCTATTTGAGAAGCTCTCTTCAATCAGCTGCATTCTGAAGATTAATAACCAATTAGTATCACAGTCTTAAAATCCAAACTCCAAGTCTGGCCAAGCAGCAGATTTTGAAGGACCAGTTACATTAGTGATTATTGGGCTCTGATGGTAGTCTGTTGCCTTGGTTGCCTCATATAAGTACCAAAGAAGACTCAATGGCACCATCTGATGGTCAAAGAAGAGCAAGAAGTACAATTTAAAAACCCAGCCATTCTCAGATTGATGGGGAGCAGGTGGCCAAGGGGGTTTGTAATAGTGTTTCCACAAAAGCTGACCAGGGACTTGGACTTAGAAGATGGGTAAGATAAAAGCAGAAAGTCTTGGTGGGGAATCAGGAGGGTGCCTGTGAGAAGGTTTGGGCATGCTGGAGGAGGAAAAGGGGAATCTCAATCTCTTTCATCCTCTGTTGCAGCTGTCAGAAGGGCTAAAAGCATCTCTGAACCAGGTTTACTGAAAGCAGGGTGTGGAGAGGAGGACAGCAAGATTTGCAAATCTGATCAGGAGGCAGGAGCAGCTTTAAGAGCTTAGCGTCTTACTGGTAGATTGGCAGAAGTCAAGAAGGCAACACAGAAGCAATGTTTCCACCCCAGTGGGTTGAGGGTGTGGCAGGAGGCATCTTTGAGGTTATCTGAGCCTAGCTAGCCTTCCACTGCCAGTTGTACCAGCTTAGCTGGCCAGTGGCTCTTTCATGCAGCCAAAGCCTGCAGGGGTGCATGGTATAAAACGCTATTTATTGTATAACCTACAATCCCTGAAAAAAGAGACAGTCACTGTCCTCAGAGGCATTTTGGAAAGATGATCAGTACAGACACATGGGGCCGAGCTTTGGAGTGGGTGCAGGAGGAGCTGGCAGACTGTGTGTTCATTGCTCCTGTGTGGTTTAGTTTCAGATGAGAGCCAATGTGTAGTTAATT
>JAGPOW010000304.1:110862561-110935105 GCA_030014935.1 Caiman crocodilus | reverse complement strand
GATCATATTGAATCAATTTTTCTATGTAAGAAGGTTTTAATTCTTTAGCAAGAGCAGGAATATCCCTTCCCCTTTTCCTGTGCCTGCCTCATTGGACTAATTCACCTGTAGTTCTGAGTGCTAGCAATGGCCAGAGACCTGTCTTTTTGTACTCTCGCACTTTCATCATTTGTGTCTACAAGGGAATATATAAGGAGTTAGCCACATAGTAAACCTCATATCTTAACATGCTACTGCATAGAAACTGTGATGGTAGCATTTGAGGAAAAAGCCTTTGCCCAGAGTAATTTATCCAGCCCTAGGTTGTCACAGCCATTATAGTTAAATGAGCCCACAAAGAAAACTCAATGAATTGTAGTCAGTTTGGCCCAGCAGAGACTAGCTAAGATCTTCCAGATGAAATTAACTAAAACAAATACATGGAGTTTTCTCTATCTTGAGATATGGGAGCTGAGGAATTACCCTGTACTCCTCCCCCTCCTTTTCCTTCTCCTTATGTCCTTGTCATCAACTAGATGTTTTACCAGAATCATACATATCTGATATTGTTGATGACAAGATATTTAGCAAAATTTACCAGACTCATTAGCATCTGACAGGGGCTGCAATGTGAACATTTCTGCTATGGCTGTTACGGCATTGGGATCTATATTACCCTATGCTGAATCAGATCAGTGGTCCTGCTACTCCAGTGTCCTGTCTTCAGGAGTGGCTGGTATCAGACAAATCAGAGAAAATAAAAAGACCTTTAGTAGGCAGTGTTAGGATTGCAGTTTGTGCTCCAATATGGCCTAGAGAGCCTAGACAGCCTAATCAGGTCCACAAACACACACAAGAAAATGCTAGTCTCTGCCTCATGCATAGGGTTTTCTACTACTCTATCCTCTGTCCGATGTAAAGGCATCCAGTTTTGTATCAATAGAGGACAACCGGACTGTCCTCTATGATGGCCACCCTACTCATGCAGCATACAATTTTAACCTGCCCCACAGGGAAAATAACTGTGTTAATGCCAACATGAAAAGTGCTTTTTCCACAGAAGATGCCTACATGTAGGTTATGATGAGGAAAGGAAAAACTCCTACTGTCTTGGACTTCATACCTCCTTGTGGCCTACCAGACCTGTGTTAGAACACCACACAGTTGTCCTGTCTGACTGTTTCTTAACTGGATGCTGTGAAAGGCAAGTTTGTTTTCTGGGTGGAGTTGATAAAAGCAGGGGAGGATTCATTTCTGCCATTTGCTGGCAAAGAGCCTTCGTGCAAATGCCTTCAATAGCTCTTTATTAATTTATAAAGTTTGCCCGGACACTGAAAGTCTTTGAAGGGGAGGGAGGGAGTGGACAACAAATCATTGTATAAAGCCTAAGCCACCCAAAACTACAGATTCTGGAAATGCAATGGTTTTGCAAAAGCAAAGTCAAGAGAACACCATTAGTTTAGAGCAGGGCTGTCCAACTGGTGGCTCATGAGGGATTAATGCGCAGCTTCCAGGTTCTCACCTACTGTTCCCCCTACTCCCCCTATTGTTTCAGCTGCAATCTTAGCTAGACTTGCCAGCCTCCCACCCCCCTCCAGCTACCACTTTCCTCCTTTGCTCCAGGGAGTGGGAAGTATGGCAGTGCAAAGATCTGAGAGTTAGTCCAGGACCACATGGGGGGTGGGGAGGGAAATCCTGCTCACATGGGACAATGCTGGGGGCTGGCTGTGTGAGCGTGTGGTGCAGCAATTGTGGTGGGGGAGGGAGGAGAGCATCTGCGCAGCATGTCTGCAACTAGTCATGACGCATAAGAGGTCTGTGGTGCACCCCCTGACGGACCGTGCTCCCCGCTGAGGTGATGAGCAGGGGGCAGGCAGGAGTGCTGTGCCCCCCTCTCCCTCCACATGAGTGCTGGCCGGGGAGTGGGAGCGCTGGATGTAGTACAGCAACCACTTTTGGGAGTGCCACGGCCACTTCCCAGTCAATGAGATTGGCCATGGGGGAACCCCCCTCAGTTGGCAAGATTGGCTGTGGGGTGGGAGGGGGAGATGTGCCCCCCCAGTTAAGGTGGCACCAGTCACCCATGCCTGGGACAGTCCCCATGGCATCTGGAACCTGGGGGCTTAGAAGTTGAAAAGCCCTGATCTAGAGAAAGAGGATAGCGGTAAGAGTTAAAGCATTGGTGTGAAGTCTGAGGACCTGAGTTTTGTGCCTTCTCTGCAACTGTTCTTCTCCTTCCCTCTCCTCTAACCTGTCCACCCAGACCTCAGGCAGCACACTTAATCACTTTGTGCCTCAGTTTGCCATTGGCAATAAGAGAAAGAAATGCTACCTCCTCTCTTGGTTGAGATTGCAAGCACTTCAGGTCTGTAGGTAGAGATGCACCTGCCATGCAACCTGGTGGCCACCTGCACTGGATCCTCACTGACTGCAGCCCTTGGGCTAAGTTGTGGCCAAAGTCCATGCCCATCTTGTTGTCCCAGTACCTTTAACTGACAGCAGCAGGAAGCTTCAAAAGAAGGTGCAAATAACCCTGAGGGCAGACAGAAGGCAAGTGAGTTTGGTCCATCCATGGCCTGCCTTGAAAGAGTTGGGAAGAGGTTTCCTGAGGGCTCCTGGGAAGGACATGTCAGACTGGCAGGTCCCATACCTTGAGCAGGATGCAGGGCACACAGATGTCCATGACTGGCAAAGTAGGTAATCCCGCCCATACTACACTTTTTAGAAATGCTAGCAGCATAGAAATGCTGGCAGCACTATCCATAGGCAATGTCTTTACCTCCCTGCCATACTGTCACTAGCTCTGGCACAAGGGTTGGGGCTACTCCTTTCTCTCATGTGGTTGTGCAGCACTGGCTATGAACCTGCTTTGTTGGATGGGTATGGGAATATTGAATCTGCAGGCATTCATTTTGTTCTCTGCAGTGGTTTTCCAATATGAAACTTGACTCATGGTGAGGGAAAATATGCCCCTCTCCTCAACACTCACTCCTGCTCCCAAAATAAGAAAATTGCAGCCAGGCAAACTGAACAGGCAATAATTGCCAAATTCCTTTTATAGCACTTCCAGTTGCTGCCCCTTTTAAGTCCCAGCAGAGAGACAGAGAAAGAGAGAGAGAGAAGGCAAAGATATTTCCTGAAACTGAAGCCCCAAGGGGGAAGTCTAAGAGGACGCCAATCAATAACTGTGCTTCCGAGAGCCTCCCAGATGCTTCAGATCAGATATAATACAGGGGTGACCTCATTGCTAACTTTTCTGATGGAAGCTGAAACCAAGGACAGCTAATATATGGAGAGCAAGGTTTTGGGATCATTGCCTGGGGCCTCTGTTAGCCAGTTCTATCAGTGGCTTCTTGGAAGGCAGGCAGCCAGAGCACTGTGCATGGAGCTGAGGGCACACATCCTGGCTGACACCTAGACTGGGAGCTTCCTGGCACAAGGACTGTCTTGTCTGTTATTTGTCTGTGCATGTTGGGTCTTGCTTCTTGATAGCGATTCTGGGGTGCTACGATAAGACACATAAATAACTGATAACCAGGGACAGGTAGAGGTGGAAATGCCACGTTGGTTTGTCCCAACCCTTGCAGCAATGCTCATGTAGGACTAGTCTCCACAGTTCAGTCTTCTGCAGTTTACTTCTGTGTATGTCCCCATTAGTTCAGTTAAAGTGCCCCAAGCGCTTTAGTCACCCAGCTTCATCGGTCACCTGATTTGAACCCTATATCCTGCATGGCTCTCCATGGCTCAGCAGATGTGGGTGGTACATCTAGGTTCAGGGAAAATTAGATGATAGAGGAGTCTTATCCTGCACTTGTAGAAGTGCTTCTTTATGTTCACCCAGTCACTGCACCTCACAGCTGGAGTGAGAGGGGTATGCAGCCACAAACCTCATGATGCTTGTGCAGAAACCTTAGCCATGGCTGTTTTCAACCTACCCCTAGTCTCTGTCTTACTGTGTACCCATAGGGCTCGTGCCTGGCTGCTCAGCCCCACTCTGTGTGGAAGGGAACAACCAAGGCCATTCCTTATATGTTTCCTATATGGGAGGCCTCTGCTCACACTTGTGCAAGAGAACAACAGTCTTACAGATCTCATGGTGGACAATACAAAGTCTTGTTGGATCCTTCCTCAGGGTTCCTGTGATAGACCCTGCTCAGCTAACAACCAGGTTTGAAGCCTAGACCCTTCAGAACAGAAAACTTGTGCATGATGACAGACTTCCCTAGGTGGAAGTAGCAGCAGACTCATAGATCTCTGACATGGAGCAACCACTAGAAGGCAACAAAGACCTGCCTCCCAATCAACTAGCACAAGCCTCATAAATCCTCTGGCTACTGGAAGAATAACATGGCCAATCTCCCCTTACATGTCATTAAGTCAGATTCTGCCACCCTAGTCATGCTGGTTGCTGTATGCTGAGCTCTTCCCAGTTTGCCTGTACCCCTCCTGCAGAAGATAGCATCACAGAGACATATACATAGGGAGAGCATAATCCACAAGGATATTCAGATTCACAGCTCCTGTTGACTTTCACAAGAGCTGGATGACTAAATACCCAGATCAGCTTAGGCAGTCTCACACATGGAGTCTTCAATAGATTTGAACTAAGTATATCAGGTACCAGGGAGGTTCCAGTTGGGCGTTGTGCTCAGGAATGCATCATCCAGCACTTGACCATGCTTGCAAAGAAGGAGTGGGATGCAGGAAGTGCAAACATCATGCTGAAGGTTATGTTCTCGCTCTCACCTCAACTGAAAGATTCAGAGCAGTTCCTGTTAATGGGCTCTGACTAAAGAATGGGTTGCCTAATCTGCACCCAGGTCACTGTGTTGTCTGCTAAGTGATGACTACATGCTCCAGAAGTCTGAAAAAAGGAGCCATGTCTCTCTGCAGTGCCTGAACACATGGTTGTACCACAGAGCTGAAGGCAGCACAGCTCTACCAAGTAAGCCAAACAGAACAGTCCGTCTGCTTGAGCTAACAAGAGCTCTGTGGAGCTCACTGCAGTTGGAAGTCTGTCTGTCTCCCAGCACTTGGACTGCACCACACAAAAAGCTGATGGCATGTGCATATGGGACTGCCATAAATGGCACCAGGGAGGGTGTTATTTTCATTAAGCTGCCACTTCAGTGGGCCCAGGAGAGGCGGTGAGTAAACATTTCTGCAAAGGGTGGGGAGGGCTTTTCTCTTCTCTGCCACCCCAAAGTCAACAGACAGGCCAGGCAACACTCCTGGAAAAGATGGTGGGACATAGATTTCCAGAGGGGGCAAAAATTAGAGCTAAGCTGTGTTGTTCCTAATCACTGCCCTAAATGGAGCTCCTCAAACTTGTGAACCCTTCAGGAGACAGCCAGGGTAGGGGGAGAGAGGGAAACTGACCCTGTGGGGTCTTGTGTGAATGACAAGAAGCAGATATTCAGGGTATTCCTGGCAACAAGAGGGTTGGGAGTGAGGGGGAGGTGAATCAGGTCAGGGATGCCAATTTGTTGGGGTAATACACATAGGTAGTGTATTTAGAGATAGGGAATGGGGAAGAGGGATAGTGAAGATGCTTGTCTATACTTGGGAGAGATGGGGAATGGGGATTCAAAGAAAAGTGGGTTATATCTGTTGCCTGGAGAGTAAGTACCTGTGTCCTTCATCCAAGACTGATGATGTGGTCAGATTGGGATACTGGGAAAAAGGTTCTGGTACATGCTGAAGAGGATGTGGTGACCCCTCAAGGTCTCTTTGTAAACACATCCATGGCAAATGTTGACTGGTGAGGGTTGTTTAAACTTACACTGTCACCTGACAGAAGCCAAGGCTTCCTAAGGCTCTGGTTCAACCCTCCCTGATAAGGGGAAAACATGGGAGCTTGCTGTGCATCCTTCTGCAGAGGTGGCCTACAGAGTAGAAATAAGGGTGAAGACCCTGGGGCATGGCTCTATGAACCACAGCATTTGTCTCTTGGAAATGAGCATGCCAGTGGCTGGGCTTAGCTTGGTCAGGGAATTAGGTGCTTTTCTACCTTTCAAGCAGAGCTGCATGAAATTGGAGATTTAACTTGACAAAGATCCCTAAAGAATGAAAATGCCCTGCATCTCAGCAGTTTCTAGTCACAGGTCTCAAGAGACTACAAACAAGAAAAGTACCAGCATCCCCTTTTCCAGGTAGGGAAACTGAGGCATGCCAGGGGGGTTGCACTTTTCCTATCACTGTACAGCGGGACGATGGTGAAACCAGGACTAGCCCATAGACTTCCTGGGTTCTGGTCTGGTCTTCTCCCCAAGGAAACACCACCCTGCAAATTCTGCAAGACTTCATCCCCCAGCCTCAAGTTCCCTTTCAACACTCAGCCTCCCGATGTCCAGCACCTCAGTACAAAGAGCAGAATATCACATGTTTTGGGGTTGGGGTTTTATTTTTTTTGCACTAAAGTTCCATAGTGTTACTCAAATGGCTCTGCCAGAGCCCCAGAAAATTGTCTCTGTTTGACTTAAAGGGTGGCCCAGGAGACAAGTCATAAAGAATTTCAAATCAGAATCAATTCCCTGTGGTTTGGTAATTCAGAGCACTAATGAAAGGAGTGTTTGTACTTGCATCCACAGGCCACGAGGTGTTGCTGTTGGGCTGCTTCTGATCCATCTTCTCCTCAGACAGGGTTCTGCTGTCTGACAGCTCTTCTTCCCTGTCAGGTGTTCCATTAAAAGATTTCAGCTAAGGTAGATGGAGGCTGTAACAGTAGCTTCAGATCCATGCAGAGCAGCAATTTCTTTTCAGCACGGCTGACTCGAGTCGCTTTACTTCATGTGGGTCCTGTGTCCCCACCTGCCTCCATGACCATGCATAGCAATCAGTGTGAGTGGCAGTGTGGCTCAGTAGGCACTGGATTGCAACTCAGAAGACCCGGGCTGTACTCTTAGTTCTGCTTCAGACAATCATGGGCAAGTCACTTCAGGCACCCCTTGCCATATTTTATTTCCCCTCCCACCCTTTGGCTGTTCTGTACATATTTAGATGTTAAGTGTCTTGGGGCAGGAACCATCTATTTCTTTGGACATGTTGGCACAGTACCAGGTGCAATGGGACCCTGATTTGGCTTTAAGAGCCATGGACCCATGGTTAGAGAGAGAGCACCAAGGGAAAGTAGGTGCAAAATGCCACTATTCTGGTTTGGTAGCATGTTACATCACTGCTTTGCTCATTTTCCTCTGATGTAAGCTGTTATCTAAGATGAAGGGTAATTAAGCATCAGGCCCACTGACTGCCATGAGCAAAGCAGGAGTCAACATGAGCATGGCTAACAGAACTCTGTCCCTAGCAATTCCTTTAAGGTAGGCACCCTGCTGCATGGCCAGGTTAGTTTCTGTCCTGCTGTCACTAGGACCTGGCTGTGACATGAAGTAAAGGACTATCCAAAAGGAAGAGCCAGGCAAGGATGAAGTATGCAAATATTACAGTAGTGGGCAATGTGTTCCTCAGGCACTACTTCACTAACCACTACACAAGCACTATAGACTGCACCAGTGAACTTGGTGCTTCTTTGCTACTGCTAATGAATTCCATGGTGGGGCCAGACCCAGAGTTAGCATCAACTGCCATGGCTCCACTGATGACATCCTGTTCACAGTAATCCAGACAATGACATTAGCTGGTTTGTGGTTAGTAAAAATGAATTGCACATTGCAATTGCATCCCTCAGCTTCATGAGTGGAGGGGTGTCCTGGCTTCCCTCTGTGCACCACAGACATGATTTGGGGCTGAGGGCATATCTGCCAGCCCCCACCTTCATCTCTGAAATGTTGTATCAGTTATTCACCTCCAGCTTCCCTCCCGCCCGTTGTAAGAAACTTGGCAGCTGAGGGCTTCCTGGGGCTCAGCTCTGCAGAGCTAATGCATTTGGTTCAGAAGCACTTTCTTCCTATCAATCACTCACTCCATGATATAAAAGCCCTGCAATGCTTAATCAGCTAGCATAGCTAGTAGCTGTGCATTTTGGGGCTGGATCTAAAGTCCTCTGAAATTAGCAGAATGAGCTGGCTATCGCAGTGCTAGACAGGGATGAGCTTGGCTTACTCAGTGAGACTCAGACCTATATTGCCCAGCCCATCTTGAAATCCACAGGAGTCCTGGCAGAGAGGAGGGTCTGGGACGCACAAGGCACAGTCACAGCATAGCCTCCTGGCCAAAGCAGCATTTGCCAAAGCACTGCCATAGTGGCTGCAGGCTGCACACCAAGTCAGTTCACTTGGCTGGATATGAAAATTTAACTTGGGGTTTACCAAAGGAAAGACCATGCCAGCATGGACAAAGGGGAAGAGCTGCCTCATCTACCAATTTATTGGGAACTAGGAGAACTGTAGGCCTGACTGTTAGTGACTGGCTTCTTGCTCTTTTCATGTAAATGGAGCCACTGGAGCCTTCTGAAGGCCTGCCCAGTACTGGAACTGGTCCTGCTGGTCTGGGATTACTGATGAGTGCAGCCCAACAGATGAGGAAGCCAGACACTGACTCTCCTGGACTGGGAGTAGCCTGCAGGAGGAAATGGCTCAAAGCTGGGACATGGGGGTCATCTTTGGGCTAAGAAGAGTTTGAGCTGAATTTGGGAATGTAAATAAGACGTCGATCCCACGGGTCTGGATAGTCCTGCACACCTCTGGGTGCGCTTCAAGCCGGTGACTCAGCTCACTTGGCTCACAATATTCAGAAAGACATTTATTTGCCTGCCTTGAGTTGTTTTTGCCTTGCACTAGGAACTCTTCTGAAGGCAGGGCAGGATGCAGCGCACACATTCCGTCTATAAGAGAGACAGAAACCAACTGTTAGCACATGTCCCATGTCAGCACCTAGGCTGCCTCCTGCCCAGAGTAGAACAGGGCAGAGTAAAAACAGTGGGCCAGATTCTCACCTGGCGGGAACAAGTGTAGCCAATTTGAGGTTAGCAGAGCTATAGTCGTTTACATCAGCTGAGAATCTGGGCCACAACATGTTGATCACATGCATGTACACACATGCACATGCATGCAGATACGTGCGTGCACACATGCACACACACTGTGTATATATTTGCTGTTCATGCATGCATTTAGGTAGAGGTCTCTGGGTAAGCATGTCTATTTGCTGTCCATGCATAAGTTTACAGGGGGGGTGCCTGTGTTCATATGTACTGTACATGTGCAGCCATGCACGTTGGTGCCTATTTTCTTAGTGAGGTAATCCTCCAAACTGGAGTGACATGATGAGGTAATGTCAGCCCATTACATACACTGAGTAATGGATTCCAGTCCATGCAGATAACTCCTGCTGTCTGGCTCAGTGTCCCCATATCGGGCAGCTGGAGATGCGCTGTTACAGCTATTTTCATGGCACATAAACTTTTCTGCCTTAATCCACTGGCCCTTTCAGTTCCTATGCTGGTAGCAGCTTGCTCCTCCCCCACTGGCTGCCAACACTTCACGTGGCACAGACCACCTTCAGGGTGCTGAATAGACCATGATCTCATGCTCCATAAGCGGGCAGAGTGAGCAGAGGTACATGTGCATACACGTACCAAGAAACCCTTGGGCTTCCTCCAGGACTAAACATTTCCCTTTCTTGGCTGGACATATGAAGCCACTTCTCATCTCACAATCACCAAAAGCAGAGGGCTATAATACCAGTATCTGGCCTATTATTTTTCTGCAGCCTTAGGTCTCCAAATTAGCTTCTCCTGGATATGCTTGTCCCATACGCTGTAAGCCACAGTCAAATTGAATATATGCAACCACCACTCAGTGCAGAAGTAGAGACTCTTGAAAAGTTGTAGCCACGTACAACTTGCTCCTATGTGGACTGACATGGGATTTCAACAGTGGAAAAAATACTGATGGCCTGATTACCAGGTGCTGTATTCCTGTACTTGTGGCTAGAATTAAACATGTGAGGAAGGGATATTGCATGTTTGGGAGCCATTTGAAGATCTCTCCTGCCCCTGGTAAAAATTAAAGCAGCTTCAAAGGCAGCTCTAATATACTTTCTGCATGGAAAAGAGAAAACCGTTGTAGCAGGGTGTGCTGCTCCAGCTGTGCCTTGGCATATGCGGCAGGCTGGGAGCAGGGCCAGTGCAGAGACCCTAAGATAGTCAGGAGGCCTTCTTCACATAGAGTTTTCTGGGGGTTGTTTCTGCTGCCATTAAGGTCCCATTCTGCTGCTGAAACTGTGCTGAGAAACTGGCCTGTGAGAGGAAAAGAGGGGAGGATGAGTCAGGGTGCTGAGGATGCTGAGGGTCAGCCAGGAGATGCGAGTGAGGTGGAGGGCCTCCTGGAGAGGAAGGGGGTAGCAGAACAAAGGAGACCAAGGAGCAGCAAGAGGAGAAAATGAATGCGACAGAGCAGGAGTGGGGAGCAGAGTGCACCAGTGAGATGGAGCCACTGGTCCTCATTTGCATTGGCTGCACAGTGCTGTTTACACTGCGCAGCACTATTACGCTGATGTCATCTGTCTCTGCTGGAATAAGCCGGCAATGACTTCACTGCAGCGAATTCAGCAGCCAGAGCACCGGGCACTCCTCGAACCACAAGGCACATCAGAGCCATAAACATCTGTCTGGCACATCCACCCCCTCTCATACCTTCACTGAAACAACAACAGCCTAAGCTGACTGAGGAGCCAGTGTGCACCAACCACCGGAGCCGCCTTTGTTTGCTCAGTTGTGACTCAGGGAATATGTGGGAAGGGAGGAATGGAGGTGGATAGGTGGTGCTGTCCGGGGATGTGTCCGAGTTCCAGAGACCGGAATTGCTTTGGGATCCAAATTTCCCTCAACTGGCAAGTTTCCTAGATTGGCAGGGCCAGCTCATGTACTCTTAACAGATCCCTGGACAGCGGATGAACTGTAGTGAAGGGGAAGGCAGTGTGATGTCACTTGTGAGGAAGGAGGGTGTGCTGGTCAGGGGGCCAACTCAAGACCCATGCACAAATCCCTACCCCGAGACTGCCCAATCTCTTAGTATGTCACTGTCCCACCTATAAAACTCCTGCAGCACAGGAGTGTGGCGGTAACAAACGTGTTGAAAAAGATGGTGAGACCCTGAGGTACCACTGTAATGGGGCCCGTATTAGCATCCCAAGGAGAAGCCCCATCCCAAAAGACCTTTAAGTCATTGACTCCTCACACTCTCTGATTCTGAGCTGTAGAAGTCCAGCAGCCAACTTCTCTGTCCTTGTGAGGATTCATGTCATCCTTCCAGCACCTTTTGCTCTGTCACCGTTCCTGGTCTGCCTGCCTGGGCCTTGCATGTGTCACAACTCTCTTTGGCTCCCCAAACTCCTCTGCCATGCCCTGCCCTCTCCACCTTTAAAACCCACCTCTGTCATGGTTTCTATAGCAAAGTTGATTGTTTCAGTTCAAAAAATCCCTTTAGCTATTCCACAGTCCCTCATGCCTGCGTCCTTGACTTTCCATCTGCCCATCCTTGGAGTCTGTAGGTGTGTCAGCACTGCTGCCATGGGCTTGTCCAGCCTTGCATGTTTTTGAGCCTACTCTGCCCACCTGCTCACACTCACACACTTGAAATGTGTGACCAAAAATGTGTGGGTGAGTCCTTCATGGCCTCCATCTTTGGCATGCAAGAGTGGCTGCTGGGGGCGTTCACAGAGCAACCTCACTGGTACATTTCTGGGCTGGGAACGCAGGTGTAGGTAGTGGATAGGTTGTGCTTTGGAGCAGCCCAGTCAGTATATGGCAGTGTCACAGCATAGATGTGCCTGTGAGGCCCCTGGGGATGCCCCTCTAGAAAGTGTGCAGCCCCCCTGGGCACTATCCCTGACAAATAATCCTCAGAAACCATTCCTCTGTCTTGGTGCCTCTACAGGTCTGCAGTCTGACTGAATGGCAGGCCACTGTTTTTTGACCCACTCAGTGAGAGATTAGGATGAAGCCCACAAACTCAGTCCCATGTCTGACCTCCAGCCGAAAACTAGAGCTCAGGCTCCAGAGGCAGAAGGGGGAGTCTCTGCCCCATAGCAGTACCCAGCTGAGAATGACAATCTCATAACTTGATTGTCCCAGCCCACTTCAGCTAAGTTGTTAGATTGCAGGACTGTGAAGGAAGCTGACAAGGGCTGCATCAAAATGGCATCTCAGGGTCCCAATAGATCTCAATAGCATCCAGATCAGCAGAGATCCAGATTTTCTGTTTCCCATGGAAAAACAGAGAAAACCATGGATTTCCTAGTTTTATTAGAGAAAATGTGGATTTTCTTTTTTAGCAGAGAAACCTGTGGATTTCCCCATTTTGCAAAGAGTTCTGCAGGCTGGCTGAGCTCCAGCCTGTAAGAGCTGTTTGCAATAAGGGTGGGAAAGCCCCAACCCTGCCTGGAGGGGCAGAGGGAGGCAGAGCAAGAAGGGTGGAGCCTGCAGCTTTTAGTCAGTCACAAGGCCTAGGTCAGGCTTGCTTTCCTCCTGGAGCCTGTGAACTGGTAAGTGGGGCTTTCAGGGGGCCGGGGGGTTGTGGGGCAGACCTGGGGTGGAAGCTGGCTGGGGGCTGAGGGAGCGGGCAGGTGTTGGGGAAATACACAGAGTGCTTGGGTGGTGCCTCTATGTGTGGCTTCTCTTAAGGGCTGCTAGAGCTGCTTAGGTTTCACGTGCCCCCAGCTGGGAACTCTGGCCGCGAGCAGGGAGGTGTTAGGGAAATACATGGAGTGCACGACCAACTCCACACCTCCCCACTCATGGCCGGAGTGCCTGGCTGGGGACAGGTGAAACTGAACCGGATCTAGCAGCCCTTAAGGGAAGCTGCATGTGAAGGTGCCAGTCAGGAGCTGGGAGGTGTGGAGCCAGCCAGGTACTCCATGTTGTTCAAGCTGTGGGCTTGAGCTCTCTCCCTGCTTGCCTCTTGCGGGGCTGCTATAGGCCCTCAGATGAGACTTGGGGTGGCTGGAAATAGTGGGGTCACACCAGGATCTTCTTGCCCTGCCACCATGCCTCCTGCACTTGCTGCTGCTCTGAGTGGCAGAGCCCCACTTCCCTCAGTGCAGCCCTGGGTGCAGGAAGTGCATCACCAGGGCAGGCACAGTGAGCAGCTACTAGGAGATCCCTGCACGGCTCCTCTGTCCCCAGCCACACCGGATCACAGGGAGGGGAGCAGGGTGGCAGACCTGCCATCCTGCTCCCCTCTCCACAACCTGGCATGGCTGGGGACAGAGGAGGCATGTGAGGATCTCCTAGAGGCAAATCCCTGCCACCCTGCTCCCCTCCCTATGACCCAATACAGTTGGGGACAGAGGAGACAAGTGGTGATTTCCTAGCAGCTGCTCGCTCCACATTGCCCCAGCAATGCACCTCCTGCATGTGGAGCTGCACTGGGGGAAGCAGGGCTCCACCACTCAGAGCAGCAGCAGGCACAGAAGGCACAGTGGGGTGGCAAGGAGATCCTGGCATGGCCCCACTGCTCCCAGCCACCCCGGGTCTTGCCTGTAGGGCTACAGCAGCCCCACGGGAGGGAAGCAGGAAGACAGCTCAAGTCCACAGCCTGCCCGTTGTACAGATCTGGGGGCATGGGTCCCCTTTGCTCCCCAGGAGTGCACGCAGCTGCCGGGAGCCAGCCCCACCCCTGCCTGAGTCAGCAGCAGGCAGCAGTGGCGGGGGAGCCGGCTCCGTACTTCTGCTGTAGTTGCCTTCTGTTGGGGGCAGGGAGCTGTGGACCTGGGTCCCTGGTCCCATAGCCTTGACAGCTGGGGCCCTTTCCAGCAAGGCAAGTGGGCAGGGGCTGTGGGTGGGAAGCAAGGGGCATAAGCAGTGCTAGAGGACTGTTGTGAGGGCAGAAGGGCACCAGCAGGGCCAGGGGGGCCTTTAATTTTATCATGGATTTTTGGGTTTTTATCAGAGAATTTCCAGTTTTTTATCACGGAAAACCAGGATCCCTGCAGATCAGATATACCCACATCACTGGGAAAAACATTTATCTTCTGACTACCAACCTTGGGAAATCAGCCCACAGGATCAAGCTGGGTTGCTTCCTTTTCCAGAATCATTGCTAGTAAAGCTGCTGCAGCACGAATTCTTTCCCAATGATACCTGTGTAGCCCCAGGCCTTTTGAGATCTTGCCCACATGTAACTTGATGGTCACCATAATCATTGCAATAACAATGCTCATGGAGGAACAGAACCAAATGGTTCTTCCACAAATGCAATAGCACAGCAGGACTCACTGTGAGCAAGGAGTAGTGGAAAGATCTTTCTGTTGCTAGCATAGAGCAACTGTGGCTCAGAAGGCCCCTGGGGGGCAAATCAAATGAGTAAGATGACACCTTTCTTATGAAGTCCTGTGTAAGACAGAAAGCCCACTTTAGTTTGTCATCCCAATTGAAATCACATGCTATTTGCACAGGAATGGTCTAACCTTTGGTGTTTCTCCAGCCTTTTGCAGGAGGGACACTGGCAGTGCTACCATGGCACCAAGCAAGCAATACAATTGGGACAATGAGGAAAATATCGTCCATTGTACAGGAGGGATAACATTGCTGGGGACATATCTGATCCTCAAAAATTCTAACCATGGGATGTTTCTCTGGTTTAAACAGCCACCTTGACAATCAGATAATGTGCTGATTGCTCAGTAGAATGCTGAGTAAAAGGTTTAATAGGTATCTTGGGCCATACATTCCCTGGCCCCAGTATAGGAGGCCTACTTAAACTTGATTGGCTAAAACTCAGTTGCAGGGTTAGGGAATGCTGAGGCAAGAGACTGAATCACAGTGGGTATGGGCAACGTTTGAACAATGGTTAACGGTTCATCACAACTTCCAGCCTGTTGGAACACCTAATCTTGAATGCCTTTATACTTTTCCCAAGATGACTGGTGGAGATCCTCCTCACAAATCTCATAAACCTGCTAGGTAATTGCCTTGCTTTTGCTCCATTTATAATGGAGGAGGAGATTTGCTCCATTTATAAATGAGGAGGATTGATGGCTATAAAATGGTATTTAGAAGTTTGCTTTTGGGAATTGGCTTATAGGTAAACTAGATATTGCATTAGAACAATGGTCCAGGGGAATGGCAGGGGTTAATCGATTTCTAAAAGTCTGTTTGTGACAAAGTTGCCTTCAAGGCACCCTGTGGCGACCCAGGCAACCAGCAAGCAGAGGCACAGGCTGGGAAATTGAAGATTTGTACCATAGTGTTACATAATAGAGATAAAGGACTCTGCTGTGTTGGCCAGGTCACAGTGTCCAACTGCAGGGCCCTTAAGATTTCCAGCTTTGGTGAACAGACCAAATTAGGAGAAACCGGTAAAAGCCCAAATTAGGATGTGTGCATACGATGGGTTTGTGAAGCAAAAGAATATGCTGACAGAACAGAACGTGAACAGTATGAGAACCACAGGGAGACCAATCAATGAGGCCCAGGAATGGAGAATCAGAGGGGAGAAAGGATACAAAAGGAGGGATTTCAGAGCAGCAAAGGGTCCCCAAGAGGGGAACAAGGCCCCCATGGATGAAAGCATACCACCAGCCCATCTCACCCACCCCACTGGGTTGGGGTAGGCCTCAACCTCTGACCTCCGGACTGTTGACATCTGATATTCAAGAGAGAACCTCATGGTGAAACTCATGTACCGGCCAAATGTACTTTCCCCCTGTGAACCCTGGGATGGGTAGATATAGAATTGTTTCCATTATTCTTATCTGTTGTCACTGTGTATCAGTAAAATTTGCCTATGATCGAATGGAGAGGTCATGGTCAGTCTGAGGGTTTGTGTCCACCCAGAACAAAGTATCTGGGTCATAAAGCCAGTGCCAACAGCTTGCAGAAGTCCTAGTCACCAGCATGCAGAGAGGCCCAGTTGCTTGGATAAGGGCAGAACACCAATACTGGGGCCTGCAATTAGCTTGGGTTAAAGGCTGCATCTGGCCAGTGGAGCTGTAGCATCATGCCCCTGGTGCTACTCATAAGTCTTGGAGTGATCCACAGGCAGCATGTAAAGTGTGTTGGATGGCTCTGGGCACTGCAAAGGGTATCCATTATCAGCTTGCATCTTGGGGTGGCAAATCAATGGCTGCAAGCAGCACAGCCACAGAGTGGCCATGCACTGATTTGGGGCTGTGTTCCATGCAGTGGCCACTTTGGGGCTCTAGGGCTGTGGAGCACAGCCTTGTGGCAAAAATGGCTCTGGGGCCCTGTAGCACAGCCAGGGGGCAGCTGCAGCAGGACCTCACTGCCACGTAGTTTCTGCTCCGTATTCAGAATGTGGGGCTGATCTGTGGGTCCAGGCAGGGTGAGACCAGATGAGTTTGCTACCCCTGGATTAAATGTAAGGGCAGTCCTGGCCATACGTGATAGCTTCAAGGACTGCCTTTGGCAAGTCAGATTGAGACCAGTCTTGCACTAAGCCAGCTTTCAGCATTTCATTTTGAGGTAGACAATTGTATTAATGTGTTTCACATAGTGCCATGAAACCTGATTTGGCAGCATTTCTCCTTGTCCAGCTCCTGCCCACACAACTGCTTTCTGGCATGGAGCTGACAAGATCCCTCCTGGGGTTTTCAGGGAACGCAGAGAGCTGAGCTTGGAGTTCTGGGGCAAACAAAATACTCAGTGGTGAATCCTCAGCTGGATGATTTGCTCTTCTACTAGAATGTGGCTTTTTAAAAAGATAAATAAAATATCTTTAACGGAGAGAAGAGCAAGAGACACAAACCCCATCCTGGGGGCAGTGCAGACAGATGAGTAATGGGGCCCTCTGAGTAATGGTCTTACCAGCCAGCTCTGAGTCACTGAATAAACAGAACCATCCTGGAGCCACTGAGATGACTATTCTTAACTGTGCTCCCTTTCCAAGAGATGCCCCAGAAGGGAAAGTGGCAGCTTTGAAGTGGAAGGGGAGGAATGTGGAGGAGGGTTCATTGTGATGTGCTCAGTGCACCTTCATTCATTGTCTACTCTTATCGACATACCAGGTACAGAAATTTGCTGATGCTTTTTGGATTAGCAGAGTAGGTTCTCTAGCTTAGGCAACTGGTTGAGGGGACAGCTGAAGCTTTTAGGTTCAGAGGCTCAATTTTAGCCCCTGCAGATCACCCCTCTGGGAGCATCATTACATTACATTTAACCCAAGGCATGACTCTGCCACCCATACATCAGTAGAGGTGCACTCTACTGTATAAATGAGTCCATTGATTTAATTAGAATGTTCCACTTTGTGGAAGTACCTGAGGCAGTATTGGGTCCTTCACCGATAAATCTCTCTGGGTAGGGACTGAGGAGGCACCAGGCCACATGTGTATCATCGCCCAAATGCCTAAAATAACTGGGGATCTAGTTCTGGCAACTGTCCTCAGGGAGATTCTAAGACCCTGTGCTCACATCAACGGACCAGGCAGTGCCCAGCCATTATGTGTCTTCGGGGTGGAGGGGTGTGATAACAAAGCAACCCTCTTGCACACATATTGGCTGAAACATGGGCATAGGGTACAGGTACTGTGTGCCCTCTGTGATGTTATGTGTGCAGGTGCAGAGAGGGTGGACCCTTTGGTCTCCCCAACCCAGTCTTCCTAGTCATCAAACCTGAAAAGTGGGGCAATATGCTCTTTGCTAAATGCTCCAAAAAATAAAACAAAATAATTACTCCATCAGGAATTTTAGGGGATGGAGCAGCTGAGTAACTGTCCCTGCTACAGGCGGGGCTTGTCCAAGTGTGTCTCCCTATTTGCGTTAAGGCATCATAAGGACTCCTCTGTCACCAGAGATGGAAGAAAGGGGAATAAGGTCACTAACATGCAACCAACTTCCAGGCAGCCACCACAGCCCTGTGCTAATTTAACTAAGCTTGCTCAGTTTAACTAGTTCAAGTTTGCATATTGACATGGCCTAGGACCCTAAACTCACAACCAGTTCCACAGAAGTGGTCTCCCATATCTCTGTTCATCTGTGTACCATCAAATTGCTGAAGATGCAGTGAATTAGCATAAACCAACCTCAAGTGATAAGTGCATCAATCACTGTGCCTCGGCCCTGCCCTAAAAGGGAAAGGTAATGTTTCCTAGCAAATTAGAAGTGAAAGAAGGCATTTTAGAAAGAGATCTTACCTGCCCATCTAAGCTGAGCAAGGAGTCAACCAGGACTGTGAGCTCACATTCACAAAGGTGGGGGAAGAGGGGGAAATCCTGTAAGCTTTCACTGGAAGATGGAGATACTAGCCTCCAATGCATTTTCCTTTTCCAGCCATTATTCCTTTGTTTTGTCTGGGTTGCTTTTTCATTCAAAACTGTTTCTTTTTGCAGGAATTCTGCCATGTTAGTATGGTGTTGGCTGTATCAGTGCAAAATGAGGTACGCAGTTGCCTGTGGCTAGGGACAGACATTCAAAAAGCCTGAGCTTGAACTGATACAATCTTTGCAGGTTAGTCTAACCTGAAAATCTTGAACCAATTTGGAAGTGATTAGACATTCCCTTTTCATTCCAGAAATGCAGGCACATGCCTGCAGTGACTCAGGCTAGAAGCTGGGGTGCTAAAGCAGTCCTTCAATTGTGTTGAGCTGAAGGGGTGTGTGGCCAGGCCCCAGCAGGACACTTTGATTAGGGAGGGGTTCCCCCACTGCTGCTCCTCTGACCAGTGACAAGGGAGCCAGCAAGGAATTACACAGCATTTATCAGCCCACCAGCAAAGCAATAGCCTCTCTTTAGTTCAAACTCTTCTTAAACAACTTTTTCCAAGGAAGGAATGGAGTGACTTTACCAGCTACCTGCTGATCAGCTCCAAAAAGCCCTAAGCAGACACTGTCCTGCATGCCTTACACAGGTACCTCTCAGCATCAGCTAGCATACCACATGTTGGCTACAGTCCATGCTTTGGAAGAGAGGAGGGAGGGAGCTCTGCTTCAGCAGCAAGTGAAGGAGAGGAATGGGGCAGGGAGAAGTCAGACAGATCTGCTGTGCCTGCAAGTCTCTGCCAGAGCTGCAGCCAGGGAGCAGAGGGGTGGGGCCAGCCTAGCTCTTAGGAGCAGAGCACCCCACCCAATGCCACAAAACATCTGGGATGCTGGAGGACTGTGGTTTAACTTAAACCGGGAAGGGTTCTGGGACACACACTGCATAAACCAATTTGAGTCAATTCAGTTAAGTTTGATACTACATTCAACCAGGTTCATCTCAGACTGGTTTCAGTCATTTTCAAACTGGTTTATGTACACTGAATGTCTGTTCTGTTACAGGTTTAAACCAGTTTCTAATCACTTAAACTGGCTAATGTGTAATGTCTGTCCCTAGCCTGTGTGATCTTCCCTTCCCACCAGGTGCTACTAGCAGTAAGAAGTCCTGGGTTCAATTGTCTGGAAATTCCCTCTGGAAAAAGACCCAAAACAATTCCCCCTGCAAACAGTGGCTTGACCTCCCCCCAGCAACCTGGGATACTAAATTGCATTGCCTAAGATGTATTATTTTCCTTTCTTCAATCAACGAGTTCAATGGGTTTAAAACAAGGAGAACTTTATGTTGGGGGGAAGGCAGAAAGGAGGAATTCCTGCCTTATCAAGGGCATTTTAATAAAAGTGCTCACCCTAGTCCTCCTCTCACTGCTATGAACACATTGGTAATGTAGTCAGACAGTGCCCACCTCCTTTATGCCTTACTCATAGTTTGTTGTCCAAGGCTGGTGTGGACAAAAATCAGAGGCAGGTCTGTGTCTTGTTCTAGGGACCCTCAAACCTTCCCCAGCTAAAGTGCTTACAGCTCTGGTCCTAGAGGGACCATTAGGCTATAGCTTTCTGGGACTCTAGGCCATGTAGTCTAGTTTCACTTGATACCTTCATGTCACCTCAGCCAGTTGTAGTGAATCTTCCTTCAGCTCCTTCCCTTCCTCACTCCCTACTTTTCTCTGTTCCAGCCCTTAGACATGGAGCAACAGTACACAGGACCATTAGTACCAAATAAAAACTCTCATTTGATATCACTCGCTATGATAACTTTGTCTCTCTTACCCAACAACATTAGACTGTAGCTCTTGTTAGGTTGACACTTTACTGGTTGGAAGGTGTGGCAGGGCACTGGGTGTGGCTGCCATTTTAAGGGCCTGGAGCAGGCAGCCTGCAGGTGCCTGATGAGGGCAGCCATTTTGAGCCATATAAACACAGGCAGTTTGGCTGTTGGAAGGCCAGGCAGCAACATTGTCTGGCTGGAGATTTGCTGCTTAGAACAACCATGACCTGAAACTGCACCCTGCCAGGAGTGGGTGGCCTGGTGGGGCTCTCAGTGGTGCGGGAGCCCCCAGGAAATGCCAGGCCAGTTACCACCCTGGTGAAAGGTTAGTCGGGGCACCTTAACCCCTTGCCCCCACTCCTGGGTGGGTTACCCCGTGTTTTGGAGGGTCCAGAGGGAGACCTGAGAGAGAGTGAGGGGCTAGAGACCAGCCTGAGATGAGAGAGTACCCTTGACTGGCCCAGGCTGGGGCCAGGACCCAGGGAGGCGTCAAAAGGGCCAGGGGTCCCACCGCGAGGGACGCCCAAGAGCCGGGGGCCTAGGGTCCCGACTGGCTTGGAGGGGGGCCAGGGCAAGTTGCCGAAGGTCCGGGAGGGACTGCACCCGAGAGGGGAAGATGGTTTTGGGGGCTAGGTAGCCCGGATGACGGCAGAGAGGCCGCCTGAATGAAGGGAATAGGGACAGGTCCTGGTAGGACGGTTTTGGGGCCCAGCATGGGGTTGGCGATTGGTGTACGATCTAGATGCCATCAGCGAGGCTTGGGCTGCAGTATTGGGGTGGAAGGAGCCGCAGAGAGTGCCCCCTGGCATCGGGGCACAAATGGGCAGCCTCCCGCTTACGGAAGATCTATTAATGAATGAATGAAGATCAAGTCGTGGCGGGTGAGAATAAGCAGGTGGTTGGCCCAAGGACAGGTGGGCGGGCCATGGAGTGCGGCCCCAAGGGGGCCCCCTGTCACAGAAGGACTCAATTACATTTGATACCATTCTATTGCTTACTCAGTACCCAGTAGGGGCAAAGGCATCTCGTTACTCCCAAACTCATAAAATATCTGCAGCTTGGCCAAAATGCCTATCACTCTCTCATGCATGAAATGCAAATGAGACCTGGCCCATCCAGTCAGTTCCCCATGCTCTTCAGCTCCTGCTGAGCCTCTGACCTAAGGACTTCTCAAGCAGCAAGGAGTTGTTCTATTCCCAACTCATCAGGTGTCAGTAGTGAGCTCCCTGCTCCCCAGGACTTCACACCACCCAGTCTGTTAGTATTACCAGCATATTGTGGGCAGCTGTGTCTGTGGCATTTTCCTCTCCCTCCCCTCTGGTATCATAGGAGTATTGAAAAGAAGCAAGGTCTAGCATGGGACCCTTGTGGGATCTCACATGTGAGGGCAGCTCAGTATGCTTCTCTGAGTCCAGGTGGACTGGAGCAATTAGCTACTGCATGGCTGGCTGCATGGCTATTTACTCCCACTTTGTTAGGTTGTAGCTGTGATGCCCTCTAGTCTGCAGGGAGTCCCAGCAGTGGCATGAGCATGAGCCTCCATGTGTCTGTCCATGGCTAGGATTTCAAGGGGACTGCTCACAGTCAGTAGTTAGAAACACTGATCCTTCTAGGACTGGAGAGATGCAGTCTAATGACAGAACTAGGAGCCAAGAATTCTCTGAGCTCTAATCACAGCTTTGACACTGATTTGCTCTGTAACCTGGGGGAAATTACTTGACCTTTCTGTTCTAGTTTCCCCATCTGCAAAGCTGAAATAATGGGCACAAGTCTCCTCTCATTTACAGCCATGGAAAATCACTGACTTCAGTGGCGATAATCCTGATCCCCAGGGGGTAAGAAAAAGGAAAATCAGGCCCAATAATAATAATAATTACTTCTCTCCCTCCCTCTGGTGCTGTGAAGGTTAGTTTATTTATTTAGTTTGGGGCCTCTCTGAAAGCTCACCAAGCCCAGTATTACTTCTACCTTAGGTCTGACCCACATCATGCAGTGGCCACCCATGGAGGGTGAAAGACTAAATCAATGCAGGGAGAAGGGGTCATGAAAATTATTCAGCATTAGCATTTCAGAGCCGGTGGGGAAGGATTGATGTCAAGCAGAAACCTACTGCTAAGCACGTCCTTCCAAGGTCTATATCATTATCCCAGACGTGCATGGGCAAAAAAGTGGTTGTAGCCTTATTGGGACACTTGGTAAAAGAAGAGGCCTTAAAGGCTCCCTGGACTGAGGAGATAGCATCTGGAGTCTTCCAGGACAGCCTGTGTGGTAAGCTGTGTGTAAGCACTAGTCATTATTAATATTGCCTATTGCTCCAGGAGTGAATATAGCTTTCCAGGGAGTGACTAGGTTTTTCCTCAGTTTGCATAGAGCTACACTACAGTAAAGTCATCACAGCCCATGGTGAGTGGTGTCTTATTTCTGTTGAGCATGAAGCACTGGGTAGTGCCTGCTGCAGTGCTTCTTCCAGGAGTTCTGACCTTTTTTCCTTCACTATTTTCTGTTCCAGAAAGGTTCATCCCTCCACCATCAGCTATTAAGCCAATGCATGACCAAGAGGAGTTGTTCCCTGCTTATATGCCTGATTGCCTCGATTACTGGATAAACAATCATGTTGACCCTGTTCAGAGAGCCGGCCCAACCCAAGTGCATCTCCCTATTTATGCTAAGGCACCCTAAAGACTCCTCTGTCACCGGAGATGGAAGAAGGGGGAATAAGGTCACTAACATGCAGCCAACTTCTAGGCAGCCACCACAGCCCTGTGCTAATTAAACTGAGTAAGCTTAGTTAAACCATGTGTGCTGACATGGCCTAGGACCCTAAACTCACAACCAGCTCCAATATCAATACAGAAGTGATCTCCAATATCTCTGTTAATTGGTATACCATAAAAATGCTGAAGACGCAGTGAATTAGTATAATCCAACCTCAGGTGACAAGTGCCTCAATCACTGTGCCTAAGCCCTGCCCTAAAAGGGAGGGTGATGTTTCCTAGCAAGCTAGAGATAAAAGAAGGCATTTTTAGAAAGATCGCACCTGCCCATGTAAGCTGAGCAAGGAGTCAACCAGGGCTGTGAGCTCACGTTCACAAAGGTGGGGGAGGAGAAGGAAAATTCTGTGAGATTTCACTGGAAGATGGAGATAGTAGCCTCCAATGCACCAGCTCAGCCTATGGGTCAGATTCTCAGAATAAGTTCCTCACCATTACTAGGCAGTACTTGCGTTATGGTAGTGCCCAGAAGCTCCAAGTGGGTTCAGGGCCTCAGTGTCCTAGGCAATGGTCAGAGATGTGGTAAGGGACAACCTGGGCCTTGAAGAGTGGGCAGATTACAAAGAAACATCTGACTCCCTTGTTCTGGGTGAGTTCTGTAATGTACTGATACCCTCAGAAAGAATGAGCCTGCCATTTTAAGAGCATTTTAAGCATAGAAATTGTCATACCTGAGGTTCAACCGATGCTGCATCCTTTCTCTGAAGGGGGCCAGAATTGGATGCTTTCCAGGGTACTGCAAGAAACTGTACAAGAGGCCATAATGAGGTAGCAAATTCTCTGAAATATTTTCCCCTTAACCCCCCTGGCTAGGGTTTGTGTTATGCCCTGAAGCTTTCTTGTTCATTTACAGTCCTTACCACTGTAACGGTAGATGACCTTGTGATCCATACCAATGTCTGGTCATTTCCTGAGTCTTACTCGGCACCTGGCCTCCATGAGATTCATTGGCACAGACCAGCTGTGGAAAGCGTGCTGGAGCACTTAATGGCAGCTCCACTCTGGGGCCGTCTGTGCAGGATAATCTAGTGCTCAGCAGTGATCACCAAGCTAGATCTGAATGAGCTGGCTCAGGTGCTGGAAGTGGCATGCTCTTGTGACTGTGGAACTGTGTCTGGGTTAATTCTGCCACAGTGGGGAACACAGAGTTTATTAGCATATGGGGAGTGACATGCTACTATTTTTCTTCTGCTTCCAGTACCACAGGTAGCTCAGGTATCCCTAAATGTGACACTGTTTTGTGAGGTGTAGATATGCTCTATATAGAGTTATGTGGCAATTCATGATTTTATGACGTGGGAAGGTATCTACTCTTGTATGCTGAAGTCAGAAATTTCCCCAGAAGCTTCCTTACATTTTCCCCTTCCAGCCAACATTAATGGAAAATCAAACTAACTGCCCTCTCTGGTAGGGACAGGCAGACCTGGGCACAAGCATGGGCTAATCAGGTGGCCAACAGAAAGGGGGCCCAAAAATGGAAAAAAAAAAAGTACAATTACAAAAAAAGTTTTAATGCTGTGCATATATGGGACTGGCAATGTCATCAATTGAGAATGAACTATTTAAAGACATGGATACCACAGCTGTGATAAAGATTTTGCAACAAAAAAAACATTCTCTCTGGCGAAGGGTCGGGGATACTAAAAGTTTGCCCGGGGCCGCCAGGAGTCTAGGTATGGCACTGGGGACGGAGGGGTGAGCAAGTTTGATATCAAGCTGTCTTGTGTTACATTATACTTAACTGGTATGAGACCCCACAATTCCTGACAAATGGAAGTCAGCGTGATGCAAGTGAAGCTCCGGGGCTCATTGGCTCTGATCCTCTGAATATGGTACTCTGCTAATGTCCCCTCCCAGTGACAGGATGAATTATACCACACAGGCTGTCCTGGAAGGCTGCAGATACCACAGCCCCTTCCCACCCCACCATCTCCTTAGTTTGGGGAGCCCCCAAGGCCTCTTCTTTTACCAAGTGTCCCAGTAAGGCTACCACCACCTTGACATTATCCCAGACAGATGTGGGTTGAAGAGGCCCTGAAAGGGAGCACTTAGCAGTGGGTTGACACCCAATCCCCCCTTCCCCCCACCCCCTCTGAAATGCTGGATACTTTTCATGACCCCTTCTCCCTGCATTGATTCAGTCTTTTCCCCTCCATGGGTGGCCACAGCATGGTGTGGGTCAAACCTAAGGTAGAAGTAATACTGACCTTGGCGAGCTTTCAAAGAGGCCACAAGCTAAATAAATAGACTGCAGCTTGTTTCAATGCCTTCTATATTTAGTACAAGAACATTTATTTATAGGCTTGGCAGCCCTTCTGAATCAATAAAAGCCCGAGAGCTGGAAAAAAGACAGTCCTGGGTTCCTTTTGCAATTGCAGTTGCTGCTATATGGATGTGACGAATAAGACAGGGTGCTGCCCCAGGGTGTGAAGTGAGGGCAAAGGTGATGGAAGTAGGCCAAGTATAATGTCCATATCCTCCAAAATGGGTGCAAAGACTCCCTCTCCCTGTTCCCCTCACTGGCACCCACATCCCCACCCCCCAATAAGGACATGGTTTGGCACCCCCAGAAGTGCATGCATAACAACATGTGCTCATGTGCATTCCAGCATAAGTGTGGGGATACCCTCTGGCTTCCACCCCACCAGGACCTGATGTAGTCAGAGGTAAAGAAGCACATAGCTCTTGCCATGTACTCTCAAAACATTCACATGTAAGCCAGACAGTTGCATTAACAAGAGATTTCTTTCAACAAGTAGGAGCAGGAAAGGGAACACTTTTTCCAAGTTCCAGGCTGAGCTGGGGAGGAAGGGACAGAGCTTGGTAATTCAGAAGAATCAGCCCACCAACCCAAGACTGCTGGGAGGCAGATGCTTTAGCTCCTACAGTCACACCTAGTCCCCAGGGCTCTGGTTTCAGCATTTACACTGGTGCGCCCCATGAGTTGCAGAGTCCACAACCCCCTACTTGCGTTTTCTCCTCAGACCTTGGGACATTCCTTCCATCACTGATAGAAACCTAAGCTTCTCCAGGATGGAGGCTCAGTCCAGTGATTTGATTCTCACCTTCCTTTTGGTCCATGGCACGTGGTTGCAGGGCGTGAAACCAGTTCCTTTCTGTGCCTTAACCTTACAGTCAGAGCAGCCCTGCCTCAGTGGTGCCATTGGCATGTGTTGAGTCTTGCTGCTAGGGGAGGGTTGATCTGGCCGCACAAAACCTTGCCATCTGGTATCCTGGAGGGTACTGTTCATTCCCTGCATGGCCCTGTCCCCTGGGGATGGGGACTGCTAACTTCCCTTCTTGGCCTTGTTCCCTGTACAGCACAGACATCTGTACTGGGGGATGGGAGGAAAGGGGTGCAGCTCCTTCCTTTCCGTTTCATTTAGTTGCCTGACAGACTACCACCAGCACCTGTGATAGGCAGCTGGGATTGAAACCTCTGAACAGTTTACACAGCAGCTACTAGCTCAGCTTGAACCAGACATCCCTGAGGTCCACCTGGATCAATGCTGCCTCCTGAGCAGAAGGGCAAAGATTTGCTTCTCACTCAAGGAAGGGAGTGTGGAGGTCATCCACAGGTCTTCTCCACTCAGTAGCCTGTCACCACCCTGAAGCATAGGGAAGTCATTCACCTTCACTACCAACCCTTTCAAGGTTACCTCCTTTCCCAGTTACCTGAGCAAAGCTGCATAATAGTGCTGTCTAGCATAACATGCAGGTGCATAGATTGAGAAAGCACGGAGGCTTCGGGCAGTGGTGGGAGGTGCTCTGCATGCAGTGGCAAGGAACAGCCTGCTCATTTCAAACAGCAGAAGCTTGGCAGGCACAGAGGGAATGCTGGCTTGCACGTGCCTACGTTTTGAAGAGGTCAGCAGTTAGGAAAGTAAGGTGCTTACATTGCTGCATAATGCCAGAGGTCCTGCCAGCAGGTGCTGTGCAAATTTCCCCCATCACCTGCTCTACTAGCAAGCCACCATCCGGCTCTGCAGCATTTCCTTCTGTGGTGTTCAGTGACCCCCCTGCAAACCTGCCAGGTTCCTGATACCATACCACACAAGCAATGAATGAGACTAGAACACTTCCCTCTGCCCCTGCCAAGTTACATCCCTCTGTCATTGGCTAACACGTGGTTGCAAGCCTCTCCAGGCCAGGACGCAAATCCATGCAGCTATGTAGACATATCACCAAGGAGCCTGTTTTTCTCTGTTTAAAAATCCCACATTCTCTTATTAAAAAACACAAAACCCATTTTTATGCAATTGAAATGCCACTATATATAAGTATCAGTTGAACACAATGTTTTATTGATATATTTACAATTTTAAAGCAATTTGGAAGCCTACCAGTGCCTCAATCTTTATAATAAAATAAATTATAAATACCTATGTATGTTGGCGTTTGATTTTTTTTATTGTTATCATGGCAAATCAGAGCTCCCCCTGCTCCCTTCATCCACCAGGACACAGGTCGAGCTGTGGCTGTCCCCACTGCTGCTTTGTGGCACTGAGCAGCCCTGATATGCTAGTGTCCTGCCCCTGCCTATACCATTGCCCCTCACTCCTGACCCACAGTCCCAGCAGCCTTGCTGGTGCCCCTCAGTTCCAACCCACAGCCCCATGGCCCTGTAGGTACTCCTCATTCCCTGCCTACAGCCCCCTGGCCCTGCCAGCACCCATCACTCCTGACTTGCTGCCCCCAGCCCCCCAGTGTTTGAGAAAGGGGATGGGTGTGTGTGTGGGGGGAACAGGGCAGGTGTGTAGGGAAAAGGGGTGTGTAGGCATAGGCAATACAGTGGGGGAGCACAAGTGTTGAGTATGGGGGTGAGGGGGCACATACCCCCCCAGATTTCTGCACCCACAGTGGGGCGCAGGGCTGCAGCTGGGTAGGACCAGCTCTTGAGGAGCCCCATCCACAGCTCAGCAGGCAGAACCCAGGGCAGGAGGAAGCACTGTGCCACTGTGGTGAGGCACCCCTTGCCCACCTAGCAGCAGTGTGGGATGCAGCTACATACCACTGTCGCATCTCACCTTGGTGGCCATGGCTGTTGACTACACCTTGCCATGCTGGGTCCCATTCACTAGGCCATGAAGCAGCTCCTGCCCAGAGCTGGTCCAGCCTGGCTGCAGTCCTGTACCCTGCTGTGGGTATAGAAAACTGGGGGTGCATGTGTCCTCCCAGCCCCCACACCCCATCACCTGTGCCACCCTGCCCCCATCAGGGCTGGATAAAGGCATGGCCAAACCAGGTGGCTACCTGAGGCCTGGACAGAAAGGGGGCCTGAAAATAGTGAAAATAATGATTCTTATTATCATTATCTCTGGAGAAGCAAAGGCCAACACTAAAAGTTTGCCCAGGGTCATCAGGAGTCTAGGTATGGTGCTGGACCCCACAAACTTCCCTGGAGGGAGCTGTGGGAGCTGCTCTTCATTACTGCCTGGCTGTCATGTGCATGTATGCATGCACATATGCATGTAGCACCCGGTGCCCCACGCGTGCTTCTCCAACCAGCCCCAACCAGCCCTTTGCAGTCTGGAAGACTGCCAGCCTGATGGGGAAACCCACAGTTTCCTGCATTTTTCTCCTTTAAAGGAGAAAATCCTCATTTTTTCCACAACAAAGGGAAAACGTGGATCCCTGCATATCACCTTGCATTGTGGGTATTGGCAGATACATTCTTGTGTGACTGGGACTAGAAAGCTTCCTTAAGCTCAGGTCCTAGGAAGGGTGCACCTTTTGGAGACAGAGAGGGGTATATGTGTGCCAGAAAAGGGGCTCAGGCCCTTGCTCCCTTCATTGGTTGTGGGTTGCATTCATCTGCATGAGAGAAAGCAGATATCACTTGGTCCCTCTGCCGCAGAAACAGCAGAGGGTCAGTCAACCAGTGGGAAGAAGTGTTGCTCAAGTACTTCTCAGCTGGCTGATTGTCAGCTCATTCCCACACCTTGGGCTTGTCCAAGCAGTCACCTCCAGCTGCTCAAATAGTAAAGATTTGTCCCAACAAGGTCCAGCCACATCCAGAGGAAAGGGGGATGTGAACCTTGCTTCAGAACATTTATGTGAGGAGAGAGGTGATAGCTGTTCCACAGAGCCTGTGGCCATGGGCATGGGTCAGGGTGGCTAAATGCTCACCCAGGCAGGTGGGGTTGCATTTGTGAAAGATTGCGAGGGTAAGCAGTGCCTGTGCCCACACAGCTGCTACTCATTGACAAGTGATGTTATTAAAGTGCTGATGACACTTAGCAATGGTAGTTTCCTGGAGGTTGGTTTGCACAGTATCTGCTCATCTCCTCTCCTGGCTCAAGGTAATCTTGCTGATAGTGGGGGAATATTGTCTCGGTCACTGCCTCCAGCATAAGAAATTTCCAGTATTATATACTCTGGGCTTGTGAAATGAGGTGGCCGTGGCTGTTCAGGTGAGGAAGAGGAGAGCCCTTGGTTGAGTCTGTATTAGCAGCTTAATCCATGCAGACTTCTAAGAAATACCCACAACATGTAGGAATTATACAGAACCTTTCCTCTTTACAGTGAATAGGATGGGAGGACATAATATCAGCCAGTGCTAGATCAGGGGGAAGCTGGGAGTGGTTAATTTAAGGAACGCCTTCCTCTCCCATTTGAATGGGACCTAGTTCAGTGGTATTACAATATTATAAATTACCCTTTGCTCCTGGGAGTTTTTCAGTGCTTTCCAACTTCAACCCAACTGATATAACACCCGTGGCCCTCTTGTCCCTGCCTCCCCCAGCTATTCCAGTCCTGAGCAGACTGGCCAGTTTTCAACCGTCTGAGAAGATGTGCTGGCAGCACATGATTTGGAGATGTTAAGGCCAAACGCAATGATTAAGATCCTCTTGTCTGACTCCTTTGTAACAGAAGCCACAAACTAAAGCCAAGCATTTTCTGCCTTTAGCCTAAGGGTCTGTGGCCAATTGAAGGCCCCCCTTTTAGAAGGACATTTAACCTCCATTGAGAGATGCCAAGTGATGGAGAGTAAAACGTGTTCCTCATTTTGTTGTTCCATGTACCTGTTATTTCTGGTGAGAATTGGTCTAGCTTTACCTTCCGTCCATGAGACCCTTAGTGTGGGTGAGCAGATCTCTACCAGGGCTTCCCCATGCTGACTGATACCAGTGTGCACCCTTGTAAGCCAACATGTATACCCCTTGCCCCAAAAAAATCACTGCTCCAGGCAGGAGCCCCTAACCACCACCCTGCCATGGTCAAGCAAGGAAAGAACAAGGTTCACATCAGCTGATAAAACACCTATTTGGGTATTTATTACAACACGTTGTTCCAAAATACAAAAGAAAGGAAAAGAAAGAGGATAAAAAAGCACTGTTGTTTACAGCCTCTGGAAATAAATAAATAAAGATGAGGCTGGGGGCAGAGTGTTTCTCTTGGTCCTGCCAGACAACATCCAACTTCAGCATTTGCTTAACAGGGAGAAAGGAGTTGCATTTGGTTACAGTGACTAATGGAAAGGAGACTGGAACAGCGGGTCACAGGGGCTGGTTGCAAGATACTGTCTCTCCACTCCAAGCTCAGAATACATCTCAGGTCCACCTGAGCTTTTTTGGATCCCAAACTTGTGTTGAGGTCACTGTTTGTTTGCTAACAAAGGGCATGGACTTGTAAGCTGTGTTAATGGGAGCTAAGGCAGCCAAGTCCCTCAACATCAACATCTAAATAGTGACTCCCTCCTCCCTACTGCATTTAACCCTCTATCTGTCTCAGCCTGAAAATACACTTGAGATGGGAACAGCAGAGCCTGAACTGAATTTACAAGGAAGACCGGAGTGTAGTCTACATGACTCTTAAGGAGAATAAAACATGAGGAGGATTTCACTGTTCCTCTAGAATGGACTCAGATTAACATTTTATATAAATTCAACACAGCACAATGAAAAAGAACCCCCTACCTATAGTAAATCAAATTCATGATTGAGACCAAGGTTGCTCCTGGAAGGGCAGTATTAATTCCCTTGACTTAAAATGACTTGTAATGGGGTAGGGTAGCTAAAAAGAGATTATTTCATTGTGTGGAACAGAAATTATTTCTTTCCCCTCCCTCTGATATGTTAGCTCAGCAAAAACAACTACCTAGCAGTAGACTAGGCACTGGGAGATGATTGGAGGAGACCAGGCTGGGGTAAGTACTGGGTTTTGCTCAGCAAGGTTATTCAGAAATAACAACATTGCTAACTGTGTATTTTATCTGGGATAGTTACAGACTACTATACCCTGCATCTGTGCAGGGGGTCAGACTATATGACCCTTGAGATCTCTTTGCAGTCTTACGACAGGAAAACTAGATTAATTTCTGTTAGCAACACATGCATGTTAGAAGTGATTCCCCTACTTCTGCATCCTACCTGAGGCCAGTGTGATGGACTTCCCTCAAGTTGCATGCTCCGTCATGCTAATACTGAACATCCTTATTCCCCAGGAGGAGCTGCCTTTGGGATAGGGAAAGATCATCAGGGTGGCTGGGAAGCCAAACCCAAGAAAGACCAGGAGAGCTTGCCGAAGTAAAGTGCCAGTGCAAAAACTCAGTGGCTTTGGTGGTGGGATTTTTGAACTGGCTGGCAAATGCCAGACCATTCATTTGTTCCTGGTAAAGGTGCACTCCTGGATTTGGCCACCCTGGGGAAGAAGTGGGAGTGGGAGAAACCCTGAGAGTAGGTGGGAATTGA
The DNA here is from genome assembly GCA_030014935.1 of Caiman crocodilus. NCBI lineage: Eukaryota > Metazoa > Chordata > Crocodylia > Alligatoridae > Caiman > Caiman crocodilus. The sequence goes on along the minus strand of JAGPOW010000304.1, from coordinate 110,903,723 downwards.
CTCGCTGTCTCCTGGACAGCTGATCAATTTTCTTCATAAGTTTTAAACTTTCCCTGTGCAATTGTCCATTTCTGACCAAAGGGAATTTTTGCTCCTTACAAACTTGAGTAGATTCCAAGGCATGCAAAAAGGAAGTGGGGCAAGGGAGAAGAGAAGGGTGCCACTCTGGGCCTTGGAGGTTTGGGAACCTCTGAAGGTTTCACTCTCTGCAACATCTTGCGTGGGCCTGCCAGCATGGTGAGTGTGTCTTCCAACCTCTGAGCGAAGCCTGGCACAGTACAGTGCAGCCAGCCCAACTGAGGGGGAGAAGGGGGAGTCACAGGAGGACTGGGGAGGGGAGGCCTTGCATTTATTCACAACAGAGAAACAGAGAGCAACATACAGAGATTAAGAAGCAAAAAATACATAATAATAATAATAATAATAACAGTAATAATAATAAATACTTAAATCTATAATTCATAGATTGCAATTACAACATTGATAGCTTATTATCATTAGTATTCAAAGTGGGGGAAGGAAGAAGAAAGGGAACGGCTTCCCAGCAAGAGGAAGTGGGACAGGGATGAATGGCCAGAAAGAAAAAGATCAAAGCGGGAGAAAGGCTGGGGTCACAACACAAGCTAGACAAACAGCTGCTGGGAGTGTCCCCCTCCCACAGGCTCTGTGCTGCAGTGTTGCCGACTCCTTTCCTACAACCTCCTGCTCCCTCCCTACTTCTCTGAAATTGCAAAAATAGACTGGGATGCAGTATGGTGCCAAGGAGATTTCCAGGTAAGTGCAACAGAGCAGAGCTCAGCCTCACAAACACTGAGAAGCTGGGGGCATTTTTGCTGGTCCAGTGAATGATCATCTGGGTAGGAACATGTTTTGTCCTGAAGAAGATGGAGCAGGGCTAACAAAAAATGAGCAGATGTTTTGGGCAGCAGGGCACCAGTCACATGCTGTGCAATTATATCCGATTGTCCCATGGAGAGTAGCATTGCCTCTCTTTCAGCTGAATCCTGTCCCTACTTATGTCAGTAGGCCAGATTCTGATCTCACTTACACCAATAGGAGTCAACAGTTCTTCCATTCAAGGCAAAGGAATTACACTGCTGTGAATCAGACCTCACAGAAATCAAAATCAGGCCCAGTTCCTCATCAGATCTCCTGACTGGGAGTGTTCATAGGAAGACTGGGGTGAAGTGAAGCAGATCCACTGGGCAATAGAGAAAATTCTCGAAATAGCAGATGCCCCCTGATCCAGAGACAGAAAGAGATGTATCAGGCCACATTGAGCTGATCCAAAGCCCACTGGAAAGGCTTCTTTGACTTTCATGGTTTTGGCTGCACTTCCTCCCCTAAAGCACTGTTGTCATGCAGGGCATTTGGTAACATTTGCCCAGTGCCTGGGATGACTTGGCTTCCAGCCTGCACGGAGCCCAGCAGAAGGAACAGAACAAAATGTTGACATATGCAAAGCCACACAGTGAGGTGAATTATAAACACCCCGATGGAGAGGTTGTTGCATCTCCATCCTTGGAGGTTTTTAAGACCTGGCTAAACACAGCCTTGGCTAGGATGATTTAGCTGGGGCTCGTCCTACTTTGAGCAGGAGGTGGATTAGATCTCCTGAGGTCCCTTCCAGCCCTCATTTTCTATTCTAATTCAGTTCTATGATTGCTAGCATGCTTTTCTTGGATGCAGACAAGACCGTGGAAGGTGTGTACAGATCTGGAGAAGGCTTGGAGGAAAGGGACATCCTTGGGGAGAGTAGACTAAAGCCATGACATCCAAAGCTTTCCAAAGCTGCTATGCTGTTTCCTAGTGTGCCACCAGGTGGCACCCATTCCACTCGCTGCCATTCACTGGCCCGCTCTTCTCATTGTTAATCATGACTGAGCCTGACAGCACCCCATGCAGTGACTTCATACAGGGATAAGGGAGTTGAGATCTTCCTATCTTGTGTCTGTCCTTTAACTCTGTCCCCAATTTCACATGACTCCATCTGCAACAGGAGTAGCAATGGTGGGAGTGACAGCGAAGAGCCTTGACCAAGTCAAGATGTCCCAGTGGCGAAAAGGCTCTGGTGCCTTGCATTCTTCAGAGCTACTCTGAGGGGGTTGAGTTGGTGCTAGCAACAGGGAGACACTGAAGAAAAAAGAAGGGAGTGCAGTAGGGATTTTAGTTGAGCAAAAGTCAGAGCTTCTTGTTCTCTGCATACGATATAGAAAATAAGATGGATGGAAGATGCAGCAATTGCAGCCAGAAATAGGTCAGTTTGAGTATCTGGAAACAGATTTTGTGAACACATATTCTTTCTAGAATGGATGCCTGCCCAGGGCAAAGCAGCACAGCTCTCACCAAAATCATGTGTACGATATATGAATAGCTATGCAATGGACTGAGAGCATGCTGGGAAGGCATCTCACTCAGTGATGTTCATGCTTCTGTGACAGGTGACAAGGAGAGGGGTGTTTTTGCAATGCCACACAGGGGGAGAGGGAAGCAGGAAAGTCCCTGTCTGTTGAGCTGCAGAGGCCAGTGGGACACACTGAAAATGGAGATGGAGGCCACCCTAAAACCGTGAACAATGTCCTGAGACACAAAGGTTCCTTTCTCCTTTACAGGGTAGGTGGTGTTTTTCTTCTACCTAGACGCTTTTCAAAGCATTCATTGCTAGCCTAACTCTGCTCTCACTGGCCACATCTATATGTGCATATGAATACGATACAATAAGCTCTGGCACATATCACGCCAAAGATTATTGCTTCCAGGTGTCCCATCTACATGTGTGCCTGGGACTGCAGCATGTTGAGCTGAGTCAGAGCGGCCCTGGTGGGCAGGAGGCCCAGGGGGTCAGCCTGCCAGCCCAGGGCTGCTCCGACCCAGCTCAACATGCTGAACAGGGGCTGACTGGGGCACAAGGGTGCTCCAGTGTGGGGCTAGGTGGCAGGCAGCCTTCACTGCAGCACCCTAATGCCCTAGCCAGCCAGGGCAGCATCTACTCATGCACTGCTGCAGAGTTTTTTACTCTGTAGCAGGATAGTAGTTGTATTGACTAGTAAATTAGTTTACTTCAGCCTATTTGGGGTGCATTTGTAGACGCACAGTGTTTACTGTGCAGCTAATTAGTCTACTGCACAGTAAACATCTTGTGTAGATGCGCCCGAGAGCTATGGAAAATCCCACCCTGCATTGCCTAGGCCTTGTGCACTTTTGTACCGCAGGAAGAAGGAATGCCTCATGCTCTCTAACACTGATGGGTTAATGAGATTGACAAGTGTGAAATGCCAGCTCCAGCAGAAGAGGCATAGCCATTTACCACCCCCCACCCCCTGCCCAGAATCTTAGCTAGCACTGTTTTCTTGGGATAGCTGTTGAAATAGCGCTGGCTCATGCTTTAGCCAATAATGGGTAAGTAGGACTCCCACAAACCTGGCCAACAATGTAATGTCTGCACTTCCTTGGGGAGATCAAGGGTAGGCCTTGTGACTTGGGGAATGACAAACCGCATCTGTCAGTGGTGTGAAGAAGCTAGATAGCTCTTCTCATTGCTAGAGGGTCAGTGTCCAAGAATTCTTAGGGAGATGGCTAAAAGAGTGGTGCTTTCTCAGTACGCCCTGTGTGTGGGCATGATGGGACAGTCCCGAGGCTACTGAGGGTAACTCCCCATTCATTCATGGTGCATCACCAGGCACTAGACTTGTAGGACACAGGCAAGATACACGCATGGAAACCTGGCCTACTGGGGATGATTCTGAGTGCAACCACTGGCTCTCCAGTGTTGTTCATAGGGCTGATCAGCCTCTGGACAAGGCTCAGCAGAAAAACCTTTCAGTTATGACCCACATTTTTGTTAAAATTTTAAATGGGAGAAAAAGCGACAAGGCAAAAACAGTTTCCCTTTTTTCTGAGGAAGGTGGAGATGATAAGGGGTCAAAAAAATGAGGCAAGTCACATTGCAGCCAATGGCTGGGGATGGGGGTGTTAGATGGTGCAAAAACAACTAGGAAGAAAAACTGGAAAATCCTGTGGAAAGCTTTTCTGCACTGTAGGCCTCCCAGTCCAGCAGGGATGGGAAGTGTTAGGTGACACACTGCCTCCCTTTGAGTACCATCCCCTAGCAATGCTAGATACAGCTCTGCACAAGCAGGCAGGAGACACAATCCTCCTACCCCATGAAGCAGTCTAGTCGGCAACACTGAGCGAGCACGAAGTGCTTGCAAGAGGAAATATGACTGTGATGCTTTGAAGAAAGGGGAAAAGTGAGCATACCCCCCTTTCAAAACAGTTGTCAGGAGATGGGGGAGGGTGGGGTAGGCAAAGGGGTCATCAATCAAAGCTTACATTTTATTAATCTCCCAGCAAAAAAACAACCCCCCCAAAACCTCCCCCCAAACATACACCTTTCATCATCCACATTCCTCCTTGTCCCACCACCCACACCAGCCCATTTTTGGGGTACGAGATAGGATCATTTGGAACATCTGAACTTATATAACCCCTTTAAAAAAAAAAACCAAACCAAAACTGAAAAAGCTTAATGGCAGTAGTCTCTCCCTGGAGACCCCTTTTTGCTCAGAACATGCATGCAGCAGCAGAGACAGACCATGGTCAGAAGGTAAGCAACAATCTGATGCAACCAGAGCAGTATTATTATTACTGCAGCTCCTCACAGCTTTGCTTTGTGGTTAAGATTTAAACCTGAGATTTTTTTTTTTTGTCTTGTGTAGTTTGATTTCAAACTAAAAACAACATGAAACAAGAAAAGAAAGAAAGAAAGGGAAAGAACATATGTGAAGATCCCAAAATTATACAACATTAATAATGACACATAAACAAAAACCCCTGAGGTATTAGCTTGAAAACTAGCATGACACTAAAAGAAGGAAAGCAAAGACAGCCACAGAGAGAAAAAAAAGTGTCCTTAGCAGCAGAGGCAGTGTTGAGTCTGCCATATCAAGCCTGGGCTTCTTAGCCAGGTCAAAGTCTCCTGCTGCCTGGGAGAAACACGGGTTTTTGGGACAAGGGCTTCACTCCCCATCAGTACAGGAACTTTTGAGAGAGGGGAGATGCATCAGAGAATGGTCACTTGTGCTCCTGCGTCCCTGCCTGTCCTTTCCAAAATACCAAAGCTCTCTGACTGCTTATTTCCCTGCTGGAGGTGGATCTCCCTTGCACTTCAAAGACAGTAGGACCTTGTTTCCTCAGTCCATGGTAGAGTCCTAAGGGACCCTTCATTTATTCCCAAAAATAAATCAATTGAAGAATCCCAGACAGAAGGATCTCCCTAGGAAAGCCTCACCCTTTCCTCCCCTGAGAGACGGATGAGGTACGTTTCCTTGGGGTCGGAGGCCTCGCCTTTAGCCGCACAAGAATGAGCCATCACATTCACTTCACTCTCACTAAAACAATCAATTGACAGAATGTCTCCAAAGCAAAATAAAAGGAGAAACTCAGACAAGAAAATGGTGAAACAGATCTTCTTAGCAACACACTGGAAGAGGGAGGGAGGATGCTGGCTGCTGGACGTGGGCCTCGCAGTGAAAGGCTGAGGTGGGGAGATGTGCCCAGGCTAAATCCCAAACCTTCTGGTTTGGTTTCTAGCCTTTCAGTCCACTCCCTTCTTTACTTCTTCCCTGAAATGGCCATTCAGTGGACTCTTTCACTGGCTTCACCTTTGTCTTCAGATGGCTCTCTCCCTGCCTGCTGTCACCCCCATTGAGACTCCCACCCTGGATACTCCCTTACACATACGTGTGCACATGCACACACGCACACCCACATGAACATGTGCACACATGGAGAACTGGTGCTGAAATACTGAACAATACTTCACACTGACCTCCCCATCTCCCGTCCCCCACCCAAGGTCACCAGCTAACACTCTCTTGCAGCAGGGAACCTTAGAGCCCCTCTGGGGTTCACTCTGCTATCCCAAGAAATAACTCCATGCTTTCCTTGGGATGAGGCTGTTATTTCTCTCTGGAGGCCTCAGGCCTCTTCCCTTCAGGCAGTAACACCGGCAGGGCAACAGTGGGAACCAGGGGACCTGGGAGGGCTCACTATTTGTCTTCTCATTTGCTCCCAAGGGGAGGCTGAACTTAGGGAAAGGGCAGCTTTCCCTGGGAGCTCAGCCCTCCCTGCACCAAGCCCTTCAAACATTACACAGGGGTCAGTTTTCTTAACACTGCCCAAGACAAGATGCTGCCCCCTGACCAAGACTTCTCCCCACCCCCCAATCTCCACAGCACCCTCATTTCAGGCAACCCTGAACCCTCCCTCAATGATCTTAAGAGTCTCCGGCATGATCATGATCACAGGACAAAGCCAGCTTTTCTGGCTCGCCGCCTGGAGAAGAAATTGTTCTGTGTATGCGATGGAGACCAGAGAGAAACATTTAAGAACCAAGAGGTAAAGAAGAAACTTTTAGGAGGGATTTTCTTGGCTCAGTTTGTGTTGTAAGGAGATTATTTTGTTGGGTTTTTTTTTTTAAAAAAAAAACCAAACACACAAAAGATATTTTCCTGTCCTATTTTTGCCTTGCCCAGAGGGGTATCTTTGTCGCCGACAAGTGCTACAGAAGGAGCCACAGGCCTCAGATATTGCTTAGAAACTCGTGTTTCAGATTTAAATACCATACACAGTAAAAATAGAGCTGAAAGTACCGCCCCACATTGTCTGCAAATCATTGCCAGAATGAACAGCTTCAATAAATTAAAAACAAACAAAAAAAATTGAAATATTATTTACGTCTCAATAAAAATTGCAGTAAAACCATTTACTTTTTTTTCTTTGTGTGTGTGTGTTTTTTATATTATATATAATATATATTTATATATGTATAGGGCCGCTCTCATGCAGCATTATTAGCATATTTAGCCAGAGAAACATGGGGGCACATGCTTAGTGCATTGGAGGGAGGAAAAAAAAAGAAGGGCAAACATCCCCAATGGGTTTCCCTGATCCACCCCTGGGAGGAAACTGCCAATTTTCTATTCCCCCAGCCTGATAAAAGTGAAGGGAGCAGGGACAAGCGATGCTTCTACCCTGTCTCACGGGTCAGGAAAATGCTGTGCTCTGCATGATGACCAGCACCCCTCTTTGATTGCTTAACTGCTGCTAAAAAGAAAAGCAGTTCCCCTCCCCACCTTGAACTTTAAGCTGAGAATTCAACTGTTGGATACTCAGTCTGCATCTCATTCCAGCTGATAGTCAGCTAGCTCCCCCATCACTCCCACAAGCCATTCTCTGCACCTAGGAGCAAAGGACTCAGATGGGAAGAGGTTTGTCAGCTCCTCCCTCCCAAAAGGGAAAGTGTCTGGGGTGGGGTAGCTCAGGGGGAGGGAGGGAGGGAGGGGATGGCTGGGGGGAGGAGTGGGAAGAGGCACTAAGCTTGGACCATCATGTTTCTTGACTTTAGATTCATTTGTCTCTGCTTCTGTTTTGGCGTGTGTGCACCTGGAAATACACACACTGATATAAATACTCCGCCCCTCCCTGCCCCCTGCCCTGCCCCCCCACCTTGTCTTATCTCCATTAAATATCCCACCCCGCCCCAGCTTTCCAACTTCCTGGATCAATGTCAGGACACCTCAATGATTTCCATGCTGCCTGAAAAGCTAGACTGTTTCCCGATTTTGCCCAGGTCTTCCCGGGACCTGCCCTCTGACATGGTCTCCTCGAATTCCATTTGGCAGCTCCTCCTCTTGAACTGCTTCTCAGTGTTGGCATCTTCATGCCAGCTGTGCCGCCCGTCCCTCTGCTCTGCCCTCTGCTTGTCTCTCAGTCTGATCTCACAGCTGCTCTGGATGGCGTTGCAGCTGAATGAGGAGTATGAGCTGGCGCTGGCAAACAGGGCTGCATTCCCTCCACCACTGCCACTGCTCGCCGTTGAGTCTGTGCCAAAGTACCAGGGGGTCTCTGAAGATGGGGTGCTGGGCGACTCTAAGTGCACGCCCCAGGAGCCAACCCCGCCTCCGCCAGTGGAGTTCGGCGCTGCGGCTGGCTGCATGGGCTGCTGCCCTGTATTGGGGAGGCTCAGCCGTAGTGTCTGCTTGAGGCTATCCTCCACACTGGTGCTTTTGTGCATGGTACACATCCCGCTGAAGTTGAGGCTCAGTCCATGGGCAGGGGAGCCTGCCTGGTGCCTGTGCTTTCGCCTCTGCCGTACCTTGGCCTCCAGAAGGAAGTCTGGCCCACTGGGCCAGTCAGGGCTGTCAGGCACGGGTGAGAACTGGCACATGCCGTTGGGTCCAGAAGGGCTGTCCAACTTGCAAAGCTTGGGGGTTTCTCCTGTGTCGACAGGGCCTGGGGCATCCTGCCTCAAGCCAGGGGAATAGGCCGACTTGATGTCCAAGGAGAAGGAGCGCTTTAGTCGGTTGGTGTCTTGAATGCGCTCTGAGGACAGGTGCAAGCCATTGAGTCCTTGCTGTAGTGCTGTGGGTGAGACAATTTTGGGAGCTCCTGCAGGCCTCTCAGGGTCACTGGACGGGGGCACTGAGCTTGTGCTTTTTGGTGTCTCCTCGGCCTTGTCTGAGGTAGGTGTCAGGTGCCTGCTGCTCTCGGGCACCTCAGCTGCATCTTGTGGGGCATCACCCTCACTCCGATCGCTTTGGGCCTTTAAAGCCTTGAGGAGTTTCAGGCTCCTCTCGTACTCCAGGAGCTGGCCCAGAAAGTTGAAGTTGGGTGATATGGACGGGCGTCGGTCTTTGACAAACCTGCATGTATAGACAAACAAAGAGTCGTGATCATCATGGGATCTTTCACCTACCAGTCAGGATGCCCTTGCTCAGGATGCAACACTGGTGTCCAGAGCACTCTGCCAGAACTTCAACAGGGCAGGGGGAAATCACGCCAGCGCCTCACAGCAGCCTGGATAGGTAGACAGCGCTCCCTCTAAGCTGCATGGCATGCGTGGCCACACAGACATGGTCATGCTGCACTGCCAGGTGTGCCTATGCAGCCTCACACACCGCACAGCTTAGGGGGAATGCTGTAGGTAGATCCAGCACTGCTTAGATTCCAGATTTCTCTCTTTCCACCAGTTCTCTTTATGGATATGAAATTTTTAGAAACCACTCCCAAAATGACACCATTGTGGTGTTAGCTAGCCATGTCAAGCTTACTCCTGCTTGAAGCTGGGCCCACCACTTCCTTTGAATGGGACATCAGTGAGGAGGAAGGTTGCATGCTGCCACCCTGGCAGTGCTATACAGTGTGCATCCCAGGAGGGGCACAGCACCTCCTGACAGGTCATACAGGGCCAGTCCTGGTAACACTCAGGAGATTCACTCCAGACAATCTTTGGAAAGCCTCTCCTACAGCCTCACTCCTCCTAGGCCCATCTTATTTCTCTTTGTGAAGGTGAAGCTTGGTAGTGAGCTTCTTTGCCTCCTTCTTCTGGAAAGCACCTACCTGTAGGCGTCATCTGAAGACATGCCCATAGTCTTCATGATATAAGCAATGGCAATGGTGGCTGAGCGGGAAATCCCTGCTAAGCAGTGTACTATCACCTGGCAGCTGGACACTTTGGCCTTGTCTGCAGCACAGGACAAGAAGCAGAAAAAGACAACTTTCAGTGTGATGTTCCCAGAGACTGTGGACAGACTTATTCCATCCTCACTCTCCACCCACACACATGGACTCCAGCAGGGACTGAGTCAGGACCTTTGGGCTCTATTGGTTTTGGTGCTGACTCACTGTGGGACCTAAGGCAAACCACCTAGCTTCTCTGTGCCTTAGATTCCCCATTTGTAATACAGGTCTAAGGACCCTGGTCTTTAAGTCTCCCTTAGACCTTCATGAGAAGCTCCCTTTAATTGTGTACAGTGTTATAATCTGCACAATGTCACACATTGAGAAACAGCCTGAGTTCTGGTGAAGGTGCCGGGCTGCCTGTCCTGGAGATCAAACCCCTAGGCTGAGTCTGAATGGCTATCACCTGACTGGCCACAAAGCAGGCATCCCTCACAAACTACCCCATCAATAGGATTCTGGGCTGACTTAGGGGTAGGACGGGGATGTTCAGTCTCCATGACCCAGCCCACCTTGAGCCCCTCTGCCAAAGCTGTTAATCAGTGGTGGTTTTCGTGGTGGAGGTACTGGCCAGACTAAAGACAGTGTTTCATTCCCAGGAGAACTGTTACTTCCGTTACCCGCTTCTCAGTGACTGAAGGCCAGGGATTGGTCTGGACTGAGGAAGACAGCAAATCTCTGAGGTGACGGGCATGTCTACACATGTAATTAGTGCACATGAATAAACTCCAGGGCTTATTGCTCTGGAGTTTTTTGTTCCTGGGTGCACTGTTTGAATGTACACCTGGGAGAAATTAATTCTGGAGAAGCTCTGGGTTTATTCACGAACAGCATGTGGAGCTGGGCTGGAGTGGCCCCAGCTGGCAGGGGGCCCTGGTAGCCAGCCTGCCAGCCCAAGGCTGCTCCTGCTGGCTCCATATGGTGCGAAGGGGCTGACTGAGGCACAAGGGAGTTTTTTACTCTGCAGCAGAATAGTACTTGTATATACTAACCTGCTGCAGAGTAAATTCGTTTACTGCAGCCTAATAGCTGCGCATGTGTAGATGCTGAAAGCACACATTGTACTTTGCACAGAGCTGTGGGTGAAGAGGCATGGGCTATTTGAACAAGAAAATGGGGGAAGAAGAGTCTGTGCTCTGTAACTGGCAAAGACAAGGAACGCAGAGCCCATTCCCAGTGGCTGGGGTCACCATAACAAAGATAACACTTAAGACAAAGCTAATAAATAAGGGTCCAGCTATTCAGAGAGCTGTCTCACCAATGAACTCAATGGACTTGTCCAGCCAGGGAAGCAACTTCTCACAGTAGTTATCATTGACAGGAATGCGCATGAAATGACTATCACAGATGAAGTCAGGCTTGGGGCAGGAGTTGCTGGCATTGAGGACGTAGCTTATCCCATTCTGAGTCATCAGGTCCTGGGGAAAGAGAAGCGACTGGATGATAGAACAGGGTCTGGGCACATTAAAGGCAGCATAGCTCTTAAAATAGTGGTGGCTACTCTATTTTTGTAGCTATTGTTTCTAGGTGAAACTTCACGAATGATGCTCCTTTGAGTTCCTAACCATTCTGCCCTACCCTTACGTCTCAGAGTTGTGGTAGGGGAAAGAGTAAGAATCCAGAGGCTAGAGAAAGAGTGGGAAATGATGATGAGAAAAAACAAAACAATGTCTGTTGCACGTGAACTCTCAGAAAAGATTATTTTGGGGGCTTGAGCACCTCACTGGGAGAAGCGTTTGCTACTGGAAACAAACAATGCAGTCATTTATCAAAGTCAGCCCATTTTCTCTGGTTCCAAATAGCCTGAGAAAAGCCTACTGTTCAACATTTTTGACTAGCTGGTTTACAGAAGTCAGTGTCAGCCTATGAGCGGCTTAAAAACTAGTTGTGGCCAAATACAGTTCCGGGCACTGGCAATTGGCAATTCAGAATATAAGCTGTTTTGGTTGGGACACACAGCAGTCACGTGATGCATTTCAGTTTGCTTCTTGGTGGACTGTTTCCTTATTGTAATCATGGCTTTGGAGGAAACACTTGGGGTTAGATTAATCATTCTGGGATTGGTTTTGTGCAAGTGATAATCATCTCTACCACGAGTGCTGATTTCTTTTGCCTGTAGACCAATACAGCTACAACCTGTATCTCTAAAACATGGAAGATATTGACTTTTGCCATTTTTAAAATGAAAACTTCATAATCTTACAAGAAGGAAGCAAAAATCAACACGTAGACACCTGGAAGCTGACACCCTGCTGTTCCTGCCAGCCAAATTTGCATTTTACAGAGCACAAAGTTGCCTCAACACAAGAGAAATTCCTTACCCAGGAGAGCTTTTAATCTATCCCCCCTCCTGTGAAATATGAAATATCATAACCAGAAGAAAATATAATCTAACATCCTGTTTGTCATCAGACAACTTTGAGATAAACTCTAATTTTTATCTGAGCCTAATTTGCACAATATGAACTTTTCCAACCAGGAGATCTTACAGCACCTTCAGTGTTCCTGTGAAATATGAATTTTCATTTCCACCTAGGAGAAATGTTACAACCTTCACATTGAAGAAGGGTGTGTGTGCCTGAAAGCTTGCAAATAAAGAATTTGTTTTACAGATATCTAGTTGCTGTAATAAAAGAGATCATCTCTACCATGAGTTCTGATGCCATTTGCCTGTAGCAATCTCTAACCCTCCTCAAGGGCAAAGCAGTGCTAGTGTGCCACAAGGCACCAGAGCAAAGGGTTGAATGCAGCCTGTTGTTCCTCCCATGCTCTAAAATTCAAATTACACTGCCTGAAACAAGGGGGATCATCTGTAACTCATGGGATTACAGTGGCTAGATCTTAAAATTGATTCTGTGTTACTTTGGAGGATGATACAGCATTAAACAGGAGGGAAAAGGAGTTGGAAATAAAAATCGCTGTGGAAGAGAGAGTGATCTGAGAAAAAAGAGGAATAAGAGAAACCTCCCCCATCACAGGGTGAGCCCTTCATTATGGCAGAAGCCAGGCAAGTGGAGCCAGCATGAGGAATGAGTGGGATTGTGATGAATGGGGTCAGCAGTACATATCTGTGGCTTTGGGGTGCTGAAGCATCACAGAATTGCTCTCTGCAAGCTCATCCTCATGTTTGGCCATGATTTTTAATGCTCCAGTGGCCACAAGGTACCTATCATCTCAGTGCACGGGGTGTGGGGGGGGGGAAGAAAACAACTCTTGGAGTGAAGGAGTGAGTAAAAAGCCAATTCAGGGATTGGGAAGGGAAAGGCAGTACTGAAAATGACTCAGCCTAACATACAGGAGACACATCTGATATTTTGCCTCAGGATTCTCTGACCATTTGATCCACATCATGGGTCTTGTCCTAACTATGCTTACATAAGAGTCTGTTCCTCAGCAGGCTCCATAGAAGCCTAACCTCAGCTCTAGAGAGCCAGCCTGGCTCCCAAGCTCACATTCCTGGAGTGTTTCTCTTTCATTTCCTTCTACTCCCTGTATATAATTTCTCTCTCTCCTTTCCACGTCCACCCCCACTACCCGTCAGATGCTTCTACCCTGGCCCACTCCCCCCGCACTGCCCCCGGGCACGAATGGCCAGCTGGCTCCCTCCTGCTCTGCGGTAGGCGCCCATTGGAATTTTAACTACAATTTCTGTTTCTTTCTTCTCTTATTTGTTTTTTTCCCTTTAAACAAAATTCCTTCCTTGAAGTGACATCACTGCCCAAACATTCTGGCACCTTTAAAAAGACAGTGCCCCTCTTCTCCCTCCTTTCCAAAAGCTAATCTTTGTCCATTTTCAGGCCCCTGCTCCCAAGTGTCGCTGTTCACCCCACACCTCACTCCTACAGCTAACAGTTTGAGCTTAACTCTCCACCCTCTGGCTCCCTAGCTACTCAAGAAGTGACTGGGGTAGTATTAGTCTTATTAGTCTGGTTGGTAGGAAGAAGCAGTGTGGAGAAGATGACTTCCCTGATGCAACTCTCTCAGGGCTTCCCTTGGAGTGAGGTCCTGGTGCTACTCTCTGCTCCCTTGCAGCTTGCATTTCACCTCACAACAGATCTACTTTTCCATCTGTTTTCCCAACTATGCTTCCTTGCACTTTACTGCTGTTGAGTCCAGTGCTAAGAGTAATTGCAAAGCTCCCACCATGATGCTGAGGAAAGGCATACCAATCCCAACCTCCTCAGGACTACATCTCAGCAGGACAATAGCAAAAATTTAGTAAGAGTCCTGCCAATCTGAAGACCCTCTGTGTATGTGTGCTGCTGCCTTATTGGGGTTGGACTGGCAAAACCATTAGACAGACCACTGAAAGTTATAGGCACACTACCCTCAAACTGGAAATGAGCCATCTTCCCCACCTGTGTGAGCAGTGCCACCCCTGATGTATGAAAAGAGCAAAACCAAGCATAGGTTGGTGTGTCTTTGCCAGTGAGGCTGTGTACCTTGTTTAAGACGTCTTTCTGGGAGCCCAAGTACAGATGTGGCAGGATGCGGGTGGGACCAACATTGGCCACTGGCAAGCATGGCTGGGAGATGCTCATTGGCAAAATGGCAGCTGGCTTCCCCTCACAGAGGCCTGGGAAGCAAGATGAGAAGGTGGCAAAGCCCCCTGTGGAGAGAAGGAGATTTAGATTATACACTCTAACCGCAGGATTTGTCTCACTCATTGTATATACAGTGCCTAGCACAATGGGGCCTTGAACATGGTCAAAGTCCCTTTGTGCTAACATGCCACTAATCTGAACACCATGTTGGGCATCTGACACAACCACAGTCAAGCATGATCTCACCAGCCCCATGGAAGTTTTAATATTATGACAACTGTGCGGCATATCTCTAAACCAGCCAGCATATAACGGAGACTCAAGATTCCAAGCAACACCCTTAGTCCTTTCCTTTCCTGACTGTATTTGAATGTTACAGCACATATCATTCCAGCAAGATCCTACACCCTGCTATTTCTAACTTGATTGAAAGCATCCTCTTCATAAGTGCAGTGGGGTAAATCGCGCTTCACGCATCCACCTACATGCTGAAGACAATCAAGTGTGGTTTTCCTTAACAAGCAGGACACACCAGTCACAGTCAGTGACTACGGAGCTGAAGTGCAGAAAACCAAGCATCGTAGCAGTGGGCACCGTAAACTTATAGTTAAATACAAACACAATGAAAGCAAAAAGGAGAATTTTGGGTAGGCAAGATCTCTGTTAGAATCTGGCCACACCACCAGGACTAACTCACTTCCTCTTCTGAAGGGGGCCATAGGATCTTTAGTGGCTATAAGTGGTCAGCGCCCAGCTTTTGAGTTATCCAGAAGACAGCAACCCACCAGCCTGGAAGCTGTTTGTACTGCATTGGCTGTTCTTTAGGGACAAGGGTCAGTTAAGCAATCTCCATTACCCCTTCTGACAGGGCTCAGCCATTCCTTGGAGGTCTTCAATACATCCAGTCCAACCCGTCTTACCTTGTTTATTTCTGACAGGATCTCAACACCAATAGCTGTGGGCCTTTGTACTTGGATTGGATCAGAGTCACATTCATACAACATATTAATGGCATTTTACAAATATCCACATACAGACACACACAAACGCAGATCTTCTCTCACTCACAGGTGAATGCTTGCCTAATTGCATGGCCATGTGTGTAGAACACCATTTAGAAAAGTGAGTCTGCAAACAGTGAGGGAGGGGGGAAGATGGCTGGGACAGAGAAAATATTTGGACCAAAAAGGTGGAATCATTTCTTTTGAACAGATTTCTGGGCAATTTTTCATGGTCAGATGTTGCTAAATGTGATAGTGAGTACTGTCCAATTTGCTGCCTTACACCAGGCTGCAGTCTCATACCAGGAATCCCTCAGGCCAATCTTAGGAAGGAAAACCCAGAGGTGGGCATGAGAGAGATGGACTGACCATCAAAAGTGATACTGTTGCTAGAATTGTGAATACTCTGGTCCACATGCAAACCAGTTTCTCTACAGCCTGTGGTTGGCAGACACAGGTCCACAAAAGATGATTGTGATCCCTTAAAAGTATGTGAATACCTACATTTACAATTCAAAGGGTTCTGCACATAAAAAATGAAAAACTCCATTCAAAATTTCCAAAGGGGTCTGCAAATGAAAAAAAGATTGAAAAACACTGCTCTAGAGTGTCTGAAAATGATCGCTCAACTCAAATGGCAGGAATGACAATGACATCATGTTTTCCAGCCAGGGGTCTCCAGGTACAGTATGTACCTTAACAGATCTGAGGACCTCCTCATGTCATTAGGTTGCAGCATCATCTCATCCTGTGGCTGGGGATTCTGAAGCTCTGTGAAGTGGAGTGCCTCGAGTAAGATCAGTGGCATAGCCAGGATAGGGACCTGAGTCAACCCCTTTGCTGGTGTATATAAATGCAGAATTTACAGAAATGCTGAGTGCACACCCTTCTCATGCTATCCTAGGTTTCGTATACAAGTAAGAAATCAGTTATATTTCTGAAGCAGTCTTCTAACATCCACCTCTGCCTTTTCCATACCAGAGTTAAGTCTGGAAACACTTAGCGGAAAAAACTAACTCTACTTTAGGTTACAAAGGCAAATGCCAGCATCACTACAAGGGATGCTGAGTGATGTAAATCCCTGGTGGTTTAATCAGTGGATGCTAAAGAGTAAAAGATGCTGGTATGTTTTAAAGGGCTAAGCAGAGTTGATGCCTAATTCCTGGTGACTTTCAAACAACTGTGAATACCTGACTCCACTAATTCCTTTTGAAAATTCAAGTCACTGTGTCTACAAAGATGGATCCAATAGAATTAGAGTCCCACAACTGAACCAAAGCTTTTATTCAATAAAGGACCTTCCATCCTATCACTTTTTCTCTAGGGATATATAGGAAGACCCAGGATAGCCCCTCACTAGGTTTTTGCCAACAGTTCCATACTCAAAGATTCACCCTTTCAAGGGTTCCTCCTTACCTTAACTGGAGCATAGTGTAAGGCTCTGTCTGAGAAACCCACATTGGGGTTGACTCCAAACCTTGAGTTCTTTGGGGCAGGAGTGAGACAATAGTTTCCACAGTATATAGCCCCAGATCTGATATGTTTGAAAATCTACAGCAGCTGGTTTCTGACTGACTGCCTTGACTATCAAGACTGGGAAGATATTCTTAGTCTTTCCACTCCAAACAAAGGACATACCTGATATTCCAATTTCTGGAGACTCTAGACTCCAGAATTGCTTTGAAGGGGCACTAACTTCACCCTCACCTACAGTCCAGGGCTTTAACTCCTTTATATCCACTCTGCAGCAGCACGCACCTGAAGCCACCACTTTGGAGGACAAACTGACCTTCAACCTGTAACATCTCCTCTCCTGTCAAGCTCCCTTCACATCACTGACAGATATTAACAGAACCACCCCAAAGACCTGGCACAGCTGGGACATGAAATGCTAAAGCACCTAGTATTTCCCTCCCCCTTGCTCTTTCTGCCATGACATCACTCCTCAATCGAGATATGAAATCAGACTGAAAGAGCGAGCTCTGGTTACCCCTGCCCCCTCCCCTATCACATCAATGTGAACAAAGGACATATATCATCAGGCTGAGTAGATGCAGTATATGTGGATATCTCAATTCGGAGTGTAAATAACCCAAACATCTAGAGGCTATAGAAGAGGTTCAGTTGACACAGGCAACCCTACTAGGAGCCCAGAAGAAAGGCTACTTCTTAATCCCTTCCCTGGGGCTACTTTTTCTCTTATCCAAGCTTCTGGCCCCCAGGAAAAGAAAAGATCTTCTCCAGCATTTTCATTCGGAGGGTGTGTAACCAGGGGGAAGATAGTATTTCCTCTTGCAAAAAATGCATGGCTTCAAAGGGACTAGAATCTGCTTCACACAAAATAGCCACTGCAAAGGCTTAGGAACTCTCTCAATAGCACTGAAATTAGCCTCCCACCTGGAGTAGCCGTGCAGATTCCCTGGCTTTGTCCCAATGCCCTTGTATACAGGCTGCAGATTGGAGCCCATGTCGCTCCCCTCCTGCTATCCCTCACTTGTGCCCTTTAACAGCCAGCCCACTCTGCAAAAAGCTCAAAACGCTCTTCAAAAGCCAGGAGCATTTGAGGTGACATCATAGCTAAAGCAGGCTGGGACGTGCTACCCTCTCCTAGCAACTATCTCCCCCTCTCCTCTTGCCCCTGCCAGCACTTGCTTGTCAGCAGATCTTTTGCCAACTCTTTTGGGGAAAGTACAAGCAAGCAGCACCAGGTTGGGGGTGTGGGGGGGTGCAGTGTACACGATGGTGTTCACTAGTTGCAGCAGTGTCTCTATTGGCTCTAGCTTGCATCTCCCTCCTGACCCTCTGGAAGAGGCATGGTCCTTCACCACAGACTGGAGCAGAGCGCATGGGTATTCTCACTGAAGTCAGAGACAACTGTGGCACTTCACTTTACCCAATAGGGCCCATTGCTAACAAAGCCATTACCATTTTCTGCTCTGACTCTTCCGAAACCGCTCCCCAGCACATTCCTAGGCCATTACAGGGCTGTCCCCATTTTTCCCTCTCAAACATCCTTGCTCACAGCTGTTGAGCTCTGTGGGCCTCCAAGAGAATCACAGATATCAGTCTGAGCCAAGGATCTCAGATTCTGACACTCTGGACCCCAACAACCCCAAACTCCAAGTAGAACAAGACCCAGCCCAAACCCTGTTATTCCCACTTGCCTTTCATTGTGAGACAGCAAAGCAGCTTCTCCAAAAAACCCAAAGGCAGTGAATGTCCCTGGCAGCACTCCAAACGATACCTGGGCCTTCCCCGATACACATAGAGCTGCACGTTCTGGTTGTAATTCAGAACAGGGGGCCCTTTCTAGGCTACCTTCCTTTATTTGCACCGCTCTCCTCTCCCTGACATTGGTGGGAAATGGGATTCTCCTGGCATGCATGGAATTAAGAACAAGGGGGAGCTGCATCTGGCATGGAGTAGGTGGAAAAGGATCTTGGGTTTCTTCTCCATTTCCCCTTAAGCAACAGCCTTGGTGGAGGCTTTAAGAAAGGGAGCTGGTGCCTTTGCACTGCACACAACCTTACGCCTGGCCAAGACTCCAGCATTCCTGAGGGCTTTAGAAAACATTCCCTACTAAATCCAATGTTTTCCTGCCTTCTAGAATTACCTATGTCATGCAAGGGTGGAGCTCAAGTGAACAGAGGGCATGTGTGCCTGTGGCCCCCCTCTCCCCCTCCATGCTAGGGAGCAGAGGGTTGATGCCTTACCACTTCCATGGGGAGAGATGGGAGGACAGGGATGGGGACCAGGAGTTTCAAGAACTCAACACCTTACAAAGTCTGGACATGCTGTTAGCCTTGTTTAGGAGGCAGAGAAACTGAATCACGGATTTTCTGTAAAAGCTCAGGACTAGAGCGGGGGCATCAGAACAAGACTCTTGACTCCTGTTCCTCAGTGCTGTACCTTCGTTGCCAGACCTCCCCTCCTAATGCCTTTCGACAGCACACCCTTCTATTCTAAAAGGACAATACTTTTTTTTTCCCTCAGTTCTAGCCCCTCACTGCTCCTGTGGCTCATCCCAGCTGCCCAGTTTTCCCAGCTGAGATCAGTGACCCCTTCCCATTAAAAACAAATTTCACTGGGGGAGAACTGTGAAAGTTCAGGGGTGAAGAAAGCGAGCTCATCAATTAGTCACTTGGGGCAGCAGATGGACTCTGAGCTGCAGTATCCTTTCTCTTTTCACTGCCTTGCCTGTTTGTGGATCATGCAGAATCCTATGGGCTTCCCCTATAGGAAGGGAGGAGAGCCGTCAACTCAACAATATAGGGCTTATAGAGAAAATAAAGAAGGTTCCTCTTAGCCCTATGCTGTTATCTCACCACATGCCTGGCTACAATCCAGCACACAAAACCCAGCAAACACAGAGACAAAAATAACTGAAAATCCCTATAACTACAGAGGGACAAAGAGCCGCACTGTGTCAGAGCCACTCCTGGGATGGAGGGCTCTGGAATGGCCTGGGACAAAAGGATGGTGGAGAGTGAGCGGGAACAATTGGTTTCCTGGTACGCCCTTTAAAGTATAGCTGTGTAGCTATTCATGCAGGGCCACGTCTTCAGCTGACATAAACTGCTGTCACTCTGCTGATGTCAAGGGAGATGAGGAGATCTGGCCCATTATTTGTACAGTCACAAACATGGTACAAATCTTTCCTGTCCTCCTAATACTAGGTGTCACTATGCAGAGCTGCACTGGAGCTAGAGACAAACCATATGGGAGCAAACAGGCTGCAAAGGGAGAAACCGGTCAGTTCTACGAATCGATGCTGAGAGTCCTAAAGACATCTAGGGCAGTGGTGCTCAAACTTTCAGCTTGGTGGGCCAGATGACAAGTGTGGAGCCAGTCTGTGGGTTGGGTACTTGTGGGGTCAGGCCCCATGTGCCTAGATCAGGCCCTATACCCTCCCCCCAGTCCCAGCACATGCCACCTTGGCCTGGCCACACACACTTGATCTAGCATGCAAGGCCATGTTATCCAGTCTTTTGTGCCCCACATGGCAGCAGGGGAGCAGCAATTAATACTGGCATTTCTCCCCAGCCACCAAATTTTCAGATCCCTAGGGTGCCCTGGCCTGCCTTTCAAGCCCAGCCTCTAAGCTATATGCCTCATGCATCGAGACCAGTCAGAATGTGCCATATCACATCCAAGGCATAGGGGACAGGAAAGACCTACTGAGTCGTCTAGTCCACATCCTCTGTCAGTGAAGGAGCGCTCTCTCTAGCACACTCTCTAGCGTTTCATTGAACTGGGCACATATGGAGGGCAGAGTACTGCACAAAGTTGAATAAGTTCCATGCAGAGGCAGGGACACTGTGCCATGCTGCCTCATCTCTAGATTGCAAGCCCAGGCTTTTGGGGTTTATAAACCCATAAGGTGAACAGCATCATAGAAGGAAGTTCCAGCTCTGCAAGAACAAGAATTCCCCATTCGCTTTATTTACACCAAGCCAGACAGCACGAAGCCACTCCACTGTCACTCTCACAAGGATCACAGACAAAGCTAGCAGCTGTGAAAGAAGCTCTAAGAGCAGGGAAGGGGGCTCTGATTAAAAGCTTGCAATACTGAATAAAAAGATACCAGCATTTTCCTTTGCAAGGGAGAGTGGTGGAGGACTGCACACTTCTTACACCTGTCTGTGGATTGAAAGGTTTGGAAAAGCCTGTGAGATAACAAGGCTAGATGGAGAAGAGAGGGGAGGTGCTGAAGTGAGATCAAAAGGGACATGTGGCATATTAAGCGGGGCTAGCTGGATTCCCTGCTCTTCACATGGGGGGAGGAAGGGGGGAATTCCATTCCACTTTATGGGAGCATGTTGGGCCTAGCCAGCTGTGAGGGTCCCAGTCAGGGGTTCTTTGCAAGCTGGAAGCAACAGCTAGTACCATGACATACACAAAAGGGAACACAGGGCAAACCGGGCTTGAGACACTGGTAACTTTTTGCTTTGAGCCCTTGCCTTCCTGTTTCTTTCCAGTGAAGCACATTCCACATCCACAGCACTGGGACCAAGGTCCTGTTCCCAGTAAAATCAATGGCAAGACTTCACTGGGGCAGAGCTAGGTCCGAGGTAAGTAACATGAGAAACAACCACCCATGCCAATGCCCTAGCACAGAGGCAGCCCTTCACTTATGGGGGTGCCATCTTTCCCACTCCCAGGAGTGCCTGTGACCCCTTGGTGAACATACAACATCTCCCTCTCTGTTAAGAACAAATATGCCATGAGCTATGCCCCTCCTCATCTCATAGTCCCTCCAATAGGGCAGCTCGAGGGGCAGGTGCACTTTCACTTGACACTTTGCCCTGTAAGCAAAAGCCAAGGTGTCTATTGGAGCGGCGTGTGGGGAGACCAAGTTTATATGGAAGAGAGAATGAGAGCTACCCTTTGCTTTGGCAGGACTCCTGCCCTTTCTGTGTCTTTCTCTCCTCTCCCAGGGTGTAGACAGAGACCCTGGAGGTTCATCATAGGGACAGGTGGCAGTTGGTTTGCACCCATCCTGGAACTGCTGTTTAACTGCAGCTGCTGTTACAGTCACCTTTCTGATGTTGCCATAATACCTGCCTTAAAGACAGGTGCTGGAGCCTGTGCTGCAGCTTAAAGCCCCACCTGCTGGTTTGACACAGCATGGCGCAGGTCTAAAGCCTGTATAATCGATGCAGTCTGTGCCTGGAGGTGCTTAAGTGCATCTGCTCTGGGACATGCACACTCCCAGACTGCCAAAGCCTCCAGCATTTGAGGAAGAAAAGCACATTATCACAGTGGGCTTCTCTCCTTCAGGGTCTGCCACACACAGGTCTCACTAAAACATGCAGAGGTTTCAGAGATGCTCCCTCAGCAACACACAGGAAAGCACAGTGGCACATGCAGTCGAGTGCACAAGTCAAGTGTAGCTTCATAAACAATTAGGCTAATATGGCTCTCCCCCTCCCCTACTGGGGCTGGCTTCCAATCCAGGGTTATGTATGGCCATCTGCTCTCAGATCTCCCACCCCTCAGCAGGGAAACAGCTCTCAGTGCCCGAGCATCTGTAATGTCTCCATTTAAAGCCTCTGTGCTCAGAGCTGTGCCTGGCATTCCAGAGCTGTTTGGCAGCCTCAGCAGCAAATGCATCGTCTCCAATGGGGCTGGCGATATTCATGGCAGAGCTCAGCACATGACAAGCTTGCCTTTGAGAAACAAGAAGCAAAGGTAAGGGTCAGCGTCTCAGTGAGAGAGGGTTGTGGTCACTGCCTGTGGAGGTGAGTCCCATTGAGCACACTCAGTACAGAGAAATCCACTCCTCACACAAGGTACGTGTCTAAGTATATTGCCAATCTGGGACCTGAATCATACCACGAAGCAATGGGAGTTCGGCTTGAACACAGGCTGGATAAGGACTGAGAGATCTAGCTCTTAAAAAACGTTAGCCCCTTTCTCATCTCATATTTAGCCTTGGCAAAATGCACCTGGGTCTCCTGATGACAGGACTGGACACGTTGCTCATGACTCCTTTGAATCAAGGCAGATACAAGGAGACATGCAGAGAGAGTTGCATTCTTACAATAAAGCACCACTTAGCCACTGGGAAAATCCCTCATTGCTGCACTGACCTCTCACCCCTAGATCTGACTCCTCTATTACTTGAGGGCAACCCATATGTATGGGCATTGGAGCCAGATGATGAAATAGCATTTACCGACACCCTTACTCATCATGCGTTGGGAAGTTTCCTGGGCTTTGTCAGAGCTTCCTGCTCTTTGGGAAGTTTTAGAGTTTTCCCACTGCTGCCATTCTCAGTATTTCTCCACTGCCGGAGGCTCTCCCATGTATAGCCCTTTGTTTTCACAGAATGCCACCCCTCTCGCACCTTGGCCCCAGCTTCCTGCTGAAATTCAAGCACAAAAGACCCTGTTTAGACCAGTTAGCTGTACCTTGTCGGTGTCATATCCCCACTTACTATGCTGGCAGAGTTCAGCAGCATTTGAAGTAGTAGCCTTGGCTCAGACCTGGGCCAGCAAAGGATTGCTGTAAG
This sequence comes from Caiman crocodilus, assembly GCA_030014935.1. NCBI lineage: Eukaryota > Metazoa > Chordata > Crocodylia > Alligatoridae > Caiman > Caiman crocodilus. The sequence goes on along the minus strand of JAGPOW010000304.1, from coordinate 110,880,642 downwards.
TCAGGACTGAGGCAGACAGGCAGCTGTAGGAGAAATATGTGCTTTTCAGCTACCTCTTCTATAATTCAGTAAAGGTCTGCTCTGGTTTCTCTCTTTCCCTAATAAAAGATCCAATGCTCCTCTCAGCCTGGTCAACTCGCCCTCTGGTGGACACTGGATTCTTCTCCAGGGTCCCTTTCTATAAATCAGACATGGTCAGAACTGCTCAGCATATCCAGATGTGGATTCACTCATCCCACATGCAGGGGATAGAACCAAGTGCCTCTTATTTGGGTTTATTGCCTCTGCAAAGTCAAGTGCTCACATGGCTTTTACTACTGCTGAGGACAGTCCTGCACAGTCTTCCCAGACCGCTCTGTGCGTTAGGGATTCTACGGCCCCTGAGCACAGGAAACCTCTATTCTGCTTTTCTTTCACTTTTCTCCCCTTATTGCAGCATTGAGAAACATGCACCATTACATCTCTCCCCTATGCTCATTGTCATCCCAAATCTCAGTGCCTTTTAGTGTGTGTGTGTGTGTGTGTGTGTGTGTGTGTGTGTGTGTGTACACACACAACCCTTTTCTTTTTACACCTCTCCTCCTCTGCCCCCAACTTTCCTCTGACTCTGTCTTGGTTTTGCAATGTTGACTGATTTCATCACTCTGTGGCAGACTCCCTCTTTTGGGTTGTGAGTGAGAAGCAGATGAATCAGCCCTATTCTGACTTATGTGCATTCCCCATTTCTCCAACAGTCACCTCCTCCCATCCCAAACTGCTCCCACCCATCTGTCTCCAGTTTGCCTTGGTTATCCTGCCCAATCCTTGACCACCTGCCACCACTGGCTGACCTGGTAGGTTCTTTCCAGATGTCCAAAATGCGGGCAACTCCAGTTGCCTGCCCCTTTTTAATCTGGCCACAGGGGCTTTTGGTATTTCCTTAAAGAAAGAGATGGAAAAACCCCACAGAAACAGCTCCTGGAGTTGCTGGTCCTGATTTTCCTCTGGTGATTGTCTGCTCTTGACCAGCCATACTTGTTCTAAGTAAAGAAAAATGTGTCATTTCCACGAGTGACTTATTACTAATGACACCATCACTGGGTTATGTGGCTCACGCCACAAAAACCCGTCAAACACTTTTAGCAGATTCCCATTTTAAGTGGTGGTAGAGGGGAAGTTCCTTAATGCAAGCATTTGGCAAACTAGGTCATTCTCAGCTGGGCATATTTTAAGCTGCTCTGTATCATTTTTTCTCCCTTCCTCTAGTACTGCAGAACTAGTCCTGTGAGACTTTTCTGAAAAGTCACCTTTTCATGGGTGGAGGTATTGTGATCTCACCAGAGAGAAGTGAAACAATGAGAGTGGTTATCTGGTCATGGCTGGGCAGAAGCAAAAGCATTGCTTTCTTACTGCTGGTGTTTTCAGTGCCTTAATCTCAGCTGTTTCCTTCTGCGGGAAGCCCCCCCGCCCCACACACAATCTTTGCCTCATGGGCAGATGACAGCTGACAGTGTTTCCCCCGATGCCCAGTGCATGAAGCAGCTTCATGTACAGAGAGATCCACAAGAATCTTGTACCTCCCCTGTGTCCCGCTGAAGTGAGAGTGTGGGTTATGTAAGAACAGAAAAACCCTCAGAGCTTTCCTCCTTTGAGCACTTCTGCTTGGCACCTCCAAACTTGCCTAACTGAGCAGTGTTTGGTCCCAACCTGGCTGGTCCCATTCACTTAGCAGCACACCTGGTTTCTAGAGGGAAACGGGAAGGGTGCATACTCTTGTAACAAAGGGGGGATTACAGCCGACTGCCGATTCCTAAGACTAGCCTCATCATTTATTCTACTCTTGCAGTCAGGGAGCTCTGCACCAGCAGCATCTCACTTGCTTCTTCAAGCAAGGAGCTGCTGTCCTGTGGTTCAAGATCTCACACCTGCCTTTGCTGCACTCTGCTGAATCAGGCTAGATGTTCTGAAACCGCTCTCTGGAATTGCAGAAGGATGCAAATTCCTGACCTTCCCCTCCTGATCCAAAAGTACTGCTCACCTTCTTTCATCTAGATGCCTGAAAGAAGCAAGCAGCCTGCCCCGTCTGTGCTGCACACCACAGGGGACTGCTCACCCATCAGCTGTGCAGTAAAGTCAGCCTCTCTCTCTGCAGGGCAAAACACGGGGGCAGGCAGAGCCATCACCCCTTGTTCCCATCCTCTCCACACCCCCACCCTGAGGAAGCAAGCTGGCTGACCAACCTCGCATATCCCTGCTTTCCTTCATCCTCCGCACCCTGATTTTCAGCTTCATCTGCCCCTCGTGCATGTCTGTCCAGAACTGGTCCTCAGGAGGCGCGATCATCACATCCAAAGGCATCCAGGCAGCTGGGTTACGTCTCACAGAGCCACCTCTTGCCCTAGCAAAACAACAGCTGGCGGGCCAAAAAAAAAAAAAGCCACCTCCCTCCTTCCTCTCGCTCACAAAAAAACCCGAAAAACAAAAAAACCTCAAAAGGAGCCTAAAAGCCCCCCACCACCCCCCACACCCAAATCCAGATTTCAGGAAAAATGAAAAAGGGGTGAAGGAGAGGGGAAGAGCTTGTAAAACCCTTCCCCAGCACAGCTGCCTGCCTCTTGCCTCTCCTCTCCCTCCCTGTGTGTGTGCAGCTCCGGCTCCAGCAAGCCTGAATGAGCTCAGCACATGAGCAAGAGCCCTGCTGATCCACCAAGGAGCAGTCATAGCTAACGGGTCAGGCATGCAACCGCATTCCTTACTCAGCACACAGACACGCAGTTTAACTCATGGGCTACACGACTGACACATGGCTCGCTGAGCTGCTTAAAGGGGCAACAGCCTATTTTTCTCCTCCCATTAACCCTATTCCCTCTCAAACAATTGCTGCCTGGATGGTGATGCAAGACAGACAGGTCCCTGAAGGCACAAGGTGCTGCAGGCAACAAGACCTTTGCTACACTTGCATCAAGCACAGTGTGCTTATAGTAGCTGAGGCTTGAACAATGGTTTGAAGGTAGACAGTATGGCACTTTCTATCTAATGGAGTGGATCTAGACCTTTTTACTCAAGGCAGATCTCACTAAACTCAAGGCACCCCTCAGAGAATGCCAGCTCTTACTTCTCATTTGTTTTTTGGCTACAGAAAAATATTAGAGCAATCCTTCTGTTGCAAAGAACTGAGAAAGACAATAGCAGATCAGAATGTTTTTAACACTATGGATTCCTGGTTGACATCACTGGGTTTATCTTGTGAAACAGTGATAACATCACGCAGCACCCCACAACACTCTCAAAAGGATCCCAAGGCACCCCAGGATGCCACGACACCCCAGTTGAGATTCAGTGCTCTAATGCAATGATCAGGCATTCATCACCATGGTATCTAAGCACCAATGCAAGTGCTAAGAAAGCTACTATTACTTTGGGCTGCAAGAAACCTTTCTTCTGCCCTAAGTGCTCTCCATGATGAAAAGCAGCAAGAAAATCTCCTGGTTGTCTGTTTAACGAGTTGGCTTTCTGCTTGAGTGTCAGCATATAAAACAAGTAGGAGTTATGTCTCGTACAGAGGAAAACAAGTTCTTGTAATTAGCCATGCTGATTTTATCACAAGCTCTCCATAGCCTGATGCTGGCACCACCGTATGTTCAGACTTCCCTTGGAAGTCCTAAGGAACAGACTGCAGCTTCAAGCCCACAGGAAGAGGTCCAGGAGGGAACAAATGGCCACTGAAAGTCCTGAAGTATTCAGGGATCCTGTTAGTTGCACAAGGAACCCAATCCTGAGAGCCTATCAGCTGCCACTAAAGCTAATGAGTCCAATTTAATGTTGTCTGCTTGCATAGTCAGCGCAAATGACAGCCCATGCTGAAAGGCAATAGGAAATCCTGCCCAGAGGATTCAGCCTTGAAGTTCATCTTTCACAAAGGAGGTAGGTTTTTGCAGGACAGATGGGCCTCAAGGCAGCAATAGAGAAAGGGATGGAAATGCATGTTTTCCTTGTTGTCCTGTTGGGAAGTATATGAAGCAAGGGCTGGTCACGGCAGGATGGGCTAAACATCTGTGAGAAGTCTTTTTTGTACAGTACGTTCCAAGAGGCAAGGATTGCCGACAGGAAGGATGGCCTGGGGCACTAAGCTTAGGACTTGGGGAAACCTGAATTCAAGTCCCTGCCCTGCAACAGACTTTTACAACTGGAAAGCCCTGACTGCAAGAAAAAGAGACACAGAAACAGATTCCAGGGACATCTGTAGGCTACGTAGCTCCAGTCCATAATTCTCCATGTTCCCATTTCTTTAGATCCTAAAATACTACAGTGAGACACGTTCATGTTGGACTGAGAATACTGCAAGACCCCAGAGTGCTCACTTCAGTCTCACAATAATATAATGGCAGCTGGTCTTGCCCAGCTGACCTGCAAACATGCCTCCATCCAATGGAAGTTAAAGCTGGGGCTGAGGGGGCAAACCAGTTCACATTATCACATAATCAGGGGATCAATTAAAGGTCCAAATAGATTCAGAGCTCTCCAAAACTTCAGAAAAGATTTGGAGAGCTTTGATGATTTGGGCAGTCCCCAGTGGCTGCAACAGGGGGCTGTAGCTGACTCTGAGCTAGTAAGCAGGAGGTGGGAGAGCAGAACTGGGGAAGCAGGGAGGGAACCATGGAAGGACCCCTGCCAGCTCCCTCAACACCCCCGCTCCCCATGGCTGACCCACCTGCCCCAGCTCGGTACTTTAAAAAAAAAAAAAAAAAAGCCCTGGTGCTCACTGGGTCCTGCCGGGCAGGGGGCGATCCCTGCTGCCTCCACTGCATCAGGGGCTCTGCATAAGCCCCCTGACCCCACCTCCCACTCCCCCAGACCCCCTATGGGTGGCCTGCCCAGGCCAGCTCTGACCCTTTAAGAAAAAAAAACTCCGGGACTCACTGCTCCTGCAGTGGCCTCCAGGCTTCTGGGGCTCATGGAGAGCCCTCCATGTGGCACGGGGCAGTGGGGGGCAGCAGGGATCACCCCCTGCCAACAAGAGTGATAAGTCTGGGAGGGTTTCTTAAATGGCCAGAACTGGCCTGGGCGAGTCACCTGTGAGGGGGCTAGGGGCTTGTGCAGAGCCCCCCACACAGCATGGGGCAATGGGGGGAAGTGGGGATTGCTCCCTGCCTGGCAGCATCCACTGAGTCCCCCAAGTGCCAGGATCTGGGCTAGCCATTGCCAGGCTGGAAGAAGGGTAGAGAATGGGTCTGACCTGGCTGATTTGGATATTCATCCAAATCGAATCACTGTCCCCCAAATCCGAAGCGAATACTAGCCGCTTCACACAGGCCTACAGTCACTCCCAATCTGCAAAGTCAAACTACCAACGTAGAAGTGAAAGACTCCCTCTCTCCTGAGCCACTGCCTCTCTCCTTTCTGCAAGATACCTCTGCTCTCATAAAGTCTACTGGAGGAGCCACATGTGCTATCTTGGGTTTTTAGGGCTTTTTTTTGGTGTTTTACATTAAGGGATCTGAGTGTGTCAAGGTCTCATTAGTGCTGTAAAGCAGAGTCATACCTTATCCATGCTGGAGGACAACTCTGCTGCAAACAGGTCCTTCAGTGCACTTGCAGGTTGGGCAGGACTGAATTACACTCCTCAGATAACACTTTTCATTGGCGACATAGTGAAAAAGTTACAGTACAAACAGCCAGTTCTCACTCATAATAGGGCTTGATTCATGAATCACAGATGATTCTAGTCAAAGATGGGATCAGGAGCCCGATTTCTTCTCTTTTGTGATAGAAGCAATTTCCCCTTTTTGTACTCCATACTCTTTAGTCTCAGCACCTTTTTCAAGGTTTATTGATCTGTACCCAGACTTCCAGAAAAAACATTGGGGATTAGATCATCTGGACAGGACACATTGTGTTCCTGAAACCCTGAAGCTTTACAAGTCAGGAAAACAAAAGAACACCCAAGGTTGAGTTAGATGCGGGTGACTTCTGTGTTTTTCCTTAACGTGACATCACATGAGATGAAGTCATGGTTATTAAACAAGCTCCCCCATCCTTCCCGGCCCCGAGTGGAGCCAGTGTTCTAGTGGGGCTTGTTATTGTAACAAATATGGTTTGATTATTATCAGATGTGGGTCAGAGGTTGGATAAAATTCAAAGCATGCTCTAACGAGGTGGGGGGGCAGAGGGAGGAAGGGGGGCGGGAAAAAAATCAGTGTTCAAACCCAGAACAATGCTTTGGAACTCAGTCCTATACACTGCACCCTCTTCTGAAGAAGCATGACATGAGTGGGCAAAGACCAAAAAACAGATACTGTACTGCTGTTGCATGGTCCTCCCTCTAGTACACTTGCAAATGTGACAGGGGACTTGTGAACAACACTGTTGAGAAGCGACATAAAAAAGGATTTCACCATAAGGCACAGGTTACCTGGGGGACTGTTGACAGCCAAGTTCCAAGGTCCCCACAAATGCTGCAAAGCAAAGCCATGCCATGCCACATTCATGCCAGGGGCAACTCTGCTGCAACCAGTTCCAACAACACGCTTGCATTCATGGTTTGAATTAGGATCACTATTACACAACTGGTGACTGTAGCACTGCCTGGACGATCTGTATTGTCCATGAGTAACTCTAACACAACTAGAGGAATTTCTGGGTGAAATTCTACAGCTAGGACTGCGCTTTGTGGTCGTAACAGCCTTCAAAGCTAAAAATGCATTTGTCTTCCTTTGCTACTCACTAATTTACTGGTGGGAAACTGGCTCCCTTATGCTTGTGAGATCCCAAAGAAAAGTTATTTCTGTGCTACCAGGTTCCCACAGGATGAATTTAGTTTCTGGTTTAGGCCAGCATGGATGGGGCAGCTCTGGCTGGTCTCTGCATGATACTGGCAACTCTAGCCCCAGGCAGGATTCTTTAGAAGAGCCCTACATCCGCATCCACCCTCGCCTGAATGACATGTGCATGCAGCAGGCAACAAAACCCTGCTTCACCAGAAACGGTAATGAACTCCAATTCCAGATGAAAATTCCTCCCACATAGAAATACCATCTGCAGCCCACCCATCCACACGCAGAAAGCCCTTGTAGAATTGCCCCTTCCTTCCAGGTCTGGCTCCTGCAGGGTTCCCCGTTCCTCTTAGCACCAGTTTGGGTAGAAGGAAGGGGAAGAGACATTTCCCCAGCAAGGGCACTATTTCTCATGTGGACCACCCACATCAGCCTGTTCTGCACACAAATGGGTCAGAAGAGATTCTCCTCCATTGGAAGACAGTTCTTGCGGTAGCTTGTCCTAGGTCATTCCCCCTAGCACAGATCTCAGCATTCTGTCAAAATCTCACTTCAAGCATCTTCAGAGATGGGATGTCTCACCCACCGGTTTCTCCCGACTTAAATAGTGCTGAGAGCTGCTAAGCAATATCAGGGGAAGGAGCTTCTTCTCAAAGAGGAAGGGCAATGGCAAAAGGAACCCAACTAGGGAGTTGATGGAAGCACAGAGAGTTAGGATAGGCTGGTGGTGAAATCACTGGGCTGGGATTTAAGACATTTGGCTCCAATCTTTGTCCCTGCTCCAGACTTCCTTTGTGACCTTAGGCAAAGCCTTTAATTCCTCAGCATCTCAGTTCTTCTGGGGGGAGAAATAAATTCCTCAATACTCCCACCCTTTACCCAGCTTGCTTATTTAGACTATCCTCTTTGCAGCAGGGGCAGCCAGCCCCTATGCACGTGCCCTCTGCCAAGTAAAATGGGGCCCCATCCTAGTTGGGTCTTCCAGGCAAGATCAACAGCCATCCCCACAGTAAATGCTAATCAGGAAGGCTGCAAATCTTCTTTGCTGCAGCTCCACTGAAATCAGCAGCATTACCCCTGGGAGGAAACTGGGCCAAGATGTCTGCAGCATTGAGGAACAAAGAGCTCCTCTCCAGCACTTCCAGCTGGGTTGCTGCTATGCTGAAGGTACAGTCATCATGCATGTGGTTGGTCCAGCCTTTCCTCCCCACCCCACCCAGAATAGGGACTTTAAAATAATTGCAGTTGGAGACCTTTCACACAGAGGAGACAAGGGCCTCAGGAAAAGGGGATGTGGAGGAGGGGAAGTTAGTCTTCTTCAAAGGAAGGAAATCATAACTGGGCACAGGTTCCTGTCTATCAGGATTTCTTACTGGGAAAGTTTCCTTCCTTCCTTCAGCTTTCCAGAAATGCAACATGAAATGACATGATGGCTTTGTAAGTCTTGGCAACAAGAGCCCTATCATCCCCTCCCTTTTTTTACTCTGCCCCCTCCTTCAGGGTCCAATTGTTAAAAATGCAGCCTGAGGGAGGTAAAAGCTCCATGGAGTAATTATAGAATCGGGAAAACAAGTCCTCCGATGACAGCGTTACTAAACAGGGACATTTAGAACATGGGGCTGGAATACAATCAGCTCACATGTATGTGACCTGCCTTAACCCTCCCAGTGAAGCAGTGTTGACTCTTTTCTTCTCAGAAAGAGCAAACACACTAACAACTTCCAATGTAGGGCCAGGGTGTGGTGGGAAGGGGTGGGAGCACTACCAGGATGCTATACACCTCAGCCTGCATAGACTACAACAAATCCTTCAGTGCATACACAGGGGGAATTTGGACATCATTCTCTGACCCCCACCCAGTTCAGCTTTGATCAGGACAGAATGCAACTAGGTTTGGTCATATCCCAGAGTGGTGATGGGGTGGCAAGACAATGTAGGACCTTCCAGTAATGCCAGTCTAGGTGATGTCCATTTCCAAATGGCCTATGCTCATCCAACACAGCAGCAGTCAGTGCCACAGATCCTCTCCTGTGGCCAGGTTGAAGCAATCTCAGGATTTTGCTGCAGTGAAGAAAGCAGCTCCTCTGTTTCAGACATGAGCACAGTTGTGCATGGGAAGAAAGGCGATTGGCCAGTGGGGCAATAACAGTCAAAATACAGCCCCCTACCATTACAACTCCACATCCTTGCTTGGAGGCCTAAATAAAACGGCCTGATTTTTTTAAGAAGTGCTGCATAGTCGCCACTCTTTACTGAGCTCAAGTAGAGTTCTGGATATTTGACTCTTCTGAAGAGTCAAATGTCCAGGAATGGCCAAGAAGAAAGCAACACTGCTGCTGGTTCCCTCCCCCCAGTCACAGGCACTCTGAGAGGTCAACCGCGTCAAACCATCCAGCGAGGCAAGGTGAGGTGGGATCTACAACTGACAGACCTGTGTTCTTCTTCTTTCATATGGCTGACTTGGAACAACAATTATAAGTCCAGTTTAAGGTTGGTTAACCAGTTTAATGCTCTCTTAAGGAAAGGGAATGTATCTCTACAATGTCACTGTCAAATCTGTATACAGGCCAGTGTGTTGTTACATGATCCATAGTTTGATCAGGATTGCCACAGTCACACCTATATTCATAAGCATATACACATACCCTGATGAGTTGTTCCAATTAGAATGTGTCAGAGCAGGCTTGATTAATTGACTTGAATGAGCCCTAGTTAAAATGCTCCCATAGACACTCTGAAATGCAGGATGCTTAATATACATGATGTTGTGGCATTTTAATTAGAGCAGCTGTCTGGGAGCTGCTCTAATTAAGAAAGAACTGTTCGAAACACACCGAGGCAGGGGAAGGCTGCAGCTCCTTTCCTCTCAGAGGCTGGCTGCCCCTGGCACCCTCTGTCACCCTCACTGAGGAATACAGACTTCCTGAGGTTTGCCAGAGCTTGGCCTTGGCTCATGAGAGCTGGTGCAGTTGCACTCTGAGGGTGCATGCTAACCAGGCCTGGCACAATTCTGGCAGAGATCTACACCACGTTTACTTCAGTTGAGGATCTGCTTGGCTGGGCTTACAGGCACATGCTCCAGGAGAGAGCCATGCACAAATGCAGAGGACTGCATCTTTCAAAATTGTTTCAGGAAGAAGCAGTGGGACTTGAAAGGGAGATGCATGGCTCTCATTGAGGGGAGAATAGGGGCTGGTAACTCTAAGTGCCTTGGACAGTCAGCCTGCACGACAGTACAATTTGATTACCACGGAGCACTCGATTACTAGAAAATAGGCTGAACACTAACACATGGGCATATATTTTTCCAGATACTGTTATCACAGCAGAAAGGGACAGTGCCTTGACTGAACACAGCCTGTAGGACAGCAGCACTCTCCAGCTGCTGGAGAAGGGAAGCATAGTTTGGGGTGGGGGGAGGCATAGGGATATCTGTTGCGATTGTCAGAGGAGAACAAAATAACACTCTCGCAGAGGACAAAGGCAGGGAAAGACACTGCCCTAGAAAGAGGTGACATTTCAATCCACTTAGCACAGCACTAGCAGGCCTCCATTCTGTCAAAAAGCTTGCTGCTTCTCACTTCAATGCAGATGAGACCATAATAACTATTGGAGAAAGGCAATTATTCCAATTCTAGAGTACTTCAACATGTACAAGAGCACAGTCCTATCACTCCTGATGTTGGCTCTTCTCTGATAATGCTCAGGTGTTGCAGAGGTAAAGTCTATTCAAACTGCATCTCTCATCTTTCCCTCTTGAAAAAGCCATCACTGGGAACAGCTACACTGTCCAGACACTCTAAAGGTGCTCTGCGGCAGGACCTCAGCTTTAAACTCCCCAACACTTGAGCTTAAAGGTGCAGTAAACAGCGACAGACGTATTTATCTGATAGCCCTCCGACCTATACTCACCTAGCAGGGGTAAAACCGCGACCACTAAGGCAATTTTCCTAGTCACCGGGGATAACCACTTTTCTGGCACGGGTTAGCACCTGCAGAGGTAATGTATAGTAAACCTCCCACTTGCTGCTTCAGCGGGAATATCTTGGCTTTATGCTCACTTTATGGAAACAGGAGATTCCTCCCAAGCTTGCTCCCGTGGCCATACAGCTGAGGGCAAGCAAAACTCAGAGGCATCCCAACCCCACGCCTCTAGGCTTGGGCCTGCACGTAGGCTGCTTGCCAAATGATTTGGAAACATCTGAAGCCCCAGGTTGGGGTAGAGGATGTTTGCCAGTAGTAGGGCCACTTATAGTTCTTGACTGACTCATGGACTTGGAATTGATTTGGCTTAGAACAAACATTCTTTTTCCCCTAAGGAAAAGAAGTCTGATATCCCACTGAGAGGGAAAGACCTTTGCTCATCTAAAAATGCACTGCACCACCTTTGGAGCAGATCCATTTCAAAGGCTGGATTCACCATTGTCCCATGCCGTGTGCAAAACGTGACCCATTCAAAACAGCAGCACACTGTACCCACTTTGGGCCAGTGTAAACCTCATCACAACATGCAGGTTGATGGCAAATTGGAATGCAGTTTCAAAGGAGGCAAGCTGATTGGCACTAGCTAAGAAGCTGGTATAGAAATCAGTAGATAAAACGGAGGCTCCTGCTCAGTGGTCTGAATTATCTTATTTTTCTTAAACATATGGCTGTATAGACTCATCCCTATCAACACTACTACCTTGGATCTACTTTGGAGCACCAGAGCCAACTTTAAGGTGAAAGCAAGTCAGGGAGAGCATGCTGCAATATTAATATGGAGTCTGAAGGCTGACACAGGGTGCCCTGGGGCTCATATGGAGCTGGATAGCTTTCTGTGTAGGTTTGGGGAAACATAGTTCTGCTTTCAGAAAACTGATCTGGATTCACAGCCTCCCTTCTGCTACAATTGTAACTAAACAAACATTTTTGATACAATAGCTTAGCTAGCTCTCTGGAGCAAGGATGGTCTTCTTGTACAACAGGGCCTTGTTTCACGACTGGAACATCTCACCCCAGCCACAGCACTAATGCAGATGGCCTAATGCACTCCCCTTTTTGGGGGATTCCAAACCATTCTGCAGGCTGCTTGTGGAGAGAGCTCACTTCACCCACCTGCAGAGCACGGCTGGAGCAGAACGCCGCAGGCAATTAGCAGGTTGTGGCAAGAAGGCGCTACAACTGTTCAGAACAGGAAGAGGAATACTGCATCCCATTAAAACCATGCAGGGAAAGGCAGGCTGGCAGAAACTTAATTACCCAAGCTGGAATTCAGCCATGAAATGAAATTTAAGATAGTTTTTTTTGTGACAACTGCCATGGGACCATTAACGACCGCAAGTGGAAACCCACTGCTTCCAGCAGCATAATGTCCTCCAGCTGGAACACCAGTTTGATGCTGCCATAGGCTGTAGAAGAGTGCCACTTGCTGATTCACAGTCTGGATTTAGCTTTGAGATCTTCCACCCACGTGCCAATGCAACCTCTTCCCTGCCTTGCTTCTGAGATCTTACAAAACTGTGACCCTGCATGGCACAGCTGCAGGCTACACCATCAGGGACCCTTATCTGCCAAGTAATTGGCAAATTACAGTTAAAAACTTGAATCCCAGTGCCCTGGGCATCTTGGGCAAATGCTCTGCCAGCTGAATAGAGAGACCTGCTTGCAAATCCATGCAATAGAGCCATGCCTTTGGTCTGAACTACCACGCTTTTCAGAAAGTCAGTGACATCACCTGAAGGCTAGAACTGATTTCTATTGTTACTGGGGCACCCTCCGCCTCCATTTATCCCATAACAGAGCTGCCCCATTCACAGGCTGCTGCCAGCTACAGCAGCTAGCTAGCAGAGGTGTGCACATGTACATGTACACACTTGCCTAAACTGCAGAACACCTGGTGCAGGGACCCAGGCATCTTGCCATATGGAGCTTACACAAGAGAGAACTGTCCAGGGAATCTGAAAGATCTCAGGGCTGATGGGAAATTTCCCTTTCAGCCCTCATCAGTCAACTTCCAGCTTACACCCTGAGTAATAAGGGGTTCTCTCTCTACCTAGTCTAACTGGATCTATAAAAATACCTTGATGCCAGTTTTGATTCCTGCCAAGCTCTTCTCTTTGGTAAAAGCCATGACAATGAATGTTGTGGGTTTTTTAGTTTAAAAAAGTATAATTTCTCTATTTTAAAGTCTCGAGTCACTGGCTGCCCCTTTTGTCCTGCATTACAAGAATGGGTATACAGAAGTGCCTTGTTCTCAGTTCTGTCCCATTTGTCCGTTTGCTTGCCTCTAGCATGCCCTTTCTTATTCATCGTCTCTTAAGTCTTGACCTCTTCGCTTTCTCCACACATGGCCGTCTTTCCCTATGTCTGGTTCTCTGTCAGCACTCCTTGGACCTCTTATTTTAGCCAAACCCGTTTTAAAAACAGAGCAACTATCAATGAATGTGTTGTGTTAGTGGAAAGTGTCCCATGAATTACACATAGAGATGGGATAATATTTTCAACATGTTGATTACCAACCTAACATTTGGCTGGCTTTCAGCAGAGCACACCGAGCAGAGGTTTTCACTGAGCTGTCCCAGCTCATTTTCTCTGGATCAGTTGCAAGTAATAAATCGAGCCAAGCAAAGGTATGAGCAATTCAAACTCTCCCTTCCAATGAGAATTCCCATTAGATTTCAGCTGCTCCTGCACTGCCCGTTCCTGTGGCTTTAATAGTGCCCCCTCTGAAGTTTCCCAGTCCTCTGTGGGCTTGCCTATACCTGAAACTCATATGCCATCTGCCAACATGGCCAACCCCACAACAGTCCTGTTTTTTTTGGTTTTTATACCCTGTACTATCTTGGGACCTCTCTGCACAGTTACCTTTGCCATGGTAAAGAAGCACCTTGACCCCATCCTGAATGAAAGCTGCTGATGCATCATAGGAAGTCTGAAGCCTACCAGCCTAAAACAGTGTGTACCTTCTGCTTGGTATCACTTTGCCTGACATCAGAAGAGCAGTGACCAGCAAGACAGAATGATCAAGACAAACTGAAAACGTGAGACACCCACTGTACAACCATTCTCGCAGCACACAAATGCCTGAAGTCACACATGAGCATCCTCACCAGCACCCAACCTCTTGACACCAAACCCAAGGAGACAACTACAGATGTGGAATAAGAGGCTGAAGAAAATACCTGACATCAAAAAAAAGGACATTCCAGCAGCCAACTCTTTACCACCAGGGGCTGACAAATCATGGCAAAAAAGTGGTGATGTCTCAACTGCCTATGCACTGAAGATGGATGCTCTGAGGAACTAATGAAGTGGGGCTATACCGTTGGTTCAACCACCTGTGACTGTGGTAGTCTCAGACTATGCAACACCTGCTGCAATGCCTGCTGTTTGAAGGCACATGTATAATGAAAGACCTTGCAAAGTACACGTGATTGTGCTCATTTATGCAACACAATGGTCAAATGTGGCGTAGAGGTATGAGAAAAAGATGGGAAAGAAAGAATGAATGGCCAGCCTTTGTTACCTGCCTCTTAGCCAGCTCCTAGTATAAGAGAGCTTCCATAAGCACCTCTGGGAAAGGACTTCAGCAAAAAGGTCCTTGAAACTCTCAGTAAACCATGCCTACTAATTCTTCTAAATCCACTCTTTTGCTCACACACCTTCAACAAAATTAGGGCCCAGTCAGCTGTAGATATCCTGCTGGGAACAGGCACTTCTTCAGCAGCATGGCTAAAAAGGGAAGGATCAAAAGGCCAAACCCAAAGACCATCTTGTCAAAAGGGGCATGAAGATGCACTTCTAAGGCTGCTCACACACCATGGGGATGCCAGAAGACTTCTCCTATATATTTTATTTATATATTTGCAGGAAGCAAATAAAATAGAGTAAATAAAAGGGGTGGGGGAGTTGACACATACTGCTCCTTCCTACCTAACATTTTGCCTTGCTACAGCCCCACTAGAGTGTACGTGGTCTGGGACCCTTGCCAATTCTGTCAAGGCCAGTCTGGTTGCTGAAGTGCTTGGAGGGAGGATGAAGAGGGTGGAGGGAGGGGCTGGGAGGGATTTCTCACCAATGATTTTGTTACATTCTTTCCGAATCCTGGGAGTAAACAGACGCTCCAAATTTAGAAAGAACAGGACTGGAAAATTTAAACATTCCTTGAAGAATTGGTACAAAAGAGTGGGGGGGGAAGGGTTGGGGATGATCTCACACATCAAGAGCCAGATGAAAAGCTCATGGTTTGAGTTCAGAAAGCAAGTGAGGGGCCTATTTCAGGTTAGTGTGTAAGAATTGCTCCTCCCTTAAAAATAAATAAATAAATAAATAAATAGCAAAACAAGCCATTGCTCCTCTCATCCCAGAGGGGGCACAGATGTGCTCTCTGTCTAGAGCCATCTATCTTGGCCACAGGCTATGTGTGAAGGCCCTTGACCAGGAGCTGTAAGGCAGATCTGTACAAGGCACTGTTGAACCTGGCCTGGCTTCTCCCTCTGCATGAAGCTGTCTGAACAAGGGGTTTGCATGAGTGCATGCTCCAGCTGCTGGAAGCAGGCTGCACACCACTCCTTTTTCCAGCACCCCATTGTTACAGTACTGCACCCTAAAAATCAAGAGCCACATTGATACACTGTCCCTCCCTCTTCTTCCCTATTAGGGCCACAGCTCTTCACCATTCCTGGACTTACCAGGGAAAGCTTTGCCATCCAGACTGCTTGTTAAGCATTTTGTTTTATTTTTCTTGGACCCAGCATAAATCTGTAGCAGCATATGTCACTTTTTACTTTGATCTATGCAGAGGCTTGCAGCAGTACACTTCTCCCCACTGCTGTAGCAGGGAAGAAGAATAATTCATGAGCCCCCCCCACCTTTACAATGCAGTTGGGAAACAGTAGCCAAGTTGCCCAATGAGCTGTGCATCTGCTTCCCTGGCCAGGTAAGTCACTTTAGACCCAACCTCAGGAAGGTTGTTCAGTGTTACATTAGAACATGATGCTCAGTTCTATGATTTGGGGTAAGGGAGATGCAAGACCAAGGCAGTGGCCTGTGGGGCAGCATGGATACACATATGCCATGCCCTGGAGATACAGGGAGTCATGGGAACTCCCCCAAATTCTGGGCTTGAGAATAGGAGACTAGTTCTGCTAAGGACACCCTACACCCTTCTGCCTGAGCACATCACAGCAGTAGCACTGAGAGCTTGAGCTCTCCAGTCCAAGAGCCCACCTCCAAAAGCTGTCAGGGCTGGTGGAGCCAGGCTGCTGTTGCTGCTTCATAAATAAATGATTAATTTAAGAGGGAGAGGGAGTCTTTTTTTTTTTTTTTTTTGAAAAGCAAAGGGCTTACGCTGGAATAAACAAAGGTTAAAGAACAGTCAGGCTCCTGCAGGAATAGCAAAGCGTGGCTGGGAGGGAGGGGGCATTACGTAATGCAGGAAAAATGTTGGCTCCATTCAGTTTTCCACCACTTCATGTGATGTCAGGAAAACCGTATAAATCAATGGGCTTTCTGCTCCCACAGATGAAGGGCAGCAAGCACCACTATTTATACTTAAAAAGGAGGGGGATGGGAAGGGGAGACAACAAGACTACAATGACGATTTCTAACACTGGGAATAATTGACACCGATTCTTTCCCTTCCTCCAAGCCCCTTTGGTTACCTTGCTGCTGATGTGTTTATTCTTGACAAAATCCCTGCCCTCTGTCCCCTTACCTTCTTCCTTTCCTGTCCATCTGCCCCTATGAAGTGCCTGTATGTTCAGTGCCTTTCCATGCAGCCGACTGGGGCCAAAGGATCAGTTAGGACAGTTATCGGTACCACCAGGGCAGGGTGCTAAATTTCCATAATACAGGAAAACAAGGCACAGAGAGGGAAAGACTCACCAAGAAGGCAGCACAGCCAAGACTCCTGGGTTTGATTCCTTGTCCTAGCCACTAGCACATGCTATTTGAAAGCAAAAAGGGCTTTCTTTAATGACTGGGAATTCCTCTCTGTGCAAGATATTATGGCAGACTTCATTAGCCATCAGATTTCATCAGCATCAGCCACCAGGAAATTCCAGCCACAAATGCAGAAAACAAAAGGTTTTGGTGCTTCACAGGAATTGCACCAATTTCCCCATTCTTCTAGGGTAATCTCAAGTGCCATGAGTTTAACTGCTCAGCCTGTGCATCTTGAAACAGAAAAACAACAACCAATTTGACTTTCGGGTTTCCCATTTCATCTCAGAAAACCCAAACCCATGAGAACCGTGTGAAACAGACTGAGGGTAGAAGCTGCCAACCCTGCAGATTTGCCTTGGTTACATCCCCAGTAAAGCTGCACTCACACACTCCTAAGGCAGACAAGAAAAACTCATTTGTCCTGGTGGAAGTAACCTCTGCCTGGAACTGGAGCAAGGTGTACAAGGGCAAACCATCCTCTGGACCTTGACTGCAGATGGACAAACTGCTTATCCATGTTTGGGTAAAACAGTTCCTGGTCTGGGATGGGATGACTGCTTCAGGCAGGGGGGTCCAGGTCCCTCCCAGCCGTTTGTAGGTCTATGATTTCAGTCATCTGGGACAAGCCACCAATCAATTGCCAAAGTTCACAGCGCAGGCAAGGTTTGGACCAGGGATGTCAAACACAGAGACCACAGGCCAGATCCATCTTGTGGGTCACTGGACTGACCCCATAAACCAGCCCCAGCCTACACACTGCATGTGGCACATAAGATGGAACCCAAGTCACATGCACTGAAGGCATCACAGTGCTCGCTCCACAGCACCAAATGCAGCCTGCAACCCAGCCCCTGTTCCACATGCAGTGCCACATCCATCCCAGGTGTTGGCCCTGGGGCTTGCTGGGCACACAGATCCCAGGGCTGGTATGGAACATACACTCCTTGCAGTACACAGGCTGGACCTGGTACAGGCGACCTGAGGGTGGGCTGCATAGTCTCCTTGTCCTGGGCAGCCCACTCCTCACACCAGCCCTTGGGGCTGGTGTGTGCTGTGCTCAGTGCATGGGCTGGACCCAGTTTCATGGCCCCTCCACAAGGGCTCACTCCCCGTTCATCCCTGAGCTGGTCTGTAGGCTGCTCATCTGGCCCACAAGGCTGGA
Organism: Caiman crocodilus; assembly: GCA_030014935.1. Lineage (NCBI taxonomy): Eukaryota > Metazoa > Chordata > Crocodylia > Alligatoridae > Caiman > Caiman crocodilus. Next base: position 110,862,801 of record JAGPOW010000304.1, on the reverse strand, counting down.
CTAGTTTGACACCCCAGGTTTAGACTGATAAGCAGTGCTCTGGAAAGCTCTCCACGGGCTTTCTCTAATCTTCCTGTGGCAGAAATGCCACTGTCAGTGCCCTTCTCCAGAAACCTCTCTCTGCGCCAGCCCGAGAGGCTGGTGTTGAATCCCTCAGGGCGGGGATCTCCCTTACTGTCTGCATGACAAAAGCCTGGGCCTGGGAGGCGGATGCTCTGGTCACCTGGGCAGGGGAAAAGA
>JAGPOW010000304.1:110851518-110862461 GCA_030014935.1 Caiman crocodilus | reverse complement strand
CGAGGCACCCCAAGGGAGGCACTCGGAGCCTGGAAGGTGGGCGGGCGCAGGGAGGTGGGCGGCTCAACGCGGGAGCGCCCCCTACTGGCCCACCACACTTCTCACAAGCTGTAAAAACAAAACCTCACCACTCCAAGAGTATGTCCACCAGCCTTTAAGTCAGGTGCAGAAAGGGACCAGAGACAGATCTGGCTTCTAATACCAGAATTTGTACTTTGGACCAAAAGGTGAAGAACAAGTCAGCTCCTCTGCAATACACCTTTCCCTTTGGGCTTGTGTTGCTGGGATTTAGGCTGAGTTACTCTGGATCTGATCAAATGGGTTGGGGAGTGGATGCTATCCTTTCCTCCATTTTTAAGAACTCTTGCACTTGTTGGAGAAGGAGAATGAACAGGTCAGGATGAAGTCACCAGGGCTTCTGAGAGTCCCAGCTCATGCATCATCATGTAACTTCCTTCAGAGTGCAGCTGTAAGTCAGCAGAAAGCTCGCTATCACAGTGGTTTTCAACCTTTTATCATTTGCAGACCCCTAAAAAATTTAAAATGGAGATGCAGACATCTCAGAATTACAAGTGCGTGGTCACATACTTTTGATTCATCATAGTCATCTTTCACAGACCCTTTACACATAGTCTGCTGACCCCCAGGGGTCTGTGGACCACAGGTTGAAGATGATTGCTTTAGCATCAGGATCAACCTGCTACAGAATCATAGAAACATGGAAGTCCTTTCCAGCCCTACCTAAGTCACCTAGTCCAACCCCCTAGGTTGATAATGCTTGAGGCAGGATCATGCCTACCCAAACCATTCTGTACAAATCCATTATTTAATGTCTTAGCAAAAATACAGTCAACCCTGACAAACACAAAACCCAGCTCTCTAACCTGCCATAGGTAAAGTGTGCGTGCAGGGGAACGGGACCATGGTGGTCAACGTTCTGCTTCTATAGAGGTTGTCAACGTTAACATATGCTCAAGAGAACCCAGGAAGAAAGCCACATTCTCCGCTACAGAGGAAGGCAACCCCCCACAATCTGACTATGAGGTCAAATTCTTTCCTGACCCCAAATATGCCAACTGGTCTGACCCTGAGCTGGGAACCTCTGGCTTTAAGTCCCAGCAGAAGCACTGGCATATCCCAGTCACAATCTCCAGCCTTGGCTGCAGCCAACACCCAATGCCTCCAAGGCAGGCTTAAATGCAAAACCAAACCCTAAACACATGTAGAACTGGTGGGGTGGGGAACAAGTCCCTTCCCATTTCATGTGGCAATCAGCAAAGCCCAGAAACATGGGAAATACCCATAGTAGAAGATGGGCACAGCTATGCCTAGATAATCCCCGATTAATAGCTGTCCAGTCCTCTTGTTGGTTTTTTTTTAAAAACCTCCAGTGATGGAGAATCCACCGCCTCCCTAGGCAGTCTGTTCCAATGCCTCGCTGTTCTAACAGCGAAGAAGTTTTTCCTGATCTCTAATCTAAACCTATTTTGCTACAACTTTAAGCCATGGCAGTGAAAAAAGGGGGGGGGGGGGAAATGACTTCTTTCCCCCTAGCAAAGGAAGAATACAGCCGTCACAAGGTAGAACGATAGCACTGATTTTTTGAGCATCACAGAACAAATCTCATGAGCCAAGATTTCCAATCTGATTAGTGCTTTTGGGTGCTCTGCTGGAAGAGGCCCCAAAGAGTCTTTACCACCCACCTGAAAAAACAAACAAGCAAAAACACACCACCCTTTCTCTTAATGCTGAACCCATCCAAAAATGGAGACAGCCAGAACTATTAGTCCGGGGGCAGGCAATTATTTCAGGCAGAGGGCTGTTTACCCAGTTTTAGCAGGCTGTTGAGGGCCGCATGGGTAGCCCCACCCTTAGTCACCATCTTGGGACCAATATCCCAGGGCCAGCACCGGTGGGGCCCAAAGCAGGGCACAGGCTGGCAGGGGCCTGTGGAGCTGGGCTAGGCTGCACCAGCAGGTGGGGGGGGGGGAGCGGGGAAGCTGGCCCAGCTCCATATAGCCCCTGCAGCTGGGACCCTGCACTCCTGCCACCCTGCTCTGGGCCCTGCTGGCACTGGCCCTGGGACACCAGTGCAGGCCCCATGTTCCCAATGGCTCCCGCACCCACTCACACCCAGTGCCCCTCAGCCCCGTGGTACAGGCAGGAGGGAACAGCACACAGCCCCGACCCCCTGCTTGCTGGCAGGTAAGAAGCTGGTGCTGAGCATGGGGAAAAAAGCAGCCCTTCACCCACACCAGGCTGGCAGTGGGGCCAGGTTACAAGCTGGTGCTGAGTGAGTGGGACTGAGTGAGAAGGGCAGGGGAACTGCCCCTTGCTCCCCCTGTGGCCAGCACCCTGCGCTGCAGCCACTCGCAGCCCATGTGGGGCTGCATGTGCCTGCTCTGGACAGCCCCGTGTGGGCTGCGAGCAGCTGCAGTGGCGGCCACAGGGCAGGGGAGGAGTTGCTTTCTTCCATATCAGGAAGGAGTCTGGGGAAGAGCCAAGTGTGGGGAAAAGTAGTCCCTTGCCTGCCCCTTGGCCGGTGCTCCCTGATGCAGCCTCTCGCCACCTGTGGGGCTGTCTAGAGCAGGCACAGGCAGCCCCACACAAGTTGCAAGTGGATGCAGCACAGGCTGCCAGCCATAGGGTGGGCAAGGGGCTGCTTTCCCCCCTGCCCGCACTCAGATTTTCCCAGGCCACTTCTTCCTGGGCTTCTTCTCTGCCTGGGATCCTCCCCTGCCCTTCCCCCTTACCTGAGGTGCTGGCACCACTGGGGCAGCCACATGCTCCCAGGCCAGAAGCCCCTCCTGAAGCTTCCAGCTGGAGGGGCAGGGCCAGGGCCAGGGCCAGGGCCAGGGCCAGGCAGGCCCTGCTGTTGTGGGAGGCTGCCAGTCTTCCCTTGGGTCCTACTGACCTTGGTTCCTGTCATTTTTGATGGATTAGTCAGTTTAGAAAGTCTTGGCCTCATATGCCTTTAACCTGGCTGTCCAGATTCATGCACACTGCCACTACAACCACCACCACGGTGGGCCCAAGAACTCCTGCTATAAGAAGGCTTCAAAGTATGTTTTCCTTCAGATGTCTGTCCTCCCAGAGCATGACAGTCTCTCTGGAGGTATACTTTCTCAGTTTCTTGGAAGCTGGCTGGCTAAAGCTGGAATAATAATAATAATAATAATAATAATAATAAAAGCAGACTGGGGTGCATTGTTCAAGGCACTGTTCAAAACACATATTAAGACCATTTCTGGCCTTAGGAGCTTATAACCTAGGAGGGACAAGGTGGATAGAAGGACACTGGGGCAAAAATGAAGCAACTTGTCCAAGATCACACTGGCAACCTGCAGCGGAGCTGGGAACTGACTCAGACTTTGAGGTGAAGTTCAATACCCTGGCCACAAAACTGGGCTTTGCAGAAAACAGAGTTTGCAAAGCCTCTTACAGCACTGACCCCCAAAACCTGTGCCGAGGACAATAGGATGCAGATAAGATGGAAAAAGCCATCCCCAAAACAAATCACATTATATATCCCATACAGACAAGGACTCGCTTATCTCATGTGTACTAGCATATGTACGCCCCGACTTCAGTGGGCTGACTTTGGACTACTGCCAACCTAAGCCAGATCAGAATTTGAGTCAATACTTCCATGTGCTTCTGCAGTCTTAGCAAACCACCAAAAACTTTATATGGAAGCAGGAAAAAGGGGCCTGAAACTGCTTCCCTTTGCACCAGATTTGCAAGGGGATGACATCACCAACTTCAGCAGCATCACCCCATTTACCCTGGCACGGGATCAGAATCTGGCCTAGCATGCGTGTCCCCCTCAGACCTCCCAAGAGCTGCACAATTTGGGTCTAAAATAGCTGGCTGCTGCCCACGTTACAGGAAGGAGGAAACTGCGTGTGTTAGAAAGTGTGCTCAGCCACCCTCTAAATGTTTTCAGCAGTGTTTTTTGAGTCATGGTTTCCATATAAAAACTCAGCAGCCATGACCCAGTGTTCTACATTTCGGTTCCTTTTTTCCGTACATTAGTGGTCTGTATTTCCCATTAGCAAAGCGGCAGGCTCCAGGGTGTGCAGCTCATGACGCCACAATGAAAGTAGCACAGGAGATTTTGCCAAAACCTCAGCAAAGCAATTACCAGCCACTTCTGGGAACATATTCCCTCCTGTGCTGGCTGGGACTGCTCTTTGAGGGCTTCTTCTACACAGGGAAAAGGACAAGGGAAGAGGAGGAGTGGGGAGGAAGGGCTTAGAAACATGTGAGCAGGATTTATTTAGCATGTTTTAAACACCACTGGACACCTGGTCTAGGCAGATAAAGGCCTGCTTGAAAACAGGGCAGTTGGTCATCATTGTGACTAACTCTAGCAGCTAGCACACACCTAGTTAAACACACCAATTGTTTTCAAAGAGCAGAAAAAAGGGTGAGATGACATGGGCTTGGAGCTGGGGATATCTAGGGCCAAAAACTTTGCCCATGCTGCCCAAAAACACATCACCCAGACATGAAACAGTCATCATCCCAAGGCAGGGAAGGCTCTAGAGCAGTGGCTCTCAGACTTTTTAGATTTGGGATCCTGCTCATACAATGCCAGCTCTTAGTTTTCACTTGGTTTTTTGTGTGTTTGTTTGTTTTTTGATTAAGGAGAAATAGAGAATTTCTTCTGTTGCAAAAAAACCTCAGATATCATAATAGGTCAGAAAGTTTTCAGTGCTACAGATTCCTATTTGAAATCCCTGGGCTTAGCTTGTCAGTCGTGTTTGTGCACCTGACAGTGCTAACATCACATGGTACCCCACATCATCCTTGAAGGATTTCAAAAGGCACCCTGGCTGAGAATCAAAAAAAGAGGAAAAAGAAAATCAGGCTCACAACCCAGCCACTGGTGCTTTCATACATGGGGAGTTAGGGGCAGAGAAGGCAGAGGGAAGAAGGGAGGTTGGGGGGAAAACCAGTTTTAGCATCCAGAAATACAGCCCAGATAAAACCAAAGAAGTTTGTTAGCACAAGGTTTAGTTATACTTCCATTCTTCCCTTGTTCTGCCCACCTTCCCAGCTTGGCACCTGCAGAGTGTGTGGCATCAGGAAACAGGCCAAGGGAAGAGTAAATGCGGTTAGTTGTTCTGGAGACAAGTAAAAAGGGGAAACCCAAAGTCTATGCGCAATATCAGAGCTGAGAAGACCTTAGGTGGCTTCTGTCAGGTGACTAGCAGAAGACCTGGCAAGAGGTACCTGCCTCCAGAAGTGACTCTCCCTGTTCTAAATGCACATGTGGTACCAGAGAGTTGGCACGTCCTGCGACAGCCAATTCCTGCAACTGCTTCCAGGAGTGGCTGCAGCTGCTTCTAGGAGCAAGCACGGGCTGATCGCTGCAGCCACTCCCAAGACCAACTGCAGTGAGTGCAGCAATCAGCCCGTGCTTGCTGGGGGGGGAGGGGGGGGGGGGAGAGCAGGCGCGCGCACGCACGGCAGCACCAGCACCGGCATTCCCATCTATGCCCCATGCCTAAACAGTAAGTGCAGCCATCAGGGGGTGCACACCTGTGCACCCCCTACATGTGGCCACTGCAGTGCTGGCTCATATTCAGCTTATTATTGTCCACTGTAATTCTCAGGCCCTTTTCTGCAAAGTTGCTGCCCAGCCAGTCAGCACCCCACCTGGGATTGTACCACCCTAAGTGCAGGATGTTACACTTGTCCTTGTTGAACCTCATAAGATTTCTTTTGGCCCAATACTCTAATTTGTTTAAGTTGCTCTGAATCCTAGCCCTACCCTCCAGCATATCTACTACTCCTCACAGCTCGGTGTCGTCTGTAAACTTGCTGAGGGTGCACTCTATGCCATCTTCCACATCATTGATGATGCCATTGAATAAAACCAGCCCTAGGACTGACCCCTGGGGCACTCCACTTGATCTCTAGCTGGCAGCAGGTATCAAGCCATTGATTACTACTCTCTGAGCCTGGTGCTCCAGCCAGTTTCCTATCCACCTCACAGTCCATTCATCCTGCCCGTACTTCCTTAACTTGCCTGCAAGAATGTTGTGGGAGATCGTATCAAAAACCTTGCTAAAAATCAAGGTACACCACATCCACCGGTTTCTCTCCACATTCACAGAGCCAGTCACCTCATCACAGAAGGCAATCAGGTTGGTCAGGCATCACTTGCCCTTGGTGAATCCATGCTGATTGTTCTTATTCACCTTCATCTCCTCCAAGTACTTAGAAATGGATTCCTTGAGGATCCACTCCAGGATTTTTCCAGGGACTGAGGTGAGGCTGACTGCTCTGTAGTTCCCTGGATCTTCCTCCTTGCCTTTCTTCAATATGGGCACTATGTTTGCCCTTTCCCAATCATCCAGGACCTCTCCTGATCACAATAAGTTTTCAAAGATGATGGTCAGTGGCACTGCAATCACATCCCTCAGCACCCTCAGGTGCATCCCATCCAGCCCTATAGACTTGTACACGTCCAGCGTTTTTAAGCAGTTCCTAACTGTTCTTTCATCATTGAGGGCCGCTCACCTCCTCCCCAAACTCTGCTGCCCAGTGAATTAGTCTGGGAGCTGACCCTGCCTATGAAGACTGAGGCAAAAAAAGGCATCGAGCACTTCAGTTTTTTCTGCATCCTCTGTCACTAGGTTACCTCCACCATTCAGTAAGGGACAACACTTTCCCAGATCCTTCTTTGGCTATTGACATACTTGTAGAAACCCTTCATGTCCCTTGCTAGCTGCAATTCCAATTGTACTTTGGCCTTCCTGACTTCATCCCTGCATGTCCGAGCAATGCACACAGCAAAAAGACCTGCCCCAAACAGCTCCCAAGCTCAACAAAGAAATGAGAAGAGAAATGTAGGCACAGATTGCTGATGCAGTACCCCATGGTCACCCAGTGGGTCCATGGTGGAACCAGAAACAGAAAGCAGGTCTCCTATATCCCAGGGTCTCCTTCCCAGGGCTCCACTACAACCCCCCCAGGCATATTATTAAGCACCTTTCCCCCCACCGCAGTGCTCCGCAGGCTGTGGTTCAGGGCAGATGGTCTGTCACAGCTTTGCCTTTTAGGACAAAAATATACAACTACCACAGGCTTTGGATTTATTTATACCCAGTCATACCCTTTATGATGTAAAGCCAGACTTTTTCATGGGTGTTCACAGATTTCATCCAATTTTGCCCAGATGGCAAACCTCAGATGCAGAGGTCAGCACCTCCAGCCCCCACGCGTCTTATCTGCCTATGTCCAAAGTAAAAATCACAACCCATCGGTGGCAGAGCCAGGAATAGGACCCAGGAATCCCCTGCTATAAACTACCAGATCCTGACCTGGATGTATTCAACACAGCACCAGTGCCAGTACATATTGAGCTGCTGCCCAAGGCTGCCCATGCCATGTGTCCAAGGACAGAAACAAGCTGCTGGCAACCCACATAGAGTGCTTGGAAGGCCAGACGGCTCACCGATGGAGCCCTTTCTTCCAAGCCACTGGGATCAATAGGCACTTTTAACCTCCTCTCTGCTGCTGGTATCCCCTCCTTTTGTCCAGCTGGAGACATGTCATGGAGCCTTTCATTCATGTCTTCTCTCCCTCGGTTTCTACTTGCCCTGTCACTGTGGCACTCGCTCCGCCAAAAGGCTATAATTAGAACATTGTGCTTGCCTGCTCTCGTGCAGGCTGTGATCTTGGATAACAGTCCCCAGGGGACCCCGATTCATTCCAGTGATAACCTTCGCCCCCCCCCGTTCCATTTCCAAATGAATGCATTGGGATTTTTTTTTTCCTTTAAATAGGAGTGAGAATGTGTGCTACTCTGGAAGGGCTCCTGGTCATGCGTGCACTCTTTAAATATTAAGCAGCATGGGGATGGGAACAAATGATTTCTTTAGGGAAGTGGGTAATTGGATACAGTCAACTATCTCCCTCCCCTCCCGCCCCATCAGCATCCTCCCATCCGTGCACCCAACCCCCCACCTTGGCCCTTCCCCGCAGAGCTGTTCTGTAACATAATAGCTCTGCTTGCCACTAGCTCTGTCCTCCAAGCAGAAGGCAGGTGGAAAACATCTCCTAGATGTTCCAAGAAACAGAAGGTACAAGGAGAAGAGAGCAACAGCACAGGATCCTCCTCTGCATGTGTGCACATGGGTTTGTGTTGATGTGCAACACTGCCCTCTCCTGGGGAAAGTGACCAGACTCCGAAGATGAACCAGTGGGTGCTCTTTGGTGTCTGAACTGGTTTACCATGGGGAGATTTGCCTGCTGAGCTTAAGGAACAAGCCACAGTCTAATTGGTCTTAATACAGAAGACTATACCATACTGACACCTGTGTGTGTGTTCAGCCCCTGCCATGTTAAACCCACCATAATCAAGCATCCTCCAAGAGGAGCTATAACATAGTAGTCTTGCGTACTTGTCAAAGATCCCATGGCACAAGCATAGGGTGTTTATCCTGGTGCCCAGGCAACATGCCAGCTCAGATAATTACATCCTGCCTTACTCAAACTCCCTCTGCATTTTCTACTGTGGTGACATCATTCCTCATTTCCTGAGCCAACTCCACCGTGTTATTAAACAACAGCTGGGTTACACCCCAGAGGAGGCTGCTTTCCAGTGATAGGTGGACCTATACAGATTGTATGAGTGTAAAGCACACTGGGAAGAGAAAGACAGATATACAAGTGGACAGCAAGTTGCTAAAGCCCCTGCTTCAAGATGCAAGACACCCAAGGCCAAGACAAGACAGGGGTAGAGATGAGCCCATATGATGGTAATGGGCACGCACCTGCCAGGAGGAGGATGCTGCAGCCAGACACAGCATTGTTGACATGTCAGCTAGGGAAACCTCACCTTTGAGAGCGCAGCAGTACACTGAGGAATATCACTACAGGTATGAGCAAACCAAGCAGTGGCTTCAGATGCTCCCTCTGGCCCCCACCAGAACCTCCAGTTATCACCACTCACGAAAGATGACCTCTCTGCCCTGTCCTTGAGAGGCAGAGCTCCAGTTTCTCCAAGGACATCCAAGCAAATCCTACCTGTGAGGATGGAGACACTGTGGAAGCAGCTGTCCAGCTTGCCCAGAAGGATAGAAAGGAAGCTGTCGGCGGCCAAACCATTCACATCCCGGGTGCTCTGGTCATAGACCACCACATCCTGGTGCTCTTCTGCCTCCACCTGTGGAGGAAACCACCACAACAGACCATTACAGCATTCAGGGGTGGACAACTATCTCCCTGAGCTGGGACCACAGTGCAGGGAGTTGTGCTACCCATAGTTTATCTCGCACATCGCGAGGGATTCCCCATTCTCTGTTGGAAAGGATTCCCCAACCTGAGGAACAAGGCAGCAAACTCCTCCACTGTCCAAACTGCAGATCAGGGATGGGGAGCTGAACATGGAGGTACAGACAAGAGAGGAGCAGGTAGTCACAGAAGAGAGGGCACACCTCTGGCTCCTACCTTAACTCGGGTGGGAGTTGGAACAGGACTCTACTGCTGTAAGAGGAACCAGAAAGCAGTTATGCCTCCCTCATTCTTGCTCCTGCTATCCCAGCCCATCAAGAATTCTGTCCCACTCCGTTATAAACAGTTGAGTGTTCAAATATTCCTGCAGCCACTAGCGGGAATATTTGAACACTCGTGGTGCGCAGGCCAGGTCCCGGAGGACTAGAAAAAGGCCAATGTGGTCCCAATTTTCAAGAAGGGGAGGAAGGAGGACCCAGGCAACTACAGGCCAGTCAGTTTCACCTCCATCCTTGGCAAAGTCTTTGAAAAAAATCATCAAGGCTCAGATTTGCAAGAGCCCAGCAGGAAAAATTATGCTGAGGGGAAACCAGCACAGGTTTGTAGCAGGCAGATTATGCCTGACTAATCTAGTTTCTTTTTATGACCAGGTTACAAAACGCCTGGATACAGGAGTAGGGGGTGGATGTCCTATACTTAGACTTCAGGAAGGCCTCGATACGGTATCCCACACCATACTGGTAAACAAGTTAAGAGGCTGTGACTTGGATGACTACGCAGTCCGGTGGGTGGTGAATTGGCTAGAGGGTTGCACCCAGACCGTCGTAGTGGATGGGTCGGTATCAATCTGGAAGGGTGTGGGCAGTGGGGTCCCACAGGGCTTGGTCCTTGGACCAATACTTTTCAATATCTTCATCAGCGACTTGGATGAGGGACTGAAGTGTCATCCACAAACTTGGACAGAGTACACAAAACTGTGGGGAGAAGTGGACACACCAGGGGGCAGGGAACAACTGCAAGCAGACCTGGACAGGTTGGACAAATGGGCAGAAAACAACAGAATGCAATTCAATAAGGAGAAATGCAAAGTGCTGCACCTAGGGAGGAACAATGTCTGGCATACCTACTGCCTAGGAAACGACCTGCTTGGTGGAACGGAAGCGGAACAGGATCTTGGAGTCCTAGTGAATCCTAAGATGAACATGAGTCAGCAGTGTGACGAAGCCATCAGAAAAGCTAATGGCACTTTATCGTGCATCAGCAGATGCACGACAAACAGAACCAAGGAGGTGATACTTCCCCTCTATCGGGCGCTGGTCAGACCGCAGTTGGAGTACTGCGTGCAATTCTGGGCACCACACTTCAAGAGGGATGCGGATAACCTGGAGAGAGACCAGAGAAGGGCCACTCGTATGGTTAGGGGCTTGCAGGCCAAGCCCTATGAGGAGAGACTGGAGCACCTGGACTTCTTCAGCCTCTGCAAGAGGAAGTTGAGAGGCGACCTTGTGGCTGCCTATAAGTTCATCACGGGGGCACAAAAGGGAATTGATGAGGCTTTACTCACCAAGATGCCCCTGGGGGTTACAAGAAATAACGGCCACAAGCTAGCAGAGAGCAGATTTAGACTGGACATTAGGAAGAACTTCTTCACAGTTCGAGTGGCCAAGGTCTGGAATGGGCTCCCAAGGGAGGTG
>JAGPOW010000304.1:110803586-110851418 GCA_030014935.1 Caiman crocodilus | reverse complement strand
CCCCTACCCTGGGGGTCTTCAAGAGGAGGTTAGATAGGCATCTAGCTGGGGTCATCTGAACCCAGCACTCTTTCCTGCCTATGCAGGGGGTCAGACTCAATGATCTATTGAGGTCCCTTCTGACCCTAACATCTATGAAAACCAGAGAAAATTTGCCCATTAGCCTTCCTATCCAAAAAATCCCCTAAGCTATGAGCTGAGATTTTCTAGAATGATCAACAATGCCTACAAGCATTTTACTAGGGACACCTGTGGGACTGGTTAGGCCAGCTGTGAGCACCTGCAAAACTCCAACCTCAAATCTACTAGCTCCCCTGTTTACAACCTAAGATTTCTGGTACTTCATGCCACATCTGTTACACTTCCACATACGCACACCTTCCCCTCTGTGGAACCTCCAAACACCTGCGGGTGTCTGTTTTCCCCATTTAGCTCTTTTACTATTTCCTCACAAGCCAAGTGACCTGCACAACTCTTTGCTAGTTTGTCTTTCAAATCCTCGGGACTATATTCTGTAGGTCAGTGTGTTCCTAGCCAAGCAATGCAGAGGGAGAAAAGAGTCTCTGCTCCACTGCCTGAAGGCAAGGGGCAGGGGGTATCTACACACCCTCCATTGCACAATGTCTCTGTGCATCCAAACCCCAGAATTGCATTAGCTTACTCCAACAGTGCACAAGTCTATATATGAGGTAGCGGGTTCAGGTGGATAGGGCTATGGACTGGCATTCAAGATACCTGCATTTCATGCCTTGCTCTGTCACTGACCTACTATGTAATCTCATAGGAGTCACCTCCCCTCTCTCTGCCTTCATCTCCCTTCCCACCCAGTGCCTGTGTTGTTACTTGGACTGTATACTCTTTGGGGCAGGGCTGCACTCTCAGCCTGTGTACATACAGTGCCCTGCAGGCTGGGATGTCCCTCAGTATCACCACAACATTAATGGGTAGTAATTTGCCACCTGCTGTGCCTCCCTTCTCTCTAGCTCTGCCAGGAGAGCTTTAGCTCATTCCAAACCTCCTGTGGATCAAACACAGTCCTTAGCACATAAAGATGTGGCAATATCTTCCTATTAGCTTCAGTTTGTTAAGTGGATTCTCAGCATCTCCTTCCTCTTAGTTCTCCTAACAGGGACCACACACAGCAGAGCACTCCAAGGGATGATGGGAGGGCTTTTTCCAGCTCGTGTGTCCCCTTCTGTGCATGAGCACCACACACAAACCCTGCTCTTGTCTCAAGGCCCAAGCTACACCAAGCTTGTACATGGTGGCATACCCCCGAGGCTTGCCAGCTTCTTGCCTAGGCATGGCACTAGACACTTTGGAGAAGATGGTGCTCTGAGAGGCTCATGGCATCCATTCAGTGACAGGATTATGAGGCACTGAAGCCTGAAAGATGAGTTCATTAAAGGCTACTAGAATTCAGGAGCCCCGATGGCTCAGTGCACGTGCTGAACGGGGTGGCATACACCTGCCTTAGGAACTATCATTCTCTAAGCCCTTGGGGTGAGATGCATCTGTTCACTATAATATCACATCAGGGCCTTGGTTGTCACAGCTTTCCACTGTCCAGGACCTGGAGTGCGAATTTTTCTCCCAAATCTGGTATTGGGGTAAGAGACACTGTGTGCCACTGGCTTTAGTGGCACTCCCATCTCTCCTGCTCTCCTCCTCTAGCACACAGTAGATTTTTTGTACTATAAAATCTGAAGTTTCCCCTGGGCTGGAGGGTGAGGAAGATATGTTCTTGTGGAACTTTTTGTGTTGATGTTTATTATGTGGTTGCTTATAAAAAACAAAACAACACAACACGCACACACACGGGACCAAACTGGGTTGTCCCACCAAGTCTCTTGTTCCTTAGCGCTATACTCACAGGCTCTTAAGGACACTGATTCAGGGACAACCCTCACAGCAATGGGGTCCAATTCCTTCCCACATTTCCCAGCTGCATATCACCAACCTACCACCCCCCTGCATACAAATACCAGAGCTACCCATCCCTCAGGTTGTTGCATTCCAGTTCCAGCTCTATCGTCTGCCACATTTCCTGCCCAGCACTCAGCAGTCACCCTACCTTTCAAAAGCAAAACACTGTCAAGCCCAAATCAGGCCCCACCTGGCCACCAGTGGCAGTGTTGCCCTTCCAGTTTCCGAGACAAACACATTCTCCTGGAAACAGGAACAACCCCAAACTCGCATTCCCTTCCCTCACCCAGTCCCTTCAGCCCCATGCTGCAGCGCTAACCACTGCATATTGTGCAGTGCTGCTCTCAAGTGCCCTTGCTTTATAGGATGTCATCTAAAGGCAGGATTACTGGCATTCCCAGGCTTTGGGTTTGAGGAGGGGTCCTCCAGGGACCTAATCAGGCCCTCCATACATCAGAGGCTTGCACAGGAAGTGCCCTTGGCACAGGAAGCCCAGCTTCTGTTGACTCCTGACCTACAGCATTCTTGGTTCAGTTCCAGGAGCTGAGCCTGAGCTGTCCCATGGCTTGCTATTCCTTGCAAGTCAGAGCAACCTCTTTCCATGCACCACCTGTGCAAGAAAGCAGGACTCTCTTCAACAGCTCTACACCTTTCTTAAGGCAATGCAGGAGGAGCACTGGGACTATGAATTTTCCAAGGTCCTGAATAGACACCATAATCCATAATTTTCACCTCCAAACCAAGACTTCCTTGACCGAAGGGAACAATTCATGCTTAAACTGACACCAAATTCAGTTCCACAAAGTGCTGAGCATCCTTCAGTCCAACAGCAGTAACAGAAATGAATCTGTAAGAGGCAGCCTGCTGCTTGTTCCTGGTGGAGACCAACGTGGGTGAGAAAAAGAAGCCCCCTGGGACCAGCACAGGTGCACCACTGTTAGGACTGGAGTGAAAGTACACAATTCAAAGCCTTCTCCTATGCTTCCTTGAGTCAAGTTAATGGAAAATAGGCTGTCCAGAAAGTGAAAGTCCACAGAGCAGACCAAATGTGGTATAAATTTGGGTCATTAAAAAACAGGGTGGGGGGGGGAATGCAACCTCAAATATCAACTGATATACACCACACATGCTGGAACACAGGCCACAAAATCAGAAAGGATGCTGGTAAACTGGGAGGGTTTACAGAATAGCCACAAGAATAAAGAAAGGACTGAAAGGACCTAGGCCTTATCACGAAGGAAAGTAGGAGTGTTATCTGCGTATCTTAACAATTCCAAAGTAAAAGTAAAGGGGGAAAACTGATCAGCCCTGCAAGTACTTTCAGAGGGGACAGAAACTAGATAAATCAAGGGCTCTTCCATCTAGCTGACAATGGTAGAACACGATCCAAGAGCTGGAATCTGAAACTAGGCAAATTCAGCTAGAAATAAACCACGGGGCTTTACCAGAGGGAGCAACTTGCAAAGGCCAAGGTGAAGTCTCCCACACTGGGAACTTTAAAATTAAGATATGATCTAATCCAAATGGGGATATATGAGGGGAAGCCCTCTGGCCTGTGTTTTACAGGAGGTCAGGCTAAATGACCACAAGGGTCCCCTCTTCCCTTCAGCACAGAGTCTCACAACGTTTCATAATACAAACAACGCTGCTTCCCATGCAGCTGGGCACTCTTGTTCAGATCCTGGGAAAATCCCAGTGCCCAACAGTGCCAGAAAGAGAAATGGATTTGGGCCTGTATGCTGGGGAGAGGAATAAAGGGGAACACCACCACTTTCCAGTCCCACACAATTCATAAAGCAACATGGCTGCTTGGCTTGTACCCACTTCATCAAGGCTTCTTCCACATCTCCAAGATATAGACACTCCACACCCAGCGTGGCCCTGCAAGGTACATCCCCCGCCACTGCTGATGCTACCCTGCATTAGAGTTCCCTCCCTACAGGTAAAAGCAAGGCAAGCAAAACACTGCTCTATAAACAGGAAAGAGAGGATAGAAGAGGACACTTACCCACCATGGAACCTAAACCACTGAGATGGCGGGGGGACAGGGCATGTCAGAGAGATAACAGCATTGGGCAGCAGAATTATCCCACAATAGGATTTAGTGTTCTTTCCACACAGGGAGGCTTTGTTTAGGCCATTACTGAAGGGTTGCTGGGCAACAGCAGATATGTGACAGGGTTTACATCTTATTAAAGTTATAAGGTTTCAGGCAACATAAACGCCAAACAAGCACTGGCCTTGCATGGCCCGACTGCAGCTAATAAATACTATGTTTGCAGGGAGAGACCCTGGAAATAGGCTGGTGGGAGGTTGGGATCTAATCAAAATTAATTTGTTTGTCTTTGGAGTGAAGAGTGGCAGACAAATCCAGCCCTGATCTGGTGCTGGTGTAGAAACAGAGGTGAGATCGTTTCTGCCTCTACTCCCCAGGACCTTGGCTTCTCCTCATCAGCCATTAAAACGGACCACTGATGCCCTTGATCAAACAGGGCTTCACAAGGTTACAGCACCACTGTGGTCTGGGTCCAACTCTACCCTGTGCCTCAATGTGTGCCACAGAGTAGGCAAGGTGATAGGCCAGCATCTGCATGCTGCGGCCAAGAGAGCTGATGCAAGCAATAATCTGCAACTGGATTAGTATACAAAGGGCAGTCATGTTTCTGGGATTGCAAAGCCTCTTGAGATCCTGGTGGGTGGAAGTTCACAGGGCTGGAGGACTCCTAGCTGATCTGGAGATCACAGGGTGCTCTGGGTGGGCTCCTGGCTGATGACACTTGTAGAGGCGAGGAGGAAGGACCCTTATGACATGGCCACTTAGGCTACCCCAACCATGCCAGCACAGCAGAACTCCCTGTGGAGTAATGTGCTTTTGGCACTCCAGGGAAGGCTAGGCCCAACTTTAGACCTGGCTGTAAAGAGGAAAAGAGTTGACAGGGGATCAGATGCTGGAGCCAGAATCCACATCTCCTACTAACAGCATAGGAAAGTTAAAGAACATTAACCAATTCCTAGCACACTTTCTTGGAAAGCTTTGTCTAGTCAATGACCTAGTGTTGTAAAGCAATGAAGCAGCCTGGGGGTAAATTAACCGTTTTGCCATGAACGATAACTTCAACCTCACCGAGCCTCATCCTGTAGGGCTCCCAAAATGGCCCCATGTCCCAAATCCAGATGGAAAGATGCTCAATTCCTGCATTTCTGAAGTGCCCCATAACATGACAATCTACTGGGAGCTGCTCCTGCTGCCAGAATGCACCTCGTCTTTTGACAATAAGCCAAGCACAGTGCCAGTTTGAAAACAAAACGCACCAACAATTTCAAACCCCATTGACTTCTCCTCCCACCTACTGCTTCTTTCTGCTCAGAGCAGTGATTCTCAACCAGGGTGGTGGAGGGCCGAGGCATGCAAACATGATTCACAAGATCAATCCATTGCCAACTGGGAATCCACAACATCAAAACCATTCAGACCTGTGGCGGTCTTTCCGAGTTCTTTGCAATGGATGAATTGCTCCATTAGAAGCATGGAGAAGCAGGGCTGGAAGGGACCTCTAGAGATTATCTAGTCCAGTCCCCTCCCTAAGGAAGGATCATACCAATCCAAAACATAATCTAAACTCTACATAAGACTACCATCAACAATTCATTAATTTTTTTGTAGTCAAAAAAACAAGAGAAGACTAAGAGCTGACATTCTCCAAGGGCTGCCTCACGCCTATCAAGGGGTGCCACAAGCCCAGAAAGGTTGAGAGCCACTGGCTTAGGGTTTAGCCAATTTGTGCCAGACAGCCCATTCTTCCCAGCACACATGCCCCCCATATTGCCCAGGGTCAACTCAATGCAAGCGACTGAGGTAGGATTGTCAGCCGCACAGCCAGACTGTCGGGGTGCAGAGGGCAGTGGCTAATGGGACTGGATACTCTAGATAATCAGAGAGGAACAATGTGTAGAAGTCCATATACCCCCTGTTCTTCCTGTTTGGACCAACAATGAGTTGGTCCATACATACACATGGTTTGTAGTATGCTCATCACTGAACCCACATGGCCACTGGGAATGGAGCTAAGCCCAGTAGCCCAGCCAGACCATCCACAGCAACAGAAAACTAGACACTACTTCACAGTGCCCAAGGCAGACTCGACTCCCCTTCTAATCACAGTCAGTCTCTTTCCCTCTCTCTTTTGGCCAAGGCTCAGCCAAGCCTAGAACTGCTGAGCCTAGAGACTTCCCAGAATTTGGCGAGACATTTGTGAGCAGAGATGGCTCCAGGGCTTTGGCATAGGCAGCCACTCAACACAGGTGCACACAGGACAGGCAACCACATTGACATTATCTGTACCCTTTTGTCTAGAAATCAGCCCACGAATCACCTGAGGCACTGAGACAAGGGGCTCCTTCCTCCAATGCCAATGGTGCAAGCTACGCCCTTATCTGTGCTGCTCCTGCTGTCTCAGCAACCCACACCCTCATGAGCATGAAACTATGCTGCCGAGTTGCCAGCCCTCTGGCCTATGCATCCAGAAGTACATGACTACCCTGGTATAATTATAAACACCTGGGGGGGCAACAGGACTCAGAATGGCTTTTGAGAAATCGCAGACTTATTTCAACACCTCCCCATTCATAAGCCAGGCATCTACAAGGTCATCACCATATTCAGGCTTCAGCATAGACACTTTTATAGGGGGACCACTAGGTCCATTTCAACCAGCTGCATCTTTGAGCACCAGTCCTGATGGCAGGACAGTGCCCAGCTCAGAGGCTTTGGGTTTGGAGGAGAACCCTGCCCCTTTTAGACCCAGCTCTGAGTAAACCCCGAGTGAGGCACTTGGGTAACTAGGGCAAGGTGAGCCACCAGATTCACAGACAAGTAGGCTGGTTGCAAGGAACTGAACCCTCTTTTTTAATGATGCCATTCCAGAGAGTCTTGCTCTCAACAGGATCCTGCCAGTTACCTGGAAGTACTTCAGGCCACAACTACAGCATGCAATACCAGTATCCCTGTGCTCCAGGTCGCCAATAGCAGCACTTTTCTCCAAGCTAGTGCTATAGCATTGGCCCAATACTACAACAGAGGACCTCCTTCTCAGTTTTGCTACTGAAGACAGAGTGACCAAGGCAGCAGCCCCAGGCACCGACTTAGGGGCTGGGGATGGTGTGTGTGTGTGTGGAGTATTACAGCTGTCACCATAGCCACATTGGCAATACAGCAGCAGCAAGAAGTCACCACTACCTCCATTTGTTGCCACTGCACTTGGTGCCAAGCTGCCCTGTGAATGCCTTTGCTCATATTTCGACAGCAAAAGTCCTGCCACAAGAAGTAAATAATCCTTAGATAGAGGAGGGGAGCCTTAAAAGCTCCAACCAAACTTCCAATGGGGATCATTAATTTGACCTACCCTAATTCCACCTCCCCCCCCACCCCCCCTGCCAAACAGAGGTTTTTTTCCTTCTTACTTTCTAGGTTGAACATTCAAGTAATTAAATAGCTTTGACATGAATTATATGATGTCCTCGACAGGAGCTGAAAGCCTGGATTATTCTTCAATTTCTGCACTCACGTACTGAGGCAAACTTTGGCCAAGTCATTTCTTTCCTCTGCCTCCGTTTTCCCCATCTGTACGTGGGAATAGTACTATGCCTCTTCACAAAGAAGACTTCTGGGATCTATTATGCTATACATGTACCATCAGTGGGCAGCAATAAACTGTGGAGCTTGTTGCTCCCAAGAGGCTCCTAGGTGTGCAGTTTACAGATGTGCCAAAAGCACAGCACATTGAACCAGGTCATGGCAGCCCAGGCTCGCAGGGGACCAGGGGGAGGCAGGGGAGGGCAGCAGTGTCAGCCTGCCAGCCTAGGGCTGCTCTGATCTGGTTCAACCCCTGCGAAGGGGATGGGTGGGCCACGAAGGTGCTTCATTGCAAAGCTACTGGAAAGGCAGCCCCTGCACTGAAGCATCTTTGTGTCCCAGCCATCTGGCTCAGCATCTACATGTGTGCTGTTGCATCCTACCCTGCTATGGAGTTTAGTAGTTTCGTGTGCCCAAATGGGGGTGCACATGTAGACTCTGAGATATTTACTGAACAGTTAATGAGTCAACTATACAGTAAGCATCTCATGTAGATGATCCCACAGAGGTCCAGGTAAGACCAAGGTATTAATTTTGCTCACATAGTTCAGACCAACATTTAAAATCATATTGAATAATTATACTGAAAAAAAATGGCAACTATATACACTGTTTACATGGCTGCAAACTAGTGGTATGAATCAAATCAAATCCCTTACTTTCTCTCTGCATCATCCTTCAAACCAAGAGTAATTTCCCCTGCTATCCTTCCAAAAAAGGGATGTCTCTTGTGTAATGTGGCAGTAGACCATTAAGCCAATGATGCAGTTCTACACCAGAGGCAGCTACATTTCAAGAGCTGAAACAGGTGCAGCAGGTCAGAAAATACTAAGTATATCACAGTTTCGCTAAAAAAAAAAAAAAGGGGGCTGAAAAAACCTCAAGGTCACATAGTCCAACCCCCACAACCTTCCCTGTCTAAATCATCCCACACATACATTCATCTAACCTGTACGACAAAACTCCAGCGACAGAAATTCTATGAAAGGTTTCAAAACAAGATACATTGTCTTCTTCAAAAATCATTTCAAAGTAATAAAACAAGATGATCCCCCTCCAAAAAAAAAACCAAAGAGGAGGCAAAAGCTGTTCAGTCTATTGCTGAAAACCTTGTAAAAGTGTGAACACATGATGCAGCTTAGAGTAAAATCTTTTCGTATTAGAAAAAAAATACAACTCAAACTTGGCAATCTAGTAGCATGGCTGGATACATGACAAAAGGGGTTTTAAACTTCTGATATTTGGCAGTGTATTTCTCCTCTTTGCTAGAGATGAGGGGCCTGCTGAGCTGAGAGGCCTGCAAACCCGTGGCTTGCAGTTTGCTTTTATGCATTTGCTGGGGCAAGTCATCGGCAGATTTCATAACAAATCCCAAGGGAGAAATTTTACTGTCAAGGCCTTGCTGTCCTCCCAACGTGCCCCTGTCCCTGATGTTGCAGAAGAGAAGCCACGAGTGTCATTACTCATCCGATGGCTCCAATCCAACCCAGGGCATCCGAAACAGCATTTTTATGGGTGGGGGGAGGGAGGGGAGAGATGTCATTCTGGCACCAGTGACATGATGGAAATTGTTGCCCTCCTTATTAGAGGGATGGAGGGAAAGTCAAGCAGGTGTAGAGACAGCAGAGAATAAGGATGCTGGAGGTGCAGGTGGAAGGAAAAACAAAAAACCCCCCACACTTCAGAATAGAAATGGCTGCAAAATTGCAGGCACCGTCTCAGCCTCCTACTCTCCCCAGGAGCTGTGCCCAAAGTGATGGGAAAGCAGTGCTGAGACGATTCCCTGGTGGACTCGGCCTACAGGACAGCTCCCATCAATACCTGAGCCTCCAGCCACGGCCTAGCACAGTCAGACGGAAGCCATCCCTGACCAAGGAGGGAAATGCAAGACAGCCAAGAGTGCAAGGGCTAGGAAGAGATCAGGAGAGACCCCAAAGCAACAACTTCAAGTGAGAAACTGGTGTGGAGCCCTGGCCGCCTTTGTTTCTCCAGCTCCAAACCTTGTCAGCAGGAAACCAGGGAGGAGGGCGGGAGGCCTGTCAGGAAGAATAATGGGGTAGGACAATCATGCCTATGATGTCACCCTTCCTGCCATCTGCTACTCAGCAGCAGCCGCCTCGCTCGCCCCTGCGCCCTCCCCCACAAAGCAAAGAGCTCACACACATGTGATCACATGAGCACGATTCACTCAGCAGCTGCCCTCCCCTCCTCCAAGCACAAAATACCGGTGAGCAAGGGGGAGCACGACTGATATTGTTCAATGGACCATAGCAGAGAGGGGAGGGGGAAAGAGGCTTGCTCCTGAATCCATTCACACTACTCTTGGCAAGGGAAGTTGGACAGAGATCCAGGAGCCTGCTCCATGCTTTACCACAGATCGCCACCAGAGGGGGATGCTGTCCCATTCAGTGGTAATGCCACCTTGTCTGCCATGAGGGAGACCCTGGTTCCCTTCCCATACACGCATATAACTACAGCCATAGAGGTGTCAAACATCCGGACTTGGTCTGATCTTTGGATACTGTCTTAGTGGTCTAAAGAGGGGAATGGAAGGCCTGGGCAGCCTCTACTCCTCCATACTCCTGCCTAGGTGTATGTGCCAAAGGTCCTGGTAACCTCTTATGCACACACCATGATCCAGGAGGATCAAAGGTTGCCTACTACTTCAGCGGGCAGTGCTTTTGGGGTGGTAGCAGGAATGCAAGCTGAGGGTCAGTGTTTTCAGATCAAACAGGTCCCTGTCCAAAGCCCTGCATGGAAGCCTGGTTGCCAGGCCAAACCTTCCTTGGAACAAGCTACTGAATCCAAACAACATGCCAGGACTCCAAATCCAGGGTGGGATTTCAAAACCCTGTAGTGTCAGATTTGGGGGGGTTGGATTTGACCCTAAGGGATGCAAGGAGAGTTCACATCCAGGCTTTGGGTGCAGCTGACTCTCAACTTGGATGCTTCAATTGTGTTTTAACACTTCTTGCAGTGGAGGGACATTGACAGCCCTCGTCCTTCAGCTTTGCCTATGGTAGGTTACCATGCTCTTGGCATATGGGGCAAAACATGCCCCATTGTTGTGCAACACAGTTGCTTCTGTAGTTTTTGGAATAGGTTAGACACGTACTTTTGTGAGATGGTTTGGATAGGGATGATCATGCCTTAAGCAAGGGGCTGAACTGGAGGACCTCCAGAAACCCCTGCCAGTCCTACTTCTCTTGGACTCTTCTATGATCCTGTCCTTTACTTTGGCTTTTACCCTCTACACTATTCTTCCCTCAGCCAGATTCTCAGCCATTGCACTGTATGGTGAGCTATCATGGGTCATTAACCCACCTCCTAGAGTGCTGCTTTGCACTGCTTAGCCACCTGCATGTGTCAACCTCATGTTTAGACCAATCTGGGACATGCCAAAGGAAACCCAACTGAGTCATCAACTTAGTTCTGGACTCCATGAGCTCTAGTCTGAGCCACAAGAGCTGAACCCTTCTGAACACCAGGCATTATAGAAATACCAGTACTGGCAACATTGCCTTCTATGCCAGCAAGGACCAATTTGTTCGCCCATCCCAGTACTTGCCGGTGACATGCTCATGCTCTGTCTGACCCATTAAGCCCTGCTTTACAGGCCTCTCCTGGCATGCAGGCTAGCAGAACAAGAGTCAGCTCCAAAATGGCATAGGAAGTCATGCCTAACAAGAGGAATGGTCTGCTTGTTGGGAAGTAGGGATAGTTGCTTTCCCCTCTCATCATGCAACCCTAAGTAGGATCAGTTATTCACCAGCAACTCCCATGTAGGAGGGGGAAGGCAGCCATGTGAAGAGCCAACCCCCTACCAGCTGGAACATTTAGCACCCCCTTGCCCCCCCACTTCTCCGACTAACCACAAATATAAGATGCCCTACAAAAATGACAGAGCAATGCATACATTAAGGAGGTGGGATTCTGGGGGAGGCAGGGGAGAGGAGAAGCAGAGAAAGGGCAACATTTTTACTGTAGTCTAAAACAGTTA
Source organism: Caiman crocodilus (assembly GCA_030014935.1). NCBI lineage: Eukaryota > Metazoa > Chordata > Crocodylia > Alligatoridae > Caiman > Caiman crocodilus. The sequence continues at coordinate 110,839,860 of JAGPOW010000304.1, read as the reverse complement.
GGCAATAGCCCTTTGAAATGAGAAGACTCCATTCAGTTCCTTTTCAAGCCTATAACAATATCCACACTAGCTTCAGTGGAGCACAGCACATGCTCAATTCATGTAAAGTCAGGGAGTTGTCTCAGCCCCACATACATGTTTCTTGGGAGATTCACATGTGATCCCCTAAGTGATGCAAGTTGGAGTTAGCAAGCCCAAGGCCAAGTCTTCAGCTGTAGTCAAACAGTGCAGCTTCTACTGACATCAACAGAACTACCCTCAAATTACAGGCAAGACTGATTCCTCATCCCTAGGTGTTATAATAGGGAGATCCTCCACTTTAATAAAGGGCACTCAGGAGGGTGAGCTGCTTACTGTAATGTTGGATGGTATTAATGAAGGGCAATCTCAGCATGCTGGGAGAACATGAGCTTTGGGCTTTAGAAGCACCATGAGAAATGTTAGGCTTACAGATAAAGAGAAGTTAAGGATGGGACAGAAAGTCCGCTCCCTGCACTGCAGCATCCTTGTCAGAAAACTAGAGTAGGGTCTCTGCTTAAAGCCTGGATAGCTACACACTCAAGGGTCTCCTGCACTTGCACTGAAGCCACTATCGTCAGAGTCAGGATGCTGGGCTAGGACTGGTGTGATCTGGGACGCTTGTTTGGCCCTGGAATTCTTGAGGGCCCTTGGCCTTGTGGGGAGAAGAGGAGCACCACGAGACATCAACATGCATCATAGGAAGTTGTTGTCTTAGGGCTCGCCAAGTGCTCCCTAGTTTGTCCTGAAGGGATTGCCCTCCCACTCCTGCTGGTGCCTTTTTGCTGGACTGGAAAGGCACTGTGCTTCTGGATTTCTGGAAGGCACAAGGTAAATTAGCATCTGACATTAATAGCTTAGCCTGCTCCTCCCTCCTGCCATAGGCTGTCTTGTCTTCCCTGCCACACCAGTGCACACACCCAGGGTGCCAGTGCTGCTGCTTCTACACATGGTGGTATCCACTGCAGAGGTGATCCCAGCCAAAAGGAAGGTGGATTCCTCTCACTCTCCCTTCCTCCCAGCTTGCAAAAACTGATTATTCTGCTTTATTCTCCAAGGGATTTGAGAACAACTAAAGCTGTTCAGGAATCATTCTCTACAATCCCCTCCAATCACCTGGCCCAGCGCATCAGCAAAGCAGATTGGAAGCAAAATCCCCCTTCTGCCCCCCCACCCCCAAGCACATAAACCGCCTTGATCTAGGCAGGATGATGTCACCACCAGCCAATCAGCATGCCTGTGTGCATGCATGGATGGGGAGGGGGTGTGAGGACTCCACAGATGGCTCCAGCTGGGCCTAGCATTTGATTAATCGCCTGAATTACCCTCACTTTGCCATAAAATAAGGACAGAGGGTGGGTGGGAAAGGGGGGAGGGCATGGAAGAAAAATGGCAGAGCAGGAGTCATGCAATCCAACTGCTGAAAGCAAGCTATAACCTCAGAGTCCTAGGAAGGGAGGGAGCTTCTCATTAGGAGGCACCCTGCATACCTGGGTTAACATGAAGGAGGATGCAGAGTGGCGGGGCATGCAGGAGAAGAGGGGACGCACCACAGTACTAAGGGCTCTGCTGCCTCTGGGAAGCCACGCAAGCTCAGAACCAGCTGGAGAATGCACTCGCAGGAGAATACCACAGGAAACTGGACTTACACAGGGGCATTTGGCACATTCGAGTTTGCATGGAAGCAGCTCCCTGGAGCCCCCTGTCCACCATGGAGGCTCCTGGCCAATAAACACCACCCACCCCATGCCCAGAAGATTTGCAGGCTGACTCTGCCAACTACAAACATGGTAAGTGACAGCCAAAGAGACCCTTAGAGCTCAAAAGCAAGTGGGCATGGGAAAAGGTACACAGCCTCTGGGGATAACCTCAGCCCTGCAATGAAGACCATGGGCAGAAGGGCAAGACTTCTACACCAACCCCCAAATCTCTGGGCCAGTCTGCCAGGAAAAACCCTGAAATGGGCAACGATGTGCACCTTCACACCTTCCCTGAGGCTGCAGCACTTGCATGAGCTAAAGCCAGGGGCGATGATGCCCCATTGCCAGCAGGCTGGAGCCTTCCCTCCCCTGACTCTATGGCATACCTTAAAAGCAATTAGTTCTCATTGACATGAATCTCACTTAAAGGATTATCTTCATTAACCCCTAAGCTCTTGGAGGGAAGGCTGCTTGCAGATGGGCTCTGCCTGTCTGCATGCTGAGAGGCATTTCCATTAGGCAAGGTGGGGCCCAGGGGATGTACCAGCCATGCCAGTGGTTGGAACAGAGGCCCCATGCAGTGCCGACCTATACCTCGGAGCCAACACGTAGGTGCACACAGTGGACAGCTGGCTCACTTCAGGAAAGTGAGGACAGGAACAAAGCTCCCATCCAGCCAGAGCATGTCACCAAGGCAAAGGGAAAGTGGTACCTCTGACTGCCATTTGTGTTCTGGGCTGGACACTTCCTCCCTCTCTCCTTGAGGCAGCAATTTGGTCATCTGGAGCAGTTGAGAGAGAGAGAGAGAGAGAGAGAGAGAGGTCTGATCCCAAACAGCTAAGGAAGATCAGAGTTGGATCTGACCTCTGTAGCCCAGAGCCACCTCTGTTTTTTAAACAAGGGAGATGCCACAAGAAAAGCACAGGGCAGCTACTACGATGGTGACATCAGAGAAGGGCTTCTGCCCATACAAGCAGGAAGGTTGTAGGTCCTGGAGGGGAGCTAGGGATGGGAAGACTTTCAACACTGGCTGAACCGATTCTCAGCAATGCCCCTCACCCAAGGCTAATGAGTCTGTCAGCCCCTTCTCATGGTCACCTGAGGTAAGGGAGAAGGAAAGGATATCTCCCCATACCCTTTAACTCCCTCCCTGCCACATCAGCAGCTCCATGGCAAGCTGAAGCACAAGGGCTGTCCCTTTACCGAGTGGAAGGTGCAGGCAGGCAGAAAGGGCAGTAGCTGGGTTGCATTTAAAGGGGGACAAATGATGCTGGAGAGAGCAAGTGAGCGAGGCAGTCAAGGGCTGGTAGCCCAGTTACCAGGCTACTCTGTTCAACACTGCACACCACCAATGGTCAGGCCCTGTTGTCAGAAGACCTGCAGCACAGCAGCAGGAAGCAGGGCCCTCTGGGACAAAGGCAGGCAAAATTCAGTACCTTCATCTTGGAGGCGGGCTGGATAAGCTCCGTGATAGAGACTTTGTCCTGCTGAAGCCGCCGCTTGACCAGCTTGGAACAGCAGATGTTCACAGAGCTGAGGACATGCCAGGAGTTGTACTCTACGAAGGAGCGGCTGTCTATGACCAGGGTGCCCTCAGCCCCATTCCTTAGGAGAATGGCCAGCTTCTTTGGGTCCATCACTTTGCGTGGGAGTCTGTCCCCGGCCATAATGGACCCGTCCCCTCCACAGCTAATGGGAGGGAGGGAGGGAAGGCCAGGGGCAGGGATGCCAGCACTATTCTCCCAGGGGTGAGAGGGAGCTGGGGAGGACGGTGTAGGCAGGGCAGCACCCGTCTTGCTTCTTGTGCTGCTAAAGCCCAGGATGCCAAGTCATTGCGTCAAACCTGTGAGAAAGGAGGAGAAAAGGGAAATTAAAAGTGAGGCTTTAAGACAGCAAGGACAGGTCTCAAGAATTCCCCTAGCACCACACCCCACAAGGGTTCAAGTCAGATCTCAGTTCTGGACCAAGCTCCCGAGTGCATTGGGATTATCTTAAAACTATGCAGAGGTAACCCAGACCAGAATCTGACCCCAACCATGGCACTTCCTACAGTGAGTGTCAGCCATATATCTACGTCTAATTAACTAGATTTACCTTTAACCATTCAGAGATGAAAAGGTGATAGTAGCGATGGCACAATGGAGCCAAGAACTTTTGGGCCACAGAATATTATTTGCCTGGTATCCCTGCTAACTGGCTCAGCATCTCTAGGTGGATCTTTGCTCAGATTCAGTTCCCTAGCATCCAGGGCCTATTTCCCCTTGCAGACCATCTATCTAAGGACCTAAGACCCAATCTTGCCATTACCCACTCACCCAATCCTGCCATTACCCACTCTGAATCCCACTGCTCAGCTCCATGCAAATTCCTCAGGCCCAACTCTCTCTACCACAGAAGACATCTCCACTTTTCTATTGCAGCACATCTCACAGTCTCCCAGAGAATTAGCCTCCTTCCCAAACCCTTTCCCTCATCAGCTCTAGGAACTCCAGTCTAGGCTCTGGGAGCAAGAGGGATCACAGGAAATCATCTTAATATACCCTGTAGCAATTTTGTGAAGCAATGTAACTCAGGGCTTTCTACTCTTCCAATCACTGCCAGCTTATGCAGCTCATTTATATCCCCTCCCCCTGTCCCCAACAACACATATACACTCCTGAATCAGCACCACAGAGGCTGCTTTGACTTCAACACTGTCAGCTCACCAAGAGACAGCGTAGGAGGCAGGTCAGGATGGAAAGCAGCAGCAGCAGAAACATCACAAGATTAACTTTTTTCTTAAAGGCACTCTTCTCCCCTACAGTGAATCCCAAGATATATTAGCCGTTTAATTAGGATCAGCCAGTCAAAATTGGTCAGCTCAGCTCAGCTCATGACCCACCATCCTCTCTCCATAGCTAGCTGCAGGCTGCATGGTGCTCAGAACAAATCATGCCTTTTCCTCGAAGGAAATGAAGTTTCCCCAGGTCAACAGTGCAGTGCTTCTCAGAGGTACCCAAACAAGAACTAGCCAGTATAAGCCAGAGCCCGCTAACAACACAAGCAGCCTGGCATTACCTACACAGCAGGCACTTTGAGTTCAAAGGAGAAACGGGCTAGGTATTACATCAAAAGGGGTTCACAATTGGCACCTCTTTGGCCAAGAATTTCAAGGAGGAAGCTGAACTTATGATACCTTTAAAAGAGCTGGATTTTCAGAGAGTAGGTGCTCAGAGATTTCTAACTTGGGTACTCTAAAAATTTCTGAAGTCTCTACACGCAAAAAAAGCCACCAAACCAAACATACAAAAAACCCCAAGCACACTGACCACTTGTCCAATGGCCCCCCACCACCAGCTTTGGAGAAATTATTTAAGGACTTCACAAGCTCTCAAGTGTCAAGCAGCCAAGATCATTAGTGCTGGTGAAACGGTCAGAAATCCTCAAAGTAAGCCTCTGAAAAAATGCCAAGTTTTACACAGGGCCCAGAACTCAGGAATGGATAAAGTATCGTGGGGCACTTCACACAGATCTGCAGTGTTTCTATCTAGCAAGTGCAGGGGTGTGGGTTTTTTTGGCGGCACAGGCTCTCCTTGGGCATCAATGCCACAGCATCACCGGTAGATGCAAGAAGTTGGTCAGAAATAGAACAGGATTATGACAGTGCCTCCCTTGCTGCTGGTAGACAGTATTTTATAGAAAGCCCAGAAGCTGCATTACAGTAGTCCAATGCACCCTAGCTAGGAAGTGTGTGAATGAACACCACTATGAGAGAGGCCAATGGAGGGTAGTGCCAAGACTCCCACAGACTTCCCTGAGCCAGGTTTTGGCCCAAGGACTGTAACAGATCTCTGCAACACCCACTGACAAGCTACATCAGTGATCAAGCTAAGTTTTTTTCCCCATACTTAGATCCCTGTACTACACAGGCAGGATTTGCCACCCAACAATGGTTAAAAGCTGAACAAAGGTTGTCATGATCCTCCAGTTCCTGGTAGCAACTGCAGAGATAGCCAATTATTGCAGACTCATTCCTACAAATGGAAAGAGCCTTTCAAATATTATGAAGTAACACGTGGCACATCCATTCATGTAGGGGAAGCATGTAGGCATCTGATCCAAGTTCCGGCAGTGAACTGGTTAACCAATCTGTCAGATAACAGCAATAACCAGCTTTCACATCAACTCCCACTTAAAGCTGAAAGGAATGGGGGAAACAAACAAACAAACAAATAAAAAGCACACAGTTTTCTTTTGCTGCTGCTAATTCAGTCTTTATTCTTCACATCCTGCAATAGGCAGCAACTGGGGGCCCTACCTGAGATCATCAAGCTGGCTCCGTACTAAAGCTGAGGAGGCAGGACAGTGCCTGCCTCAAAGAGCTCACGGTTTCATATGGCGAGACAAAGCACACACTCAACCTTGCCTCCATTCTTCTTGCGAAAGTCCTTCTCAGCAGGGAGGAGGCAGGAAGCTACTTAGGAGACCTCTGCAGATGGGAGACTAGAAGCAGGCAGTGGGTGTCAGCCCTCAAGATACGGGTGTTTCCACTACCTGTACTTTCAAGCAACTGCCACAGTAACAAATCCCCATCTTCCCAACAAACAAGTGTGCACCCCAATGCATGAGGACTTGTCCTCCCCCCATCCACCATGGGGGTCAGACCTGATGATCTGTTTAGGTCCCTTCTGACCCCAAGTACTATGATACCAGTGGTGCCAGACTCCAAGCTGATCCACCACTGACCACAACAGAAAACTCTACTCCAAACATAACATCAGAAAGGACAAGAGAACCCCCCCAAACCCACATGCACCCTGCCACATTAATGAGAAATGCCCCAATGACCATCACTGCTGTCATTACTGCCCCCAACAGCAGGAAAAGCTTTTAAATGGCTTTGCCCCTTCTCTGCTTCTTGCCTCAGCATGTACCTGTGTCGTTTTGGCTCAAAGCAGGCGTTCCAATTACAGCTGCCCCTCTAGAGGTAGGCTTGTGATCCCTCCCCGGCCACTGGAGCATGGCTATTCATGCACCCCATCCCCCCTCAGAGGGTGGGTTTTTAGAACTGAAACAGTTCTAATTAAGGGGTCGGAGGGAGGAAAGGCTGGCTCCTGCTGTGATATGACACACCTCATTATGTAGTTACAGCCTCACCAGAGACCCCCTGCTGCACCAAGGCTATAGAGCCAGAGCAATCAGAAAGGACGCAAATAAACTGGCTTTTGCTACATCTCTCCCTTGCCTTGCTCCTGCCCCTTCTCCCTTTCCCATCCAGAGACACAAGCAGCAAATTCCTCTCCCGATTCTTTGAATTCCAGCTAAGAAAAATATTAATTGAAAGGCAATAGACAAAGAGGTGCAGATAATGATGAGATTGAAGGATAAGAATGACACGCTCAAGTGGGATGAAGGGGTGATCCGATGGAGGGCGAGGGAAGAGGAGGGGAAGTAAAATGGCATATTATCCAGGGAGATAATAGGATCCATTCCCATCCCTCTCCAGATAATGAACACAGCATAGTACTGGGGTTTTCAAACACAATTGGAGGGGTCCAGGCAAGATAATGACTCCTTTATCTCTTAATTGCTCATAGAAAAATCCGTTTGGAAGAGGTGTTGTATGCAGTGAATCCTGACAGACCAGCAAGCATTTAGCTGGATGAAACTAAAAGAGACTGTGGATAATGATGGGGGTAAGGTCCAAGGGGTTCAACAGATGTCCCCCACATCCCTGTCAGATAAGTTGGGTGCAGAAAAGCAGAAAGGTAAACATTCTCCAATGCTGAAGGAGAAACATGATGGCTTTTTCTGAATGAGGGCTACAAGGAGGGCCATGATCCACCTGGATAGCTGAGGTGATTAGGCAAATGCATATGTACTCCTTCCCTCATATCTCCAGCCAGCAGTATGGGAGGCATAGGAGTCTGTTGGATACAGAGGCACTGGACTGGGTTTCAGGAGAGCTTGGCTGAGTTTCTGGTTCACCTGCTAATCTGCTATGAGCCCTGAGCAAGCATTCACTTCTGTCCCTCCTCCTACTATTCCCTTTGCTTCAGCTGCAAATGCTTTGGAGCAGAGACCCTCACTCTTTGCACTGGAACTGGAGCTAAAATTCAATTCTAGCCTCTGGGCACAAAGGAATACAAAAGTTATTTATTTGCTGCTGCTGTGCCCATTGCCTGCCCTTCTTGAGAGAGAAGCCGGCACAATCCCCAACTGCTTATCCCCTAACTCCACAACAAAAATGTGTAAGAGTTTAGGCATTTGGACAGGGGGAGGGAAAGACTGGTCACTGCTCCCCTTCTCCAACTCTCAGCTGTTACCACCTAGCTCAAGCCTGAGGGCAATGGCATTAATACCTGTGCAGACACAAACTGCTTGCATTTGTGAGTATTCCAGAGATGACTGGTGCCAGCACGTAGTGTTTATTGTTGTTATCCCAAGAAGTGTACAGCCAAGGCTGCAGGAGATGTGACAGCCTATGCTTTTACCATCATGCCATACCTCTCGCACACAGCCCGGCTGAGATCCTTTTTCACTCCCAAAAGCTCCCTTACATGCATGCTCCCAACCTCACCAGAGCCAGTAGAGCTGTACTAGTGTCAGTGACCAAGGTATTTTGGGGCTGGAGAGCGCACTAGTGCAGATGAAACCAAGTGAATTTGGTTATGTAGAGTGGGCACCGGGAAGAGAAAAAAAACCTTGATATTGGTACATGAACACATTTGAGAGAGAGCAGCAAAAAGATTCACGTGCAGCCCCATACAGCGGCATTTCATACAGTTTCTAGAGAGGCAAACAGTAACACAAAGTTAGCTGGAGAAGGTAGGGGAAGGAAAGAAATCAGAGAGCCATCTTCTTCATTCTTGCCAACTGGGTCAAAGGGAAGGACAGGGAGTAAACATGAACGTGCCTGAAGTCTCTTATTATCTTGCCATGATGACACAAGACCAAACTCCTAGGAGGGGAAAAAGGTTAACCTGGAACTGAAATGATAGTTTCAGAAACAAAGCCATGTCCCCCTTACCAATTTATTAAAGCTGCCTTAATCATCTCAAGTGTTCCTGAAGAACATTACCATAATCCTTTAATCCCACCTCTCCCTAGAGTGCCTATAATGAGGAGATGGGCACAAGGCTTAGGTGAATGGGGACAGTCAAGCAGGAGGCACCATGCTACAGCTTGGGGACTGAAAAACAGACAGCTTAATGTGCGCATTACACTAACCATACGCCCCTCAGAAAACAGTGGGCGGGCTCGCCTCTAAAATGAGCATCAGTGGGCTTGGGACCTGCACTCACTGGGAGCCTGGCAATGGAGAGGGGAGGGGAAGCCAAAAATCAACTCTCTCTGGTGGTTCAAGATAGGAGATTCAGCAGCATATCCCAAGGAACAGCAGAGTTTGTGGCACCTGGCTTCTAAACAGGACAGAGGATGATGGGTCAACAGGTAGCCACTGGTCCTCACCCTTCTGCCCCAAGATGAAAGCTTGTTACTTACTATAGTACATCTCAAATATCACTGGCATAAAATACCTGCTCACTCCCTAAACATACGACAGACATGCACTGTTGTGTCCTTGGGGGATTCATGCATGTGCCTCTTGTCCTGCACAAACAGTCCATTTTAATACTGCAGTCAAGAACATGGGAAGCCCAGAAGCAGACCAGTCTGGATTCACCTTGCCCTGGTGCAAAGACACAGGTAAGGAGGGGGTTGATGCCACAAACTTTTCCTGGCTCGTAGCCCAGTGGCTCTCAGACATGAAAACAATTAGGGGGCTAGGGCGCATGACTTCTGAGGAGAAGCTCAGGGAATGGGGCTTATTTACTCTGGAGAAGAGAAGACTGAGGGGGGATTTAAAGGGCAGCTGTCAGCTACCTGAAGGCTGGTTACAAAGGGGATGGAGCTAGACTGTTTTCAGTGGTGGCAGATGACAGAACAAGAAGCAATAGTCCCTTGCGCAGCTTGAGAAGTTTAGGTTTGAGATTAGGAAAAACTCTCACAAGGAGGGTAGCAAAGCAGTGGAACAGTCTGCCCAGAGAGGCGGTGGACTCTCCATCCTTGCAGGTTTTTAAGCCCCAAGTAGACAAAGCCTTGGCTGGGATGATCTAGCTGGGGCTGGTCCTACTCTGAGCAGGGAGTTGGGCTAAATGACCTCCTGAGGTCCCTTCCAACCCTCATTTTTTATCATTCTATGGCAAAGCAGAAATCAAGATGTAGAGGGTCAAAGTTGGTAGGGAGAAATGCCACTGCCTGTTTGGGCAAAGAGCCAGAGGAGCAACCCCTTTACTTTTTTTTAATCCCAGACTGCCTAGGACTTTACCATAGCAGTTGTCATCCTCCCCCTGCCCCACATCCCCCGGAGAGACAGAAGCCTAGAGAATTGAAGTGATTTGCCTACCTTACCATGGCAAGGCCGCGAACACAACCCAGGTCTCCTGAACTTCACGCCAGCACCTGGCCCGTTCTGCTTTCCATGGTGTGCACAGGTCAGGAGCTGACTGAATTTCTCAGTAATTCTTGGTTCAACCTTAGGAACAGCAGATGACCATAGGAAAGGATTGCCAAGAAAGTAACTGTCAGCTTACAGCCTGAACCACAGGCAGGGTAGCTTAAGGTCCCCAGGCATTTACTCTGGCACCTTTGCCACCCACCTTTTCTTTCATGTACTCAGACACTTAGCAAACTCCCCCCAGCAGGCTCACGCCCTTTGAGGGATTCCTAAATCACAGGACTCTTACTAATTATTATTTTGCAGAAGCAGCAAATCAGGGACATGGGGCTCATTAACAAGGTAGCACCTTTGGTTACTCTGGCAACCATGTAGCTGCCAGGCAACAGCTGCCTCTCAGGCCCCATGGAGATATTAGCTGGGTTTCTCAGTGGTGAAGGTACCTAGCAAGCAGCAGGAGCCTTGGCCTGGTCTTAACTGCAATAGACACAGCCTGGTCAACTCCAAACAGCCTAATTGTATGCTTGGATGGTGCTAGGCATCCCCAGCAGGGACCAAACTCACAAAGCAGAGTGCAGGCAGGGTGCTTCCCCTTCATCATGCTGGCCTCCAGCTGTTGCCCATCTCCAATTCTCCTTTTGGCTACTGTTAGCTAAGTGGTCTCATCCCCAGAGAGAGATCCAAGCATTCCTGCCTGGAGGATGGTGGACATTTGGGTTAGCCGTGGGAGGAGGCAGCTAGGAGCCAACAATAAGCACCTGCATTATAACAGCCCCTGGAGATTTATTAGCAGCTACTAGCAATGCCAGTTAAAAGGATTCACCATCGCTTCAAGGAATTCCCCCCTCAGAAAGGGAGTTATTTTAATTAGCACATCACTGACAAGGAACCTCACTGGAGAAGGCTTCACACAGCCACAAAGATTTACTAGCCCACATGCAAAGTCTACCCGTCCACCTTCACCCCAGAGAATTGTTTAACACTACAAGATCAGGTTTGACTTGCCTCAGGACTGCTTCCTTAAATGAAAGGAAAAAAAAGAACAGAGGGGAGTGGAAGGGTCCATTTGACTGCAGAGATTTGCCTTACCACCTCAGGAATGGGGGAACTCCAGGAGAACAAGTCCACACAGAAAGACTGCATACTTGTTTGTACTCCACGAATATCGAGAGACCCCAGCCAATGTCTGGGCCTCACTATTAGCCATTTCACACAGCCCTATGTTTCAGGCCATTTTGGAGGGACAGTGATTTGTTTCAGTGTTTCGGATCACTGTTCCGTTTTGATTCGGCCAAATCCGTTTCATAGTTTCGATGCTGTTGTGGTGATTCAGATCAGCTGGGGAGAGGCAGGAACAGCTGGGTGGCTGCAGGTTTTCACCACAGCTCCTCCAGCTGTGCCTGCCTCTTCCTGGGTGGGGGGAGCCATGGAAGAAGCCCCCATGGCTGCCCTGCCTGGCCCCAGCCTCCCAGCACTTTAAAAGAGCCCCGCACTCACCAGGTGCAGCAATGGCGTACAGGGCCTCTGGGGGTTCATGGCAGAGTCCCCCCATGCAGCACAGGGTAGTGGGGGCAACAGAGATCACCCCCCCCATACTTGGCACCCATGTGGCAGGTGTCACATTGCACAGGTGCAGCACAGCTCAGAAGAGTGCCACGTGCTGTCTGGGAGCTGTGGTGGCTCCACCTGTCAGCTGGAGCCTGGCACCGATTAGCCCCAGCTCCCAGACAGCACACAGTGCCCTGCCAAGCTGCACAGGACCCGCACCATGGGACAGCTGTGCAATCCCCACTGCATTGGGGGGCTCTGCCACGAGCAGCCAGAGGCCCCAGTTGCCACTGCTGCAGCCGGTGAGTGCCGGGATTTTTTTAAGTACCAGGAGGCTGGACTGGATAGTAGATGGGCCTGGGCAGGGCAGCCATGTGCACTTCTCGTGTTGCTCCTCCAGCTGTGCCTGCCTCTCCCCAGGCAGGGGGAGCCACAGGAGAAGCCCACATGGCTGCCCTGCCCAGCCCCACCCTCCAGCACTTTAGTCCACCACAGCCCTTCAGCCCTCCTTTTATTCCTAGAGGGGAATGCCTCCAAAACATTTGGATGGTTTAGTTTCATTTCGGAGATGTTTCAGAGCCTTTCATTTTGGATTCAGGGTTTCAGGTGCTGAAACACCTCTGAAACAAAAGGGCTGCTGAAGTTTTGCACAGACCTGCTCACTATTCAACATATGAACGCAAAGCAAGAACTCAACTTTCTAACCGGATCAGGCCAGGCAGAGGGGAGGAAGAGGCATGCCTTGCCTAAGGTCACAGCAAGCACATCAGTGTAATTGCCAGGAATTGAACCCACATCTCCTGCCTCCCAGCCCAGTGGCCCATCTCACCCTGAAGAATGTGGAGAGGATTCTCCTAAAGACAGGGGACCCACCTGGGATCACTGTTCTCCCTCCAATCTTTAGCACCGTCTGCTCTCTTGCACTAAAAACAAGGCTAGCATGAGCAGTTGGGCTCCACACAGCACCTTGATTGTGCCAACAGAGCCCAGAAAACCTTCAGCCGTTTGGAACCAGGAGCTTCCTATTTTATTTTTATTTTTTTAATTTATTTATTTTGCTCAGCTGAGCAGCAGCCCCCAGCACTTGTCAATGAACCAAAACCCATAGACTAGCTGGATCTTTCCCTCTACTGCAAGCCACATATTCTTCTCAAATAGCTATCATTTAATTCCTATAGTCAGCTCTTAGAATGGATTTCTTTTTAATGCAGTCAGAAATGTGTGCTATGGAATAGAAATATCTTCAGTCTTGCATGTACCTAATGCTGTGGCAAATGGGTCCTGGAACACCACCATTATTTCTAGGGCTTGAGTTGTTCACCAAAGTGTCAAGCTAACACTACATGGTCATGGTCTTGGACCATGGATTTTCCCCACAAGAGCCTAATTCAGTGGCTCTCAAGGTTTTTTAGACTTGAGGCATCTCTGGCTAGACTTTAGGCTCCCCTTGGATTATGCTATTTCTTAGTTTTTACTCTTTTTCTGACTACAGAAAAAAAAAATACAGCAGTTTCTGTTGCAAAGAGCTCAAAAAGACCACAATTATAGATTTCCATTTGAAATCTCCGAGTTTATCTTGTGAGTCATGCCTGGGCACCCAGCAGCGCTAACCGAACATTGCATGGCACTCTACGGCACCCTTGAAGGGCTCTTAAGGCACCCTGGTTGAAAATCATTGGTCTAATTATACCCTTACATCTAAAGGCATGGGGTATTTCTTGTCAGAGGACATTCCACATACTAAGACAATCAGATCCGCTTGGTGTTGTTATGTATGTGTCAACACCACATAAAAGAAAGCCTTCTACATATGCTAGCACAAACATGCTTTACCTCAGCCTTATCACTCAAGATGGAGGATTTTATGGGTTTTCCTAGAGAACAAACCAGCCGAACTGCACCTTCAAGAAGTATCTGGGGCCCACATATAGCACCTGAAAAGAAAGAGAGGCTCCCTTCCAATATTAAGCTATAGTGAATTTGACACAGCCGACAAACTCAGCTCAAGAGAGACCACAGATTGTAAAAAGCAGGGAGTTTGCAGGCTCCAGGTGCTTCCCTGTGATGAGTAGCATCTAGGCTGGGAGCAAGAGCATCTTCCCCATCCTCCTGGTTAAACTGTAGTAAGCACTGAAATTAGATGGCCACTGAGTCAGATGCTACCATCTGTGCACCAGGAGAGAAGACGACTGTAGCAAAGGCCTACCAGTACTTTGCCCAATGTTTACCTGCGAGAGGTAGGTTTGTACTGAATTAAAACTACAGTGCTCAATGAAAAGTGCTTCTGGATGAAGCCACATAATGGATAAATGCCTCCCCCATTTCACCTCTGAAAAAGTAAACTGCAAGTGAAACATACTTGTTCCTCTCAACCAAGTCTCAGATATATACCGCTTGAGTCACAGAGCTCCCCAGGATGACCAATAGTCAACTGAAAGCCCATGTCAAGCAACAGAAATGCAGGTTAGGACAAAGTGCAATGGTAGAAATAAGCTGTCTGCGCTCTGCCCAGCTGTAGAAAGCTATACAAATTCATGTTTACATGGAAAGAGTCAAAGTAGGCACCCACAGTTTAATAGAAATAAGTGGGACTGTCCTTCCTCTGAAAGGTTTTATGTAATTTCTGATGCCAGCTGATGCATAAGGAGGCATGTGAATGGATTCCAGCACAGGGTCTCAACTGGCATAAATCAGGATTAACAATTCAGAAATCAAGGGAGTTGAATCATTCTACACCAGTTGAAAACCTAGCCCTGTGTTACTAGGCATGTTGGGAGACTCAGAAGTTAAGCTCAAATCTAAGAGAGGCCCCACACTGATTTTCCAAGAGATTGCATAACTCCAAGCCCAGATATATAGGCTTTGAGTAGTTATTTTGGGTGTTTAAAGTCTGCCTAATTCTCTGCATGCTCAATAGAAAGTCTAGCCAAATACAAGTGAGCAGTTTAGTACTTTTTATGCTCCTATCAGAGCCACAAAGAGAAAAGTCACCACTCCTGGCTTTCAAAAAGCTCATCTTTATCTAGAATACACAGGGTAGGAGGAGGAACATCTGGCAGACAGATGCTACATTCCTGCCCTGCTCTAACCTTTTAACCTTGAGATTGCAATTTATGGTAGGTTGGTTTCATTTGGTCATTTAAGTCATGTGGAGGTCAAGAAAAGCAACTTTTCAGCCCTTCCCTCTTCTAGCCATCTCAGACCCACAAATGGTCAATTGCCATGCAGAGTCAAGGTTTACTGGTGTCCCACTGGCTTGCATTCCCAAATCATAAACATCACTGTTTATCGTATTTAGAAAAGGCTGGATACCGTATGCTTTCCACAGCAGACTCTCTCAAAGGGGTCATCAGTATAATAGCGAACTCTCTAACTCAGGAGGTGGTATGCATCTACTCTCCTAGCCATATTCCAGAGAAGAGTATACCTTGTGCAATTATACCACACAAATGTCAAACAGAGTGTTCAATACAATGGGACCCAAGGTCCCCCTAACTCAGGGGTGGGCAAAATATGGCCCATGGCAGGCCCCTCAGCCCCACCCATCCCAGGCATAGCAGGAGGCAGCCTGGACTGCGACACGCAAGAGTCGTCCCACTGCCCCCACAACATACACAGTGAGGCGGGAGGAGGGCAATGCAGTGGCCAGACTGTTTTTCAGGAGCCTGTAGCAGTGGCTCCTTCTGACTGCTGCTGGACCCAGCCCCACTGCATAGGCACTCTGGCCTGACTGTCCCACACCCACTGCCAGGGGTGCCAGACGGAGCAGGTGGGATAGGTCTCCATGGACACAGGCCAGGACCCCCACCAGCAGGCAGTGCTTAGCCAGGCAGGTGGGGAGCAGTGTCCAGGGGTGGGATAGCCAGGCGACCAAGGCCAGGTTCATAGGGCAGTGACAGCTCAGGGCCCATGATCCAGGGCAGAGCCACAATCTGCTCCCCACACATCCTTGCCCGCATAACTGGCACCTTTTGTAGGGATGTGCGGGGAGCAGATCGCGACTCTGCCCTTGACCTGGGCCCTGGCCCCATGTTGTCACCACCCTGTGATCCTGGCCCCAGCTCCAACCCACTGTCCCATTCTTGGATACCACTCTCCATCCTGCAGCCCTTATCTGCCAGCTGAATGTGCCCTCCTGCTGGTGGAGGTCCCAGCCAACCCCAACCATGCACTCTGTCCATTGCCTCCTGCAGTGGGTGCAGGCCGGATGGACCCAGGTAGGATAGGATCAATTGCCCGCTGCCCAGTCCCGCCCTCCAGCCCTGCCAGGCCAGGCCAGGCCAGCACCACCCACCAACCCACAATAGCTCACCAAAATTCCTCAAGTGACCCTCCAGCCAAAATAATTGCCAACCCCTGCTCTAACTAGTCCCAACACCAGCAGATGCAGATGATCAGAGCTTCCATGGGCATAATAAACTGAATTTAGGAAGTCTCAGCCTTCACAACTGCTAGTTACCATTCAGCCCAGTGAGATCAGTTTGCTTTCTTCCCCGGGCCCATCCTTCCAAGTTTTGCTCTCACACCCACCTTCGTGTCTACTACTGCTGAGCAAACCTTGCTGGGGTACAAGATGCATGGGAAGTCAAGAGGGAGAGAGAAGTAACCTATACCAAAACCAAAAGCAGTGTGAGGATGACACAGGATCATACATGTCAGCATTTAGCAAGCACATGGGGGGAAAAACAAACAAACAAACAAAAAACCCACACAGCTCCATCAATTTTTAATGGTATAATGCAGCTGCTTTACGTAAGTGTTCATTCAGTCAGAATCTGCAGTCAGATGTTTGCATTGGTATTGTTGCAATACGCAATTTTACTTGGGATTCAACGGTTAGTCTGAACTTTTCTCACCTGCTACCCTACAGCACATAACAATTCATCAGGCAACTTCTGAGGCCTGGGCAGGCTGATAGGCATGTCCTGCTCCATCCCTGAGCTGCTGCATTCTGTCTACCTTCCACCAGGATGCAAACTATACATCCAGCCGCAGACAGCAAGTAAATAAGAACACAGTCCGACTATTTTGGCAATAACTGACTACTGGGAAACCATCTTCAAGTTTCTGGATCTCAGCCCAGGTGAGCTGGCAAAGTTGTGGGGGGTGACTTAACAAGGCCCAGGTCTGCTAATATCAATAGAAGCAGAACCAGATCACAGTGCTGCCCTATTTGTAGCTGGGCACTAGCCAGACCAGGGCAAGACCAATTGCAACATGAGCAGCAAAAAAATTGTTAAGGAAAAAAAAAAAAAAAAGAAGCACCAGGTTTTTTTTCTGGTGCTGTTTATATGATTTCATTCATTGGTTTAATAGAGGTCAGCAATGCTGGCACCATCTAAGCCATCTCAACCCAACAGCCTGAGGTGCCCAGCTGGTTTCAGCATGTGGCAAACTGTATTCCAGGAAAGGCTGCTGACTAAGACAGATAAAGATGGAATATAACACCTCCGCTTGAGATAAAAGTCAATGAGAAAGCAAGTCACAAAGTGAGGAATTCAGAAACAAGGGTTGTTCAAAGACCCAATTTGCCTATTTTCCCTCTATTGCTTTCTGTATAGCACTCTGCTCTCTTTGCTTAAGAGAAAAGTTTGAGAGCTAGGCAAGAGATCTGCAGTTCAATGGGAGGTGGGTCATTTAGGAGAACCATAGCTTTAACGAGGTTATCGCTTTGTCTGGAGGAAGGAACCACAAGCAGTATAATAAAGTGCAGTCTTGTTCCACCATAACATTTACCCAAGTCTTTCTAACAGGACCTGAAATATCATCTGCTTGCTTTTTATAGCAATATCCTGCAAAGAAAATTAAAAAGTGATGGATGTGGGTGTAGCACACACCTACTAGTCAGATGACTAACACTGCTAGCCAAAGACTAACATGAAAGATGTAGTGAGGTAACCAGCAAGGCTCAGGGGGAAGTGCTGGAAAGGAGGATGCCAGTGAGGTGCTGTCTTATAGCATAAGACCAGTGGTTCATCTGCTCCAGGGCCTTCATGTGGAGACTGACCAATACCAGATGCTTCGGAGGAAGGCGAAGAAAGCTAGGCTGTAAATCATTTAAGGAATGCCTTGTTGCTATACACATTTAATTTGTAATCTCTTGTTGAAAAGTAGCTGATACCCTAACATTAGAGTTTACATTGGCTTTCAAAGTTTCAATCATTTTAGAAATCTGGATATTCTTGCTACCCATAATACAGACATGCCAGGAAAAGTCCCCATCATAAAGAATGATTAGAACACCACTTAGTGCTTTAAGAAGCCACCCAGAAGAACATAAGGGTCTTTGCCTGAAGAAACACTAACTCATTTTAGATGAGACACATAAGCCAAGTCAAGACATAGGTGCCAGAGTGAACTCAGGCAGAGGGAAATGTAAGAGCCTACCATCCTTGGTTTAAATGTTCACACATCTCCACAATCCACATATATGCACAGCTCTGGTATAACCCAAGTCATGGCACCTGGGTGATCTGGACAAGGTAAATACAGTATCTTGGAGCTGTGGCAATGATACAAGGAGGATGGCTTGAAAGACAGTAATTGAGAGGGTGTTTGATGCACCAAGAAAAAGTCGAGGGGTGGGAGTGGGGAGGAAAGAGAAAGTCAAATGCTCCCAATAGCAACCAAATTTCTGGGATATGTCCTAACTTTCCCTCAGTACAAAGCACATTACTTGCTTCAGACCCACTTCCACCTGTGTGCCACACCGGTCCGATACAAACTCCAGCATCACAATCTCTCGTTGTTTATTTTATAAGTGTTGAAATAATGGGCTCTGTACTTAGCACTTTCTGAAACAGCAGGCCTCTTTGAGGTGTCATAAGTTGTTCACACAATGCCACTAGCCACTTCTGGAAGTCTTGACCTAGAAATGCAAATTCTAAAAAGTGAGGCTGCAGAAAAAGCTTCATATGCAGCAAAGACAGAGGCCTGTCATTAGTTCAGATTTCCTTTTTTTTTTTTTTTTTTTTATTAGGGGCTTCTCTTCAAGGGGAAATTGCTTAGCACAGCTAAAAGAAAAATCAATCAATCAAATAGCTCTGTTTGAACAACTCCCAAAATATTATCTACACAGGGCATTATTCCAGCATAGCTACTGGAGAACGGCTTATTTTGCTATAGACAGGCCAGTACATTTCTTTGCATGTACAAACCTTTAGGTCTAACGTCTGTCCCTACCACCTACGTGAGGCTTGTAGGGTTGAGAACCAGACAATCCTCCTGGGAAATGCTGCTGCCAGACTATTTTTCCCCCCACAAAGTAAAATTTCTATAGGCAGCTCTTGGAGTAGGAAGCAGTCAAGTACTGCTTTCCTGTCCAGGACCCTATAGTGAATACAAAAATTGGTGACAAAACGGTGCGCCTCAGTCAATGGCTCAGGACTTGCCCCTCTATAATGGCTTTGCCAGCCAGGTTCAAACAAATGACAACAAAAAAAGCAAGAAAACCCAAAGTGTTTCAATAGTGTCTAAAACTGGCTCAAACAAGCATCACGTGGACAAAACAAAGCCATTTTACAAGCATGCTCAGACTGACGTCCTGTCTCAGCATCCTTAAGCACAAAGAAATGCATCACTTTGGGGCACTATGATGTTACAATGAAAAAAGTGCCTTGCTGGAAGGTCTGGCCTGCATACATGGAGCTGCTCAATGTTACACAATCCTATCGCTGCCCACCCAGCAAGAACTAGCTGTGCTAGGACAGAGACAAACTTATTTTAGTATCGCACAGTGCCCAGGCAGAGCTAGTTTTGCAATACTGGCGCTCCCTACATCAAGTTTAAAGCCATGTTCGTACATACCATGTTTTTCCCAGGCAAGCCTGAGAAAATTGCTAGTAAAGAGCTAATTCAGCTTCTTATCAGATGAATTCTTCTGGTCCATTAGCCTCCCTTCCCCACCTCCAAGCCAGTCCTTGATTATGTCAGGCGTCTCTACTCATTTTGCATCAAGCATGACAGGTGCATCTTAAAAGAAGACATTCAAGGCTGGAAAAACAGGTTTGGGAACCTAGCAGGCATAAGGGTGCAAATAGCAATTTCAAGCAATGTGTCTTTTTTCCCCACCAGAGAACCTCAAGGCTGAAGCCACTGCAAAGCTGGAAGAGACATTGCATTCTGAATCTGCGCAACCACAAAGAGCTCAGGTGCATTAATCAGGGCCCCCAGTTCTGCAGATTCTTGCTATTGCCTTTCCTTTAACTGCTGTTATCCAACTCACAGGCTGGGATAAAAAGATCTACAAATTCTTTAGCCTATTTTAACCTTCCTTCTGTCTCACTGTCATTATTTACAAGCTTCCCTCCTCATTCTTTGTAGGATACAGTTTCCAATAGCTGTCCTAATACCATAGGGGTAGGTACTTTTTGAGCAGATGTCATAAATCAAAGGAGTCGAAAGTGCCCATGCAACTGCCTCTACCCCCCGGGTTTCATTCAACATTATTCTGAGCATGCATCTGCTTCTGGAGCCAGACTGCAGAGGAGCTATGCTGATTTATACTAGCTGAGAAACTGGCCGTTGGTTTTTAAGAACAGCCTTACAAAAGACTAGGAAGGCACCATCTAGATTAGAACACATCCCATATGCTTCCACGCTAAAGCTGCATTTGTTGAGAGGAATGGGGATGGAGATGGGGAGGCAGGGGTGGAAGAACTCCTTTCTACTCACCCAGGGAGAAAAATTTTGTCAGTCTGGGGCAAGAAGGAAGAATTCAGCCTCTAAGTCTTTCTTTTAAATGTAGGACTCTGCAGTCTGCCAAAGAAGTAGGTTGGTGATAAGGGATATATGGATGACTAAGAAGTCTCACCCTAACCTCTATTGTATTTTGCTATCAGCAATTATGTTGCCTCTAAACTTAGATTGTAAATCCTCCAAATCAGGCACCGGGCCCAGTTTGTCTGCAAGGTGCCTACCACCCAGTGAAGCATAATAGTCAAACTGAGGACCATATTTTCACACTGTACTCACACCAGCACCTCCCACTGCCATTTCTAAACAGGACCATGCATTTAAGTACCTAAGCCCTTGTCTAAAATGGGACTTAAAGGTGATGTTATGTAGATTTGGTTTTGCCTCGACTGGGGTTAATAGGCCAAGCAATACAAGGCCAGGAGGTGCTAAATAGGTCTCAAAATCAGTCATGGTGAATTGCAGGATAGGAAAGTAGGGAGGAATCTTGCAACAAACTCACATTCACCAGTACATTAGCTATTTTGTGTTACTTCCCAACCTGCTTGCCCAACAGAAAATAATTGGACAATACCAAGTGAAAACAAAACATACACCAGTGGAGGTTGACAAACTCAGTTCAGGAGTGACCTCATCTGTTACTCAGATGCAAAACAACTCCTATTGAATGGCCAATCAAGACCTTTCTGGTTACCTACCTAGGGCTTCACGGATCTACAGCAATGCTAGGCACAGCTTTTAAAGGCCTTTACCCCAGGGATATTCATCTACAGCAGTTGCTCAATCTTTTTAGACTCAAGGCACCCCTCAGAAGATACCAGTTCTTAGTTCTCACTTGTCTTTTGACTATGGAAAAATGAGAGAGAAATTTTATAGTTGCAAAAAACTCAGACCCCAGCAGGTCACAATGTTTTTAACACAACAAATTCTTATTTGCTCTCTCCTTTTAACTTGTCAGTCAAGCTTGCACACTTGACAGCAGATCATGGTACTGCGTGGCACCCTTGAGAAAATATCAAGGCACCCCAGGGTGCCACAGCATCTTGGCTGAGAGTTACTGATCTACAGTGCAGAGTCTATACAACTGGAGGGGGTTGAGCAGCCTTTGGCAACAGATTCTTCACAACTGCAAGCTAGCTGGGACAGGGACTAGCTCCTGGGTGTGAGCTAGTAGAGAGCCTGCCACAAGGTGTTGCGATTCCAGCCCAGGAGTCTTTTGGCACCACTGCAGTCCAGCTCCAATAGACAACAATTCTGATCTGTGCTCAGCAAATCCAAATATCTTTAACAGAGAGCAGTGACTGTACCACCTCCTTCCTTATAAACAAAACCACAAATTACAGCCCTATGTGTACAGCTCGCCTAATGTGAACTTAAGGACTGACGTCAGCTTTTGATATTGCCAAGGAATTTAATTATTGGGGATGGGAGAGGAGTGCCTTATTTATTGATCAATAAAGGAAAACCCAGGCATCTTCAAGCCAATATGCTCTCCTGGCCCTTTCTGGCATCAGAGATGAATCAGGGCACAAAAGGCAGAACAATTGTTGCAAGAGCACTGGTGCTTTTAATTAATAGCGCCACGCTTTACACCTTACTGCAAGAGGAGGGAAATCACTGCAAGTAGGATGCTCAACTCAGGGATCACTTGCAGTGTTTCCTTACCATGGCTTGAAGGGAACTGCATGGAAACCCCTGCTGCTGCACACATAGCATTTAAATGAACCCCAGGAAAAGGGCAAGGACATAGGGTGATACTCCAAACTCCATCATCAGGAAGCCACAGGGCTGTTAACACCAACCACTCAAATCTTAAACCTTAGCTTAGCAGAGAGAAGCACCCTACTAAACCTTATGTCTGGTGGGAAGCCAGATATTTTTAAGATCTAGATCCCACAGTGCAAAAACATGTATCCATCACTCTCCTTATACTACTCCCCCCACACCACACCATCCCCTTCCCATGTTATTTACTCCCCATGTAATCAAGCAGGTTTGTTTCTGAACTCCCATCTAAATAAGCAAGATTGAGGAAACATGCAGTTCCCTGTCAGCAGCTCTCCACTGCAATACAATCTACTGCAGAGCTTTGGTTTTTTTTTCTGGTGCAAAAGGAATTGATGCCTCAAATCCCATTCCAAATATCTCAGTTTCAAAAGCATCTCCAGGAGGTAGGCATGACACCAATCAAACACGGTCAAAATGTATTTATAGATATAGATCTCTATGTATATACATATTTGTCTATATCTAGAAAGATATACAGAAATGTAGATCTAAATAGGTCTAGATAGATATACCGGTCTCACCCCAAATATGCCCTGCAAGACCTGCATTATGATCACAGATTCGTGCACCAGTCACTGCATCTTCATGATCAAGGACACTATACATGCCATGCACCAATGACAGATGCCCATGATAGCTACGCCTAGCGACCTATTCTTATAGGACCCATGGGTACATATCCTGATAGTCAAGCAGATAGAACATGCATGTGTATGAATGTACATGGTGGACTATGTATAATGGGGTCAGGAGTAGGAAGTAAACATCTCCATGTAAAGACACATGCATATTAAAACCTTCTCTCCCATTCCAACCTCCACTACTTTCCTGCAGAAACCCACAGGATCACTCAAACATTAAGCATGATTAGAAGTCCTAGGCCCCCTTCTCTTCCCATGCAACGTTTCAAACACTTACCCTCCTGCACTTCCTCTGCAGCCGGGGAAGGAGAAGAGGGAATCAGAGCTCCTGAAAGCCTCCAGCTGATTGCAAATTTCTACACATTCGTCGGGATAATTAAGCACAACTGCAAGATGATCAAATGAGGAGCCCTGCAAAGGCTGGTGCAAGTGCTGATGATGCAGGTTCTAGCCCCTTGCAGACACACGCATGCACTCCCACTGAAAGGTAATCATCATGCTAGCCCAGCAGCCAAGGGGCAGGCATGTCCCTGCATAAGGGTGGGGGGTGGATGGCAAAGATAAGCATTAACAGGGCTAAAGGGATCCAGGAAGACAGAAGGTTGCACTTTAGAACTAAAAATGAACTGAGGATGAGGTCATGCCTTGAAAAAAAAGCACCTGACGTCACCCCCAGCCAATCAGAGAGGGAGGCTCAGGGGCAGGGTGACGTCAGCCTCTGATCCTGGGGCTTTGGGTGCAGATTAAAAGGGAGACAGGCAGGCAGAGCTGCAGCTTAAAAGGGGCAATGGCCTAGTTTCTTCTTGTGTTCATTCCCTCCCTAGTTGCAAGCTCTTAAAAGGGAAATGCACTGTCTTGCCATCTGCCCAAGGAGATGGGAGAGTGGGTGTAGGGAGCTGGAGGCAGCAATGTAAAAAAAAAAAAAAAAGCAAGCTACTAGTGTGCAGTCAGTTTGGCATTTATCATTGCGGGGAGGGGGGAGTTGTAAAGGAAACCACATTTCATTAGCATGTAGATATGCCCGGCTGCTTGTAGAGAGGAACTGGGAAGCATTTACTAGTGCTGCCAAAGGAGGGGAAGGCTTTTGCCCCTCCACAGAAGGTGTAGCAGGTTCACATCTGCAATTACATCTCCTCTTGGATGGATTGTTCCAGTGACCTCTTAGAGGATTTTACGCTTAAAATAAAAAAAGAAAGCTAGATAACACAGCCCCAGAGCCGTGCTGTTCACAGGCAGGCAGTAACTCCAACGTGCTTGGCTCAGCTGAGGATGCTCTGGATGAGAAGGAAAGTATTTATAAGCTCGTGGGGGTGGGGAGCTAAGGAAAGAGGGAAGGTGAAGAGGGAGACCCTGGCTCCTTACTGGGAAACATAATGCAGAAGCAAAATTTTCCAGCTCATTCTGTGACAAATGCCCAGGCATTTGCCTCCTGGAGCTCCTGTGAAACAAAGACCCCATCATTTTTTTTTTTTTTTTTGAAAGGAGAGACTGCTTCCCCTGCTTTATTTCTCTTGCGGCTGTTCCCAGCGGGGCCGGCAGCGCCTTTTTCTCCTTGGCATTTATTTTTATTGCCCACTAAATAGATCAGCCACACGCAGTAGGGAACTGCATGGTTTCTCTCAGCTGGTGGTGCGAGCTAGAGGGGCAGAGATTGCTAACAAGCTTGCGGAGAGCTCACTAACCTGGAAAGCTCCCTTCACTCCACTTACCCCTGCATCCCACCCCTGCCAGGGCTTAGTCTTGGATTCATTCAGAGGGTGGTGCTAAAAAACAAGAAGAATGAGGTGTTAACCCCCCTTCTCTTCCTTTAAAGTCCTTATTTTCACCCTCCCCATACACACCCTACCCCACAGATCCCGGAAGCTTTGGATCAGGTCCCTCGAGCATCTGCCTTTCACAACCTTCCTATAAGAATGGACAAAGGAAGAGGTGTGGGGGGAAATGAGAACCCAGGCTTTATTCAGTGCAAGGTCTCCCCACCCTGCCCAGCTGTTGCTTGGCTTTCTCCTCTTGTTTAACCAGCACTCCCCCCACCTGCCACATACTGTGGGTCCTGCTGGGACCAAGGCAGCCTGCAATGTTCACTCACATCTTCATTACTGGTTTTTTTTCTTCAATCCTTGCCCCCAGAGCTTCCTCTGTGCCCCTGAGAAATCCCATGGGCTTCCCCACCCCTCCCCTTTAACACCATCTAACCCTCAGAGCCTCACACAGCAACTGCCTCCCTCCATCTGGTCAGAGACAACTGGACAAAAGTCCTTCCTTAGCTCATCAGCACTGCTGCTGTGACTTAATCAGCTTTTGAATCATGCAAGGCTCTCTTCCCCTCCACCCCCCAACTAAAGGGCCTGAGGGTGCTGCCTTCTGGTAGCTGGCCTATAAAGCAAGAGCCCTACTGCACTGGGATCTCAGTGTAGTGCTGTTCCCATACAGAAGCATGCCCACCTCTGTAGCATAGGGACATGACAGGGGGGAGTTTTTCCAGAGCACACAGGGTGGCCCCAGTCCCTCCCTGGTCCACAGCTGTAAGAAGATTTCATTAAGCATTTGCCTCCTTGCTGCTTTTTAGGCAAATAAGCACCCTGGAAAATCACAAATTTGCTCTTCTCCCAATCTCTCCTCTACTACAGCACTTCATATACACCAGGGGTAACCAACCCGCAGTACTTATGCCACAAGTGGCACATGCAATTGCATAGTGTGGCACACAGCAGATCCGGCAGATGAGGTAAGTAGAGCAATGGACTGGGCAGCAAGAACTAGAGAGCAGAGCAATACATCAGGAAAGGGTTGGGGATTTGAGTGGCACTGAGGAACGGTGCAGGGCTTACCTTGTGTCATGCCTACCAAAAAGGTTGGCCCCTAGTGATATATGCTATGATGGTGAAGCAGCTAGTGGGCTGTCATAGGAATTTCATTTTTACCCTGTGCTTCCCCAGCTATTAGATGCACAGGCAGTCTCTCATTTGTTCTGCTTGAAAGTTTTGTGGGGCCACAACTGTCCCTTTTCCCTTATGGATCTGGATAGCACCTAGCACAATGATCCGCAAGTGGGGCTTCTAGTTGCTTTTATAATGGAGAGTAACAGTTCACAAAAGATATTGCTTGGAGCAGCAAAGTTTGGGTTTGGATCTCAACTTCCTTAAAATATGGGGTCTGTCTCCAGTGAAATGGCCCGATTTCCCATGGTGCTTGGTGTTGGAGTGGCAGCTGAGAGGGATAAAAGTGACTATTCTGCATAGCTGGTTGAAAAATTTTCAGAGGAACTCCTTGCTCTCAGGGAACAGCGATTCAACAGCTCCCATCAATTTACCATTAGAAAACAATGGCTCAGTCCAATGAATGAAGTTTGACTTTTAGAACAAAATCTAAAACCACGTGTACAAGAGGGTTAAGTATGTTTCAGAACATTTCACTGTCTGAAAAAAAAAAATCCCACATTGACTTTATCCAAATCTAGATAAATTGGTTCTGAAATCTCCCCTGGGGTAGAAAATCTATCTTTCTGATCATCTCTGTCCTCAGGTTATGATTCTGCTTTTCCAGGCTTTGGGGTCTGAATCACTGTCTGCTTTAACATAGAGCAACTTATTGGCTGCTCTAAATTGTATCAGCTTCAACAGGCCTTTAGGAACCACTAGAGTGCATGCTTTGGCTCATACAGGAATACCTCCTGTGCCAGTACTAGGGGGGATTAAAAACACAAAGGCAACTATGAAATCCCCAGGGAAAGATCTAACTCCATGGATCCTATTTCTGGTCATACAGGTGACTCAGGGCCAGATTACTTGCAGTGGGTAAATAAGAAAAGCACAGCACAGGAGACACAAGAACCCCCATCTGAGGTAAGCAGCACCCCGCAAGGTGCACAACATTTAATATAGACCTCTGGAGCCGGCTGTTATTCGAGCAGCCCAATTGAAGATGGAAGGAGAAACTAGAGTCAATGCTGGAAGAAGAAATGTAAGCTCCTAAGAATAACCTTTTGGAGGCTCCAGTGAGCCCAACAGGCAACTCTCAGAACCAGTCCAGGTCTTGGCCCCTGGGGGATGTGCCTACATCCAAGTGGGAACATGTTCAGGCCAGGACCAGACTTCCCCACTCCACTCCTGCTGACTCAATCTGTACCTGAGTATTTCCAGGTGAGGCTGCTTCAGATTCATCCCAGTGGTCCCTCTGCAGTGTGCCAGACACTGAGGTCACAGGAGAAGTGGAATGGGGGCATCCTGGAGTGCCTTTGCAGACATATTTCCAAGTTAGGAGGATGTGTACGGGAATGCCTGAATGGGGCATGTGTGAGAACATGCTGCCTAGAGGATACACTGCCAGAGTAGGTACCCTGCCCAACTGTCCCTCCTCACACCACCCAAAGGGGTTCAGGAGCACCATCTGGCCACCTTCAACATCTGCAGAAAGATGTGGTTATTTCCTTCCTGCCCATGGATGCCCCCTTACATAGGGATTACATTATAAAAGCTTTTGCTGGTACTTAGGAAATCAGGGAAAGTCCCCTTGCCAGCCCCAAAGGAAGGCAGAGAAAGAGCTGCACTAATTTATTTTAACTCTCTTTTCCTCAGACACCTGTAGATCAACTGGCCAGACAAAGGCTTCTGGGTATCACAGGTGCTTATATACGGTGCGATTTTGGGTCATCTCTAGCAATAAATTTGCACAGTGCCAAACATCACAGTGCCCTGGCATGACTGAGGTGCAAACAACTATCACCGGCATCAAGGGAGGACTATGGTTTCCCCTCTTTTTCAGGACCCACTTACACCCACAAGAAATCAACTCTGTAGGATATGTCCAGGGCACATAGGGAGAGGAACACGTATACTGACTTCACTTTGTGTCCTTAGGCTGCTTGAAGTGGATGGCTTCAGGTCTGGTTATACTAGGGTCGGACTCACAGTACAATAGTAAGTGGCTAGGCACTAGCATAGAAGCAACAGTACAACCCTTGATGGGCAGAGCCACTCTTGCACCAGGGCAGCTTACTGCAATCCAAGCCATGGCTTAGAGCAGTAATTCTCCACTGAGATGATACAGCACCCTTGGGGTGCTGCGAGATCCCTTCAACAGTACTATAGAACCTGGCTTTAAGTGAGGAGGTAAGGGCTTTCCTCTCAATGTCCGGCAATCTGTGTCTGTCTAACAGGTGCTGCTCACCATTCTTCCTCTGGGGACTGCCACCACTGCTGCCCTCCTTCATTCCCCTGGCAATCCCTGGGTCGGCTGCCCCCATGCTCCCAGCAGCAAGTTCTGCTGTGGGCAGACATGGGGCTATAACCATACTTTACAGCTCAGCTCATCCTGTCTGCTCCTTCTGGACAAGCCGGAGGGACCACAGAGCAGTCACCAGTCACCAGAACGTGAGGCCTTAGAAGAGCAGCATCAGAGACAGAGACTGCCCTTACCCCTTCAGGTACAGACTGGGGGTG
Organism: Caiman crocodilus; assembly: GCA_030014935.1. NCBI lineage: Eukaryota > Metazoa > Chordata > Crocodylia > Alligatoridae > Caiman > Caiman crocodilus. The sequence continues at coordinate 110,811,593 of JAGPOW010000304.1, read as the reverse complement.
GAGCGGGTGCAGACAGTGGACATAGAGCACATCTGGGTTAGGTCCCACCCTTAACTCTTTTTATCCCCAAGGGTCCCCTCCAGATCTTTTCTGAACTTAGAAAAGTGATCCCTCCACTGAGGTGCTGTGAAAATCAGAAAAATGAGGGAGGCTTCAAAGATTGAGACCCGCTGGCTTTGAGCAGCATCAAGGATTTGCACTGTTTGCCCCAGTGGCATAGAGGGGAGGGGGTCTTTCAAATGTCATGTATATCTATCTCCTCTCTCCAGCTCTGCTTTTCTGCCCTGTAGTGCACTCCAGCACCATTATAACCCAGCCCAATTCTCCAGTGCCTTGCAATTTGTGAAGTCAGCCCTTTATATTTAGGCAAAGTGCAGGTAACGCACAAGCAGCTGCTCAAACATGACAAACAGAAACCTTTTCTCCAAAACCTGAAAATTCCCCAGAAAGTTTACTCATAAAATTCTGAGCACCCCCCACCCACGAACCCTGATTTCTTTTCCTTCAAAATTTCAGGTTTCCTTCCACTCTTTAGATACCAAACCCCACCCCAGCAGCAGCATAAGGATGTGTAGGAAAGCAGGGCATGAGCCAGGCAGTGCCTAAGTGGAAAGGGGGTACCAAAATGAAGCAAAAGGGGCACTTCGCCTTCCCATTTCCCTCCTCCATCTCCCAGCCCTTGCACCTTCACTGCAGCAACTCCAGTTCAGAGAGGGAGGACAGAGAAGAAGCACTGGCACACACTAAAAACCAGTGGTTGATTGGCCAATCACCTGCATGTCAGCAGTAGAAAAAAGGTGACATCTTCAGCAGTAAGGAGCCTCCTACCACTGCTTCAGCACCATGCACCTCTACCAGCCTGGGTACAGTACGGGCTAGTTATGCCCTTGCCTTCCACCCCCTTTTCCCTCCCTCCCTCCCACATATCTTTTCCAGAGATACTGGTAACATAGAAAAGGGATGGAGAAAGGAAACATGACTGAAAAGTCTGAAACCAGAGATTTTCGCTCATGTCTTGTTACAGAGGCAAAGCGCCATGGCCTACTGAAACCTGCAGACGGAAGAAGATTCCAAATTTTTCCTTCTATAACCAACACTTTTTCCAGTCAGCTGTAATGACTCGGTGCTAGATCAGAATCCCCATGTCAGCTGGCAGAGAGGAAGACTGTGGCAAGCAGTCAGCTCGGTACCAGTGATGAGAGCAGCTGCAGGTACTGGAAGTTACATGTAACTGCGGGGGGGCAGATTCCAAGCTGCTCTGGTTGCAGTAATAAGCTGCTCCTGGTCAAGAGACATGGACTAGGAAGATAGTAAGAAGAAACCATGGGAAAGGGATTTGTCAGGAGACACTGCAAGAGTAGCTGCCCGCAACTGTGTTGTGGCACTAGCTTGCTTTGGCACTATGTGCGGGGTGAGACGGCAGCGCTTGAGGGAAGCTGATTCAGATTTCCCCATAGCCCTCAGCCAGTTAACTCTTTCTTGCGATTGTCACCACAGCCAAAATGAGTGGTTTGAGAGGAGGGAAGGGATAGGTATTTTCTTTTGTGTCTTGGGCCAAATCAGTCATATCTATTCCAAATTGTGTCGACTGAGCAGAGCTTGATCATTCAAGTCTGTGTGTTGCTACCACTGACTCTCAGTCTGGGGTTTCAGATACTCCCAAATACATAACAAGCATCCAGTGTGCAAGCCCTGAGGCCTTTGAGTTCAGATGTGTCCCTAGCCAAAAGGCTGAAGGAGCAAGCTAGAAGGAAAGCCCCAGAACAATTCTGCATCGCCATAGTTTCATAGTTTGCAGAGTCAGAAGGGACCTGAGCAGATCATCAAGTCTGACCCCCTGCCATGGGCAGGAAAGAAAAGAGCTGGGGTCAAACCACCCCAGCCTGGTGATTAACTAGCCTCCTTTTGAAGACCCCCAGGGTAGGAGCGAGCACCACTTCCCTTGGAAGTTGGTTCCAGATCCTAGCCGCCCTGACTGTAAAGTAGCGTCTCCTGATAACTAGCCTGAATCTACTCTCAGTCAATTTATGGCCGTTATTCCTCATTACTCCAAGTAGTGCTCAGGGGAACAGGGACTCCCCATTGCCTACTGGTCTCCCTTGGCCAGTTTGTAGATGGCCACCAGATCATCTCTCAGCCTTCCCTTGTGGAGGCTGAACAGGTTCATGTCTCATAGCCTCTCCTCGTAGGGCCTGCCTTGCTGCCCCCTGATCATGCGAGTGGCCCTCCTCTGGACCCTCTCCATGTTGTCCACATGCCTCCTGAAGAGCGGTGCCCAGAACTGGATGCAGTACTCCAACTGCAGCCTGACCAGTGTCATGTAGAGGGGGAGGATCACCTCCTTGGACCTGCTCGTGATGCATCTGTGGATGCATGACAAAGTGTGGTTAGCCTTCCTGACTGTGTCCCCACATTGGTGGCCCCTGTTCATCTTGGAGTCTATAATGACTCTAAGATCCTTTTCTGCCTCTGCACTGATGAGAAGGGAGTTCCCCAGTCTGTAGGTCTGCTTCTGGTTCTTCCTCACCAGGTGCAGCACCTTGCACTTGTCAGTGTTGAAACCCATCCTGTTCTCATCCGTCCACCCCATAACCTGTCCAGATCTAGTTGCAGCCTGTCTCTCTCCTCCAGTGTGCCCACTTCTCCCCACATCTTAGTGTCATCAGCAAATTTGAACAAGGTGCTTTTCACCCCCTCGTCCAAGTCACTGGTGAAGATGTTGAACAGTGCGGGCCCGAGGACTGAGCCCTGGGGGACCCCACTGCCCACATCCCTCCAGGTCAAAAATGACCCATCCACCACCGCTCTCTGGGTGCGGCCTTCCAGCCAATTTGCCACCCATCTGACTGTGTGGGCATCGATGCCACAGTTGCCTGATTTCTTAATGAGAATGGGGTGCCATACATTGTGTAGCTGAGATCCTCATATTTGAAGGGGTTAGGTTAATGGAAACACTCAAGACTTAATGTAGAATCTCTAGGGAAAACAAACTTTCAAGACAGGAGAAATGTCTGGGGCTGGAGTCAGTTGGTCCTAGCCAGTGGAGGAGGAGCACAGACCAAACATACCCATTTTACTACTCCAAAGCTTGTTCTCATGCTCGTGTTGCAGGCTAGCACACCTATTCATTGCTTCATCTGGGCTAGGGCAGCAGTGGGAAAGCTTGTTATTGTTGATGTAGCTACCAGAAGAGAAATCCAACCTACAGTCTCTACTCCCAACCCCACCTACTTCACCCAGAGAGGCAGGTATAGAGTCCAAAACAATGATTCATTTCTGCTAGATTCTGAGGACTTCAGAGGCAGGAGATAGGTGGTGTCATACTTTCAAAGCCTAAAGCCAGGAGCTGACATAATTTGGAACCAAATCTTGTTTTGCCTGAACCTCCAGTGCTCATGGAGATGCAAAGCCAGAGTTGTGGCTCAGGCAGGGGACACAAGGGAGACTAATGATTCTTCTTTGTACTGCTGCAAAAAGTAGGTGTCCCATGTCTCAACTGAAATCTGAGTACTGCTCTGCTAAACTCCCGGCCAGATCCATAGTGAGTGCTCTTCATGTCTGAATTCAGAATTATTGATCCCATTTTATAGATGGAGAATGGAAGCAGAAAAAGAATAAAATCCACATTGCCCTGGACAGACAGGAAACATGTATTGGAGCATGAGCTGAACTCGGGTTTAGACTAGGCTCCGTTCTTCTTAGTATGCTCAGTAGAAATTACTACGCAGAAATTACTATATTAAGAAATTACTATATCTGTTCCCTGCTTTCTCCTCCTCCCCTCCATTTTTCCCTTTTCTCCAAAATTTTGGGAACACCTGAACAGTGACTGTATCTGAACAGCACGCCTAGAATACAAGCTATGCTTGCAGCTGTAATGTTTTTCCCCTCCATATTTCTGCAAATCTAGTACATTTAGTCTTAGTCCAGCTAGGTAACTCATAAACTACAACCTCACAACCTGTCAGAGAACTAGTGAAAGGAGTGGCTGGTAGCATAGCTTTATCCATTTAAAAAGGAACCAAGTTTTAACTGATCTGTCATTTCTTTATACTCCTGAGGATTGTCCCCACCTCTCCATTGCAGCTAATGGGCTGGTAAAGCACAGCCCTGGTATCAAGAGGCAGAGTTGCTGTTTTACACCTATTTGAAAACAGGGTAAGTCAAACGTACTCAATGGAGCCTAGAGCAGTTTATTCTGGCTATGTAAAGGGTTTATGCCACTGCAGCTGTATCAGTGGTGGACGTGCATGTGAATCCTTACAGCAACTGAGGCACAGGGAGCTCTCTTGTTTCCCCAGAAAATGATCACTGCTGAGCTCCAATACACAGTCACCATCCTCTATCATTGCAGTCCACGATGTGGTTTCCCATAGATTTGAATGAGTGCAAGGTGAAGTCCTAGAAACGCACCGAGGAGCAAGCCAGCTCAGAGCTGTCAGATATCAGGGAAAGTAGTGCTCTGTATTTTTGGAGTCCCATGCATGCCATCTTACAGTGTGGACTAGTTAGGACCCACTTCACAGGAGTGCAGTCTGGCTGGCAGCTTTTAAAGGGTCAAGTCAACAACCAAGGAAGCCAGCTCAGAGATCCTTTTGAGCTGCAACCAGCTTTGAATTAGGCCCAGGAAGAGTTAAATCCTCAAATCAATGTGCCTTTCTTGTTGTCAGGTGCATCCTCACTCTGCAGATGAACCAACTCTGCCTCAGCTCAGCAGGCATTAGAGTGGGGTCACCTGGCTACAAAAGAAGAATGTCACACCTAAGATAAGTGGCAGCTGCCTCTGCCCCATCACTGTCAAGCCGCCTTTCTTCTTATAATGAGTGTGCCATGCCCAGGTATGGCTAATCTGCAGAGACTGGAGGTCAAAGTTGTGGGGGGTGGAGGGACCTTTGTAGTGTATCCAGTGCAACTTCTCAGGAATTCAAACTCAATGGCAACAACTGAAGTTTTGGTTGTAACAGCCTCCAGTCCTTCAAGTAAACCTACCCACAACTTGAGGACCAGCTGTCACTGGGATGACTTTGCACTAAAAAAAAGGAGGAACAGAAACTTAACAGTACTTTCATTGCAAATAGTGATTCCCCAAGAACACTTCTACATGTTACACAACTGAGGGAAGAGAGACCTCAATAACTTTTGGATTCCCCTATGGAAATCATTGCAAATGATCCCTATCCAGAACTTGAGAGCAAAGCAAATCCTTTCCCTCCCCACTCACTGTGGTCTCTTTGCCTATATACCAGCTGGGGACGGGGAAGCTTCCCACTCAACCCAAAATTCTAGCACTCAGTTTAACCATGTTAACATATGTGTACATGATGGTGCCTTTTTAGTCTCATCTGCCCAAGCTTCTACTCCTCTTTGGATCCCTAAAATGAATGTCAACATTCACCTATTGTGAATGATCCCTGTAGTGTAGAACATTATTGCCCAGCTTCTCTTCCCAGTGTTTTGCTTATTGATGGCTGCAGCACTGACTTCCAATTATTAGTTCTGCAGGAGCCTCTCAAAGCCCTAACCAAGCTTATGCCCCAGTGGTGCCAAGTGGTGTCATAGAACAGTGGTGCCCAGTGGTGCCAAGTGGTGTCCTTTCCCCAAGAGGCCAACAGTTGACATGACAAATGGGAGAGGGGGGCAATGGAGGTAAAGTGATGTGGATAAGGGCAAACAGCAGGTCAGTAGCAGGTCACAAAAAGCAGCCAGTGTTGCAGCTCCCTGTGCTGTCCCCATATGCTGCCCTGCCTCTGGGACAGGGCTGCCCAAAGTAAGTGCTTTCTCACTGGATTCCCTCAGAGAAGAGAGCCCATCATCAAGGGATCTGGGGTTAATGTGATGGCAGGGAGGAACATTGTGTTTTAATCAGAAGCACTAAGGTACACTAGCACTGCTCAGATTTTTTGATGTTTATTTAGTAGGAACTGGGAATCACATGTGAATGGTTGCATTGAAATAATGCTCCAGTCTGTACTTGTGCAGAATTCGGGGCAGCCAGGTTCAAAGCTGAGGCTGCTCGACCAACTTCCCATGCTGTGCTGTGGCACCAGAGCACAGGCTGTCTTTGCTCAGCTGCAGGATTGTCACTGCACACATGTTACGGGACTCTAGGCCTATGCGAGACACCGAGGTGCCATGCAGAGGTAGCCAGGTTGGCTCTGGTACTAGAAACAACATAGTTTGGGGAGCACAGGGGTATAACATGGAGGCTGCTGCTGCCCCAGTTGCCCTCTGACTCACTGAACACAGAGCTCCCTGTGGGCTATTTTGTCCTGGACATCAGGACAAAAGAGGCTGTTGGGCCACATTTACCTAGAATGGAGCATGACAGGAGTCGACCTACTCTACTTTACTGTCACGGAGCATATGACCCAGCATCTGAAACTGGCTTGATGACATTTGCTGCAGCAACAGCATAAGCTCTGAGTATCTGACAGACGCAGGGAGAGTGCTGGCAGGCATGCGGCAAGACCAAGCATTGCATAACAGCAGTCACGTTTGCTCACAGGCCTGCTACACACCCCTTGCTCTGCTTGGGCTTATACTAGTCACCAGCAACGTGGAAGAAGTTAATGTGCAATTACACACTGTACCCTGCATGATGTCATCATCATCATCACTCAAGTACCTGTACAAACATGAAGTCAATGCCTTGTGGGAAGGGGCTGTGATTGTCACGCACCGGCCAATGCTTTGTTTGTTGGCATGACAAGAAAACTATCCCATGCCTGTTACACAAGCCTTTCACACAGCTGATGAGTTTTCCCCTCTTCTCTGGCTCATGGCATGCACTTCTCCAGCACCCAGGCAGTGACAGCACAGAGAGGAATCGCCTGTGAATGGCACACTTCAGAAGAATGTAAAATGCTGAGCCAGAGCCTGCCCTGGGGCTGCATTGGGAGCCCATACCATGCAAGGAGAGGAGGGAAGCATTTTGGTTCTTCCTGGCTTCTTTAAGTATGGAGGCTTTTGAGATGTGTGCAGCAACCCAGAGAGGCTCTGTTCCTTATGCTCTCATTGGATAGTCAAAGGGAGCCCTCTACCTGCCTGTTTTAAAACAGTCTTCTTGCTCATGTTTTTCAGTCAGCCACTGTTAGACTGAAGTTTTAGCCTTTCTGGTCCACAGAGGAAGGGCATGTTTCTTCTGATAGAAGGCTGAGGTTATTTCCAACCCCCGCAACTTGTGAACATGATCTATATCTGATGTAAAAACAAGCAAGGCCTCTTATTATAAAATAAAAATAATAGAAGCATAGAAAAGCAGGGCTGGAAGGAACCTATAGACGTCATTTAGTCCAACCACCCACCCCTACCTGACGTGGGACCACTCCTATCCAAACCATCCCAAGCAAATCCTTGTCTAACCTGGCAAAGCTAAACAGTTAAGAGATGCCTCGGCACAGCTGTATCAGGCACATTGCGAGTCCCCAGTGCAGGGATTTCGCCTGTAAGGCAGAAAAGTCCTTGGTGCAGAATCAGAGCCCGCCAAAAGCTTGCAGCTGCACCATCGAGTGCATGCCCACAATTGGCTCAGAGTAAATTATGCACATGTGGTGGTCAGCAATTGGCTCGCTGGCCAATTGGGTGGGTGGTTTCTGCCCAAAAGGCTTGGGTGGTTTCTGCCCAAATCAGAGGAGAGCTTGAACACGTGTAGGGAGCCAGGGAGGGGCCTGATCAACCACCAACGACTCCCCATTGCGATTGCCACGATGTACCCCATACCCCGCGTGAGTGTGTGAGCGTCGGTGTGCCTGTCTACAGTTTTTGTTTCTGTCTGTGTATGGATTGTGCCTACACTGCATACCTCGTGTATACAGCTTGTAAGTAAAGTTTTTTTGTTTCAACCACTGCTGCGCCTCAGACAACTAATTCCACTCTATAGGCGGCCTCATTCCTCCGGCGTTTCTCGGCCCCCACATGGCGTCACGAACAGGATCGGTACGCCGGGAAGACGCAATGGAGCTGGAATTGGTTGAAGGTTGCCCCGGGGCAGTGGAAAACACCATGTGC
>JAGPOW010000304.1:110758016-110787798 GCA_030014935.1 Caiman crocodilus | reverse complement strand
TGTGTGTAAGCTATAGTAAATTTGCCTTTATTCCACTCCCTACTTGCCTCCTTGATCCAAATGAATATACTCACAGTGCCCAGCTGGCCTGTGACAATCGGTGAAGAGCCCTGCAGGCCAAATAGCATTGCCTCATGCACTGGATTGGGTGTGCAGAGCAGCACAGGGCCCAATCCTGCTGCAATGGACTAGTCTTGGGTGGTGCAGGGCCTATTCCCAGTGTGTGGGCCCTATCTCGTCAGCAGATCAGCCCCACAACTCTCATTTGATCCGTGCAGCCAAGATGTTAAGTACCATTGGTCTAGACCAGTGGTTTTCAACCTTTTAAAATTTGTAGACCCCTGAAAAATTTGAGATGGTGGTTCAGACCCCTTTGAAAATTTCCAGTAGAGGTGCAGACCCATTTTAAAAGTCTGGGTATTAATTTACTTTTGATTGATCATGGTCATCTTTTGCGGACCCTTTAGACATAGTCTGTGGATTCCCAGGAGTTCACAGACCAGAGCTTGAAAACCACTGATCTGGACTGAGTGCAGGCCTATGCATTCAGTAAGTTGGATATCAGACCTGGTTTTACCATTAACTTGTAGGACTTGGACAAGTCACTGAAGCTCATATTTTTAAAAGTCCATTAATTTGCAGCACCTCAACTTCTGGGTGTCCAACTTGGGATACACACAAGTTGATTTTCCACAGAGTTGCACTACAGCTTCAGCCAGTGGTTCTAGGCACCTCCAAATGGAATTGGGTATATGTAACTCTAATGATGGTGGTGTCCCATGACAGCTATGGACCTCAGTTTCTATACCTGCAAAATGGAGCAAAACCTTTCTGGAGCCCTTTGAAAACTACTGCTTTATATATTAGCTGTGCAACCACAATAGAAACATGTAGAACTGGCCAGTGCAGCTGAGCAAGAATCTATCTGCTAGGACTTCAGTTTGTTCTCAATTGATTGAGAACCACAGTGCAGGGGAAGAGGAGGTCTATCTCCATCCTTAGATCGATGTGTGTGATGTTTTCTGGTAAGTGCCCACACAGCTCAAGCAGTACATGTCAGCCCTGACCTGAAGCAACTCTTGTTATTCCTAGCTGAAGGCTCTTCTGAGCAGCAGCTCTCTACAGAGTCAATGTCAACCTTCCATCCTGCAGCTCTGTGTGTGAGGAGCAGGGCAGAGAAAGTCTTGCCTAGGAGGAGGGCAGGGGTCAAATCGCAGGCTGAGTCAGGGAGCAGGAATCAGAGACCAAGTTACCAGATCCAAAGGGAAATCCATGGGTAGAGTCCCAGTCACAGGCTGAATCAAGTTTTGGGAACTGATAGCCAGCACTGAGGTCAAGATGAGCCAGGAGTCAGAGCCAAAGTCAGGGTACAGCAGGGTTCAAAGCCTCAGGCAGGGGCTGCCAGCTAGGCAATAAGCCCAGGTAGACTTCCTGTTAAGGCCCATCACATTATGAACCCAGCTGTCCTGAGACAAGAGTGAGATGATAACCTCCAGTGATCCTGAATCCCTTAACAGCTGAATTCATGGTGTACATACACTGCATTCCTTTCTGGAAATCCTAGGGTCACAGCACATTCAGGCAGCTGCAAGCATGATATTACCTCAATCGTTTTTTGCTACGGGATTTATAAGAAAGGCCAGGACCTTTCTCCACAAGTTACTAGCCCATAGGAGCACTCTCTGTATTTCATGTGCAGGCCATGCTACTGCACATGAATCCTAACACAATAGTGCATCAGGGATGCGGGTCCTTTCTGTGTTCATTCTGGTCCCCTTTCCATGGACGCTTGGGTGATACCACACTCTTCTCCAGCAGTCGTGGGTGGAGAGCTAGGTTTACATTGCTTCTAACAAAATAAACTCTACTTGCTCACCCAATATGGACACACCAGAGTCAAGCAATTAGCACTGTATTGAGGCTCTCTGCCTCAGGAGAACATAAGGGTGGTGCTGCAAGGCTGATGCTCAGCTCCTTTTGGGGCCACTCCTGAATCATCTGCTTTACCTACCTGGTGGCCATTGGTGTGCCCCAGTGGGATCGCGTGGGCAGGACTTACTGTCGTTGTTCAGGAGGGAAGCCCTATAGACAGGAGCCAACATGTGTTTTAATTCCCACCTCTGCCTCCCCTTGGATCCAAACATGGGCTGAAGGGGTGGAAAAACCCAATCAGAGGTAACTGTACAAAAAGCCAATGGCATCGGATGTCAGAGGTATCTTTATTGAACGTTTACAGAAATACAGTAGCACTCAGTATACAGGATCTATGCAAATCCTCCAGAATCCGTCCACATTCTCAGCATTCTCCGAAGGATTCCAAGGAGGGTTTTTCCTTTTAATTCTTTGGGGCTTTATCTGGAGACTTGAGGGGTTTTTCTAGTATGAATTCTCTAAAATTCCACTTTCTGGAGGTGGTGGTGGGGTTTACATTATTATGGCCTTCAAATTAAATTGAACAAATTCCTATATTAAAGAAGGGGAAAAGGGCAAAACATACATAGGGAGGGAGAGAGAGAGAAAGAAAGAGGGCTTAATAGTGGCCTGAACCATCTGATATCTTCTGAATCAGCCCTGTCTTGGTTGTCAGGTTTTTCTCTCAGCTGCTGGACTCTTTCCTCCCTCTCCCCAGCTTTTAATCAGTGCACATGCTTCCAGAGAGATGCCTGGGAGATTTGGAGGTCCCCTCTCCCAATAAGGCCATCTACTGGTTTCCATCCCCTGAGCAGCCCACCATTTGAGCTGGTCATATCACTTCACTTGAAGCATTGGGTTATGGAGGGCACCATGTTCTCTAGATGATGTCTTCTCCTCCGCTGCTGCAGTTGTTGTCCCTAGCTAGGTCTGTTGGCTCAAGATGCATCAAAGTTCTCTGCTTTGCCCATCATCATCATTGCACGCTTTTCTTCATCACGAAAAATAAATATTTTCCTGTAAAATTGTAGAAGTAAAACCCTTTTCTACAGAAGTTCACATACCAGCTGGGGTCAGGGAAGGTATGCTCCCTTGGGTTTAGTTATTTACTGGTTTATTTGTATTTTTTGCAATCAAGATGGGTCATTGTCTGTGTCCTTGCTACAGGAAATAACGGCAGACACTTCTGGCACGGAGGCATTTTGGCTGCAACTGCTGCTGGCCTCGCTCTAATAGTCAGTGAGTGGGTATCGCAGGAAGATGAAGACAAGGATGATGCAGAAGGTGGCGAGTGCTGAGCTGGTGATATTGAAAAGCCGGGCTGTCTTGGCATCTTCAACAGCTCCATTCAGGTCATTGAGAAGTTTCTTATCCCGGACCTGAGACAAAAAGCATTGGGAGATCCATGAAAAAATATAGGCAAGCTAATCATTTTTAAAGTTCCATTCCTACTGCACTTGCAGGCAGGAAGCATAAATCCTGGCACAAGAATGCCCTGAGGTATAGATCCTAGCACTATAATGTATTGGGGCATGAAACCAGGCACTTTAATACACTTGGGTGGGAATCTGGGCATTATAATTGCCTGCCTTAGGGCAATCCTGTTGCATTCAGTATGAATCCTGGCACTAGTGTATGGCTTCATCTGCATCTCGAAGTTCAGGCCATGCTACTGCACATGAATCTTAACACAATAGTGCATCAGGGTTGTGGGTCCTTTGTGTTCATTCTGTGAATCCCAGTCTGAACACAGAATGTGCATTCTCCCCACTGCTTTCTGAAGCCAGGACGGTGAATCTCAACATAAATACACTGGGCTTTGCATCCCACTAACTGAAGAGTGGGAAGGCTGGCACTTGCTCAGTTGTGTGGGTGCTTCCTGCTGCATTCAGGGGCTGGGAGTGTGAAACCTGGCACTGGATTCTACTGCAGTTAGAGGCTTTGCACAAGCCTACAGCATATTAATAGGCCTGGCTTAATGAACTCCTTTTGCAGGTCTTATGCCTCTCAACACTAGACTCGGCACTTTTCAGTTTCTGTGTTATGGTCTGGTGTGTTCATTATTTCAGAGGCTGAAACTTTAAACACATCCATGTTGGGAGTGGGAAGGGCTGGTGAACTTTGAAGACTGGTAATGACCTTGTACATCTATATTGCTAGCTTGTATATCCCCCACCCAAACGCCATTCAGGCTGACAGGAATTGGTGATGCTGTTCTCCAGGAGCTGTTCAGTAGCTTACAATATGTGGATCTCTAACTGCTTCTGGATGGGGAGTATGTCTATCACAAAACCCTCAGCACAATTGGCACTAATTAGGTCCTTGCTGGCAGCCTCAGAAAATAGGGTAAAAACTGAATAGGCCCAGAGATTTACCCCTGCCCCCATGAGGGGGGTTTCTCCATAGTCAGAGTCCTTTCCATCTCCCTCCTCCTGGCTTCTGCTCTGCTCCCCAGGATCTTCTCCAGCCTCCTCCTCTGCTCCATGCCCCTTCTCTCACCCTTCTTTCCCTATTCATCTTCATCCCATCTTCACCGCACCCATCCTTTTTGCCTTTTGTATTAGTGAGGCAGTCTGGGAATATTGTAAGTGTGTCAGTCCTTGTTGCACCTGTTCTGTGAACAGACTAAAAGGCTCTGAAGCCCGCTTCTCCTTCCCACCACTCTTACCTTTGCTCAACATTAATTCATTTACAGTGTTCCCATCTGGACACTAGATGTCATTGGTGAGCTACTGAAACCCCAGAGCTGGCTCCAGAGCCCTGCCTCGAAAGGCTCAAACACTCCTATCAACCAGAAGCCTTCTGAAAACATGCCAGGGTTGATTCAAGCTATGCTTTAGTGTTTTCCTCTATAGCTCCCGCAGCGCTCACAATGCAACATTATCCAGAGGGCCTCACTACGTGCAGAGCAGCAGCCTATGCCCCCCACCCCTTCTAGGGAATCACTGCGTGCTTCCAGCTAGCTGAGCTCCAAGGGCCTAAAGCTCGTTCCAGACCCCAGAGTAATGTCCCGCGCAGTCCAATATACAGCATCTTCCCCTCTACCACCCAGGCAAGGACATCCCTCTGCCAACTCTCCCCTTGCTTTTCATGAATGTTGCATACCAGCCTCCAGAACAGAGTAGTTTGCCCACATATGGTTGCACGGGAGAACCTACTGCAACAAGCATAATGTTAGCTTTGCATCCATACTGCTGAGATTATTTTTCTTCTTCTCTTGTCTCCAATAAGTGCTGAATTCTTGCATTCCCCTCCTTCCTCTGCTCCCCACCACAAGGTTGGTGCCTCCAGACTCAGTGTGTCTGCTGTCTACGCAACCAAATTTCCTGAATTGCACAGCACCCAACAGGTTCCATGGAGAACAGCAGCATCTGCTATGGGCTGGGCACTCTGAAATTCTGGCTGCCACTGAGGGCTCCTGCTGTGTAGGCAGGTCGAGCATGGTGCAGCTGGAGCTGGGAAGTGAGCCATGTTCAGAGGGGGACCTACTTTGATTTCTACATAAGAGAATAAAATCAAGAACTCTTCTTTTGTGCAAAGCACTACTGCACAATCATTTGCATGCTGATGCAGAACCTGGGACAGCAGGGTTTTGGACAGAAAGGGTAGATGGGACTGAAGGCTCAAAACACCATGTAGTGAGCCCCCGTGCCTGCTACAGGGCTGGCACACGTCAGTTCGGCAAAGGACTCAACAGGGATTTCCCAAGAATGGCACAGTCCATAGCCCACCCTTTGGAATGGAAGTCACTTTAAGGAGGACCATGGGGGAGCTGGAGTCAAAGGAAACCCAAGTGTGCCTATGCCTAGAACAGGTACTCATGGCACAAAATACACTTCCCAGTGAAACTATCTTCTGTCATTTGACTGCCTTTCCATCTCCCTCCTCCTGGCTTCTGCTCTGCTTCCCAGGATCTTCTCCAGCCTCCTCCTCTGCTCCATGCTCCTTCTCTCACCCTTCTTTCCCTATTCACCTTCATCCCATCTTCACCCCACCCATCCTTTTTGCATTTTTCCTTCTTTTCTCCCCTGCACCCCTTGTCTCCTACTTCCTCCTTTACTTTCCTCCTTTCTCTTTAGCATGCCCTTTGCCCATACTTGCCCTGTGGGAAAAGCCCCTCCAATCAGTCTACTGTGGTGCTAATGGTAAGAGGCACTGAGCTATGTTAGCACTGTACCAGACCCAAGGCTGCTTCAGGACTTTCACATGCTGCTTCTTGGAGGTGCTGAACATCCAAATCCTCTTCATGTCAATGGGAGCCATGGGTACAGGATACATTTGAAAATATGGGTATTATCTTGTATCCTGAGACACCTCTGTCAAAATAAGGAGCGACGCAGGGAAGTCAGGCAGCTTAGCATCCTTTTTCTCTTTTGGCTTCTCCTTTTTTCTTTTGACCTCCTCCTCTTCCTCTCTCTGTATGCTGTCCTCCCTGCCCTATTGTTTGTAGATAAATTTGGTCTATCTCCTATTCTGCACAGCTTAATACTTTGTGGAGTGTGGCAGAGAATCTGCAGGGTATATAGATGGGGAAGAGGCAATGACTCCAGTTACTTACTCTGTGAAGAACCAGCTGTAGGGGATAACTAGGTAGACAAGATCATTGTTTACAATGACATCATGCTGGTCAACACTGGGAGAGGATCAGGGCTGCAGGTCTTTTTGAGCTCAATTTGAGATGCTGTGATGTTTCTAGGACATTTCTGAATATAGCACAGCTGTGTAACAGCATAGGCTGTGCTCTGCCCTTACTCAACCCTCAGCTGATGTCTCTTCCTTAGGGTCTCCCCCCATTCTCCATGGACTGATGAAGCCTTCAGCCCTTGTTTTCCCTTCCCTCTTTCCTTTTTCTGGGCTTTCCAAGGCAGACATGCAATACTAAGAGCCTTTTCTTCACTGTCTGGCATTGAGTGGAGGCCAAGAGGATGGAAGGTACTGCTGGCAGATTGGTATACAGCCTCCTTTGTTAATTTATCTCAGTCCCAAACTGGGCTTGGTTCTGTCACATGATTTAATGATGATTTCAGGTGTGAGGAGTTGCTTTGAGGAGATGCCAGAGTTACTTCTGGCAACTCCAGCATCCCTCTGTGCCTGTACTAGATGTGCTTGTGTTACCTGTCTCTTGTATGACTCCACAGATTTAGAGTCTTCTTGAAACAACCAGCATGATCAGTGCTAAGTTAATAACACCCCGTGTTCAGGTAACTGCAGCAATTGCTGTGCTGGGAATCAGACAAACAGGAATAGTTCCCTCAGACAAGCCCAGCAAAGTCCAGGAGGCTGGTGGATCTGAAGCATTGACTATAAAGAGTGAAGCCCTGGGGCACCTGCCTCCAAGAACACCTGCTCTTTAGGTTTATAATGCAGGTCCTGTAATGCAGCATCACCGCAAGTAGTTGGACTGTCTTGAGCTAATAATATGCTGTGTAAGCTGCTTCCTTTATCTGTCCTCCGGATGTAGGAGGTCTGGGTGTCGGGTCTTGAGAGAGGAAGCATGGCTGAGATGGGCATGTGGGAATCCCAGGCTGTGTTTAAATCAAACACATTTCACTGGTTTATCCAGAAACAGCAGCTAGGCAGAACCTGGTGTTAAGGCTGCCCATTTTGGAAAGATCCCACTGTTGCAGCCACCCCCGTTCTTGCCTTGGGTCTCTCAAGCCATGAAGACTGGGCAACTCTGAAGCTGCCCCAGCAGTTGGATCTAATTATGGTGCTAGGATCCCCCTCTCCCCCATACTATTTTCAGTCTCCCGTTCCTACATCCTGGTTTGCCTTCTTTGAGACCCACTGTATTTACTTCTCACTTGCCACCCTCTGAGCCTGTGACCTACATCTACTGACCTCTGGCTGTCCTTTCTTCCCTCAAGCAAGTTGGTGGGGCCCAGTTTTGCCATTTTTGCCCTCTGAATTAATGATTTAGGTTCACCAGCCTACCCCAGCTGAGTCTGCTACTTCTCTCTGAGGTCCTCATCTGGCCTCCAGTTCTAGACAGTGTCTCACAGCTCAGCCACACTTTTTTCACATGCTTTTCTTTCATCTAGTCCTCTGACAGCTAGTTACTCTCCTTTACCACAGCTCACTATGCCTTCTTCTGTCTTCAGTCCATTGGGTACTCTTTCTTTCCTCTCTTTTTCCCCTTTCTTATCCTCACTTGCTGCTGACAGGCCTGTTTCTACCTTTACCTTCTCCTTTGCAGAGCTTCCATCTTCCCCCTTGCAATGAGCTGCCCCTTCCTCCCATTGCCCACCCTGGCTCTTCCCTTCTTTTGCTCCTTTTCCAGTTTCTGCATTGCTGAACAGGCCTGGATCATCCCTGGGCAGCAGAGATGGCAGCTTTCCTTCCAGTTGTGCCCTCCTCCTTGCTCACAGCACCCACTATTTGTCCCTGATCAATTTTTGCCGCCTTTGCTGACACTCCGTCTCTTCTGCCTTGAACACTCCCTAAAACCTCCTCCTTGATCCTGACTTTCTCTGCCTCCTCCCCAACCTACGCTCTTTCCATTTGCGTTCAAACTGCATGCTAGTACACCAAGAACTTTCTTTTGACACCTTTAGTCACTCCCTTGTCCAGCCCCATCTTTTCCTTCTTCACCCTCATTTCTGACCAATGTGTCCCAATCCCTCAACCCATCCTCTCATTCCCCTCCAGTCAAAGCTTGTCTTTTCCCCATTTTGTCTCATTTCTCCTTAGTCCTCCTTTCTGGCTCTCTCCCCTCAGCAGAGGCACACGCTCCGCTGACTCTACAGCCCTGCCTGCCTCTTTAAAGACTGTCTGGTCTGCCTTCTGCAAACTCCTACACCAATGTAGTGCTCTTGTCCACCAGCAACATATCAGCTGAAGATGTGAGATGACCCACTTACTTCTAGCAGTTTCAAAGGGGCTCTGTGTCCTGCTGCATCTCTGCATGCCCAATTCTTTTCTTCCTCTTGGCTTCCTCTCCCAGTCCTCCTAAAACTGCTTCAGTGGCTGTTCTGGCCTCCCCTTTGTTCACACCTCATTGGCCCTCCCCCTGCAGTCTGTAGGAATCCTTCAGCCTCCCCTCCTTATCCCCTCCTCCTCGCTCCTTATTTTCTCACACACTCTGTGGCTTCAGCTCTCCCCTCAGTACAAGTGATTCATTATCATTTATATTGCAGTAGAGTCCAGAGGCTCCAGCCAAGGATCAAGGCTTCAGTGTAGCAGGCACTGTGCACAGTTCTAACAAAAAAACAGACTTTGCTCACAGGCTGGGTAAGCTTCCTACATCTCTCTCCCCTAGCCTCTGTGCCTCCTTTGTCCAGCTTGATCTTGCATCTTAAACTCACACTCCTCTTAAATATCCTGCCACTTGGTTTTCATTGGAGTAGATCTCTTTGCCATTGGATGCACATTTCCTCTCTTTGCCTACTCTATCATTAAGGAAATGTCCATCCTTCCTATATCTTTGTCTCACTGCTATTTATCTTCAAGCTCATGTTCACCATCATCACCTTGCAAGCACTGAGGAAAGCTCTTCGCACTACCCTGGAAGGCAGAAGAGTAGTTGACCCGAGGGGAACCGAGGCACATAAGCTAAGTGATTTGCCCAG
This sequence comes from Caiman crocodilus, assembly GCA_030014935.1. Taxonomy (NCBI): domain Eukaryota; kingdom Metazoa; phylum Chordata; order Crocodylia; family Alligatoridae; genus Caiman; species Caiman crocodilus. Next base: position 110,778,319 of record JAGPOW010000304.1, on the reverse strand, counting down.
GGCCAGACAGGAAGTCTGGAGCAGAGCAGAGAAACCAAACCCAGATCTCTTGGATTCCAGTCCATTGCCATTCAGAGAAGATCATCCTTTATCAGTGCAGGCTTTCCTTCTCTCTGTTAATGATAAAGACATCTTTTGAACTGCATCATTGCTTTGGCTTCCTGTCACTGTCATTGGCTTCCTGTCTCTCAGCTTGTCAACTCCCAAGTCCAATAGCTCTCACCAAACTCCTGCTCCATTTGCCCCTACAGACCTCCCAGGCTTCTTTTATCATGTCTTCCCTTTGTCTTTTTCTTTCAATTAAACTTTGCATTTTCATTTCCCTTAGACCTGGAGATCCCTCCTTGGTTTGTCTGTTCTGGACCCCACTTTCTTTTCCTCACAACCGTCCCTGAAAACTCTCTCTCTGCATCTTCCTCAGCAACTATCTCTTCATGAATGCTAGCATCTGTTTTTAGGCCTTGTCTCCCTCTTATCTTTAATGGGTTACACAGTAGGGCAGTAAAGTGCTGTTAACTTGCTGTACTGGCTACAGGCTTACTACTAACACTTCTGGTGGGGTGATGTCTAAGATTGCCTAGACTTCTGTATTTGACCTGCTGCTGGTTATAGTGTATGCTGCATGCACTGGCTGAGAAGACTGTGACTCCGTGTCCCCTGCACATTACATACAGTTCTGCTTCTCTAGACATAAAAAAGCTTCCCACGTAGCAGGGGGTGGATTTGATTGCTTCAGAAATCAGATACAAGCCTTCCAGCTCTGGAACACTTCATGTACAGACCCATCTCCTCGGTGACTAACGCGGTCTCATTTGGCTATTTCTGCCATGGTGCTTCTTGGGAGGTGGCTCTCTTGCCTCAGACTGCATTCCCACAAACAATTGGTTTCCTAAGGGAGCAGACTGGTGTCTGTCCTTTTTGAACCAAATATCTGCCTGAGAGTTCAAACCAGAGTCACAGATGCTAGAGGTGATCAAGCCCAACTCTCTCCTACAAGGGCAGCATTCATATACTTATCCTCATCTGCTTACACCTAGTTAAATAACTCAGACAAAGGGCGGGTGGGGACCCAGAGAAGGGAAGTGCCCAAGGTCATACGGGAGATCAGTGGCAGAGCCAAAACTAGAACCCAGGTTTCCTGATTCCTATTGTCAAGCCCTACTCACTAGACCAGGCATCTCAACCTTTTTAGACTTGAGGAACCTCTTCATAGGCTTAGAAAATGCCAGATTGTAGTTGTCACTAATTTTTTTGACTACAGAGAAATATGAGAGCAATTCTTCTGTTGCAAAGAACTCTAAAAAACCACAAAAGATCAGGGTGTTTTTGACACTGTGGATTCCTACCTGAACTCTCTAGGTTTATCTTGTGAATCATATTTGTACACCCAATAGTGGACACCCTGAGGCACCCTTGAAAGGATTTCCTTGAATGGTGCAACAGCACTTTAGTTGAAAATCATTGCTGACTCCCCGTGGTTAGATGGTAAGAAAGTGCAGAGATGCACATACTTTTTTGTAGAGGTGAGGCAAAACCTTGAGGCACCTTGTGCTGTCTATGGGGCTTCCTAGGTGGGGAAACGTTTTAGGAGCCCCTGAATGATATAGTTCAGTGGCTCCTAAGCAAAATGACAGCTAAGTACAATATCCCTTTCTGTACCTTTCTGCCCGTCTCAGAATGGCCTCCCTTAGCAAGGAAAGAGGGTCTGAAATCTCTCCCAGAGTGAGTAGTCCACTGGTTTCCTTTTCCCTGATATGTAGCAGGTCCTGGATCTACCCATCAACCTGGCAGCTGTGCATACTTTTCTCATAGGCAGCAGTTATGGACTTTGAGACAGTGTGGGGATCTGGTATTCAGGGATCTCAGGTGCCTTATAGCTCTGAGAGGTTTGTAGTATTGAATCCTTTTGTGGTGGTATAGAATCACCTGGTGGACATAATATACAGAAAGCAAAACCTTGGAACACAACAAGAAGTTGGAATTCCTTGTTTTCCCCAGGTCCAAATCTTCCATAATAAAATCTGACTGAGAACTCAGCTTCTCTGATCTACTGCCTCTTTATGTAATTGGTTCAGCAAAGGATTTGGCTTTCTCTAGCAGTCTCTTGTGATAGATCTACTGGTGATTGAAGTATGATCTCCTAACAGCAAGTGCTGATGCATCATTTATTAAAGCTTAGAACTAGGAAACAGGGGAGAGGTGGGAAGCAAGCTAAATAACTCATGTAAAAGTCAAGGCCACAACAGTTCTTTGTAGCAAGAGAAAACAGAGTATATCTCTTTATCTATCCATCCAAGGATAGGAGCCGGTATAAGCTGAACTTAATGCTAACTGGAACGTTAACATTTCTCTGCCTTCATCCCTAATTATATCCTTCACCTACCTCTAAAAACACACTTCTGCTCACTATAAATCCTGCCGCTTCCTTTTCTGAGCAGCTTGAGATGTTGGAACAAATTCTTAGCTGGTGGAAATGAGCAAAACTTAGTAACAGTCAATGAGCAATGCTGATTTATACCAGCTGAGCATGTGGCTCACCAAGGGTTATAAAGAGAGGGTTATAAGAAAAGACAAGATATTCAGCCACAAAGATTACCTGAAACACTTGGCTGGTGGACTTGGCCTCTCCAGAACTTTGTACGTTTCTTTGACTGAGAAAGTCAGCTCTAGGGTGCTTGAACCTATGTGTTTCCAGACCACCTACCTCATTTTGGTGCTACAACCTATGTATATTCACACAACGAGAGCTCTAGCTAGCTACCTATATTTTGGGATGCATAAAGTCATGGGAAGCAGAGAAGTCAGTGTATTATTTTCATGATGGTGCCTGAGGCATGTAAAAAGATAGGCAAGAGAATCAGACATTTTAAAATGTAATGTGAGAGGACCCTAAAGATCCTGATTCAGCAAGGAGTGCAGGCACATACCTAACTTCCTGCACCTGCGTAGTCCTAGTGAAGTCAGTGGAACTGCTCACATGCTCTGCATTAGACAGCTGCTTAAGTACTTTGCTGAACTGGGTCATAAAACAAAACAGATTGAGTTTGGCAAATATATATGATGTTGACTTGTTTTATCGAAAGCAGTTATTTCAGGTATTTAAAACAAGGTTTTTAATGTTTAATTTATGTTAAAAAGAAGGGTAAAAAACCCCAAATCTCAGGGTCCCCAGCCTTCAGCGTATTGGCAGCTCTCCAGCCAAGAGACCCAAGCATCCCCAGCAAAGAGCTGAGATTCCAAAGATTGGCCTTTTGACTTCAACCACAACCAAGGCCCCAGGTTTGTACTGAACTCCATATGAGTAGACTGTCAGGTCCCCATAGGTCTCTTCTAGGCACAGAGATCCTTGCACAATCAAGGCCTAAACCCATGTTTGTAAATTTTGAGTTCAGAGTTCATTTCTGGGGAAGGTCTAAGTAGGGAACCTGTGTGTTCCCTGTTCCAGGCTCCTCTCGCCTTATACCAGCTTGCAGCAAAGGCTGATTGCATGTAACAGAGATGAAAGCATGACTGTAAAATTCCACAGGAACTAATAGAGAGGGACACACACACACAACACTGCTCCCCACCATCTCAAGAAAAATTCTTCAGTAGGGATACAGTTCTTTGAAAATTAAACTCTCCAGGATAAATAAGAATACCAGGAGAATATCATTTGCTTTCAGGTTCTGTAGGGCTTTCCTGGACAAGCACTTTCTCTGCTTCCAAATATGCCTGATGTGATGCCAGATATGTTTGATATGCTCTCCTAGACTGCCCCTAGAAGCCTGCCTTGAGAAGTAGTGGTCACCACCCTACACTGAGGACTGTTTTGTTCTTAGTTTTCTTTCTGTCACAAAATCAAAAGCATGAGAGATGGCAAAGACCTATAGGGTTGTTTAGTCTGTCCTATGTTAGAGCACCACTGTTCCCCACAGCTTATTCACTGTTGCTTAGTTCGGTTTAGAGGTGGGTATGTATGCAGAAAAAGTGATGGGGATTCCCTTACAGGAGACTATTGTGTCACACTCTGAGAGGCTACTGATTGCACACTCCAAAATACACTGCTGTTTTTTGAGGTTCAGCATTTCCTTTTTCCCTAGTTCTCATCGGATGAGATCTCTGCAGATGATTATGGGCTTGTGCCCATGAAAGATGAAGCCCTTTCATCTACCACAGAGGTCAGGATCTGGCCCTGCCCTACCCCTATACAACATTTGCATGGAGATTTTTCTTCTCCTTGCCAGCTGGCATTTCCTTTTGGTATAAGGGGAGAGCAAAGGGGGAAGCTATTTACAAGATTTGCAAGAAGGAAACAAAACTCTATCTTTTCTTTTGCATCCCTGAAAGGTTTGAGTGGTGCTTCTGTATTGCCCATGCTATTATTTCCCATCAGTGAGTCGTGGGTATTGAAATCTCCAGTTTTATTCCTAGCTCTCCAGAAATTAAATGTTTCCTCAACCTACATAGTTACAATCTTTGTGTGTGTGCATGTTGGGGGGAAAATTACAGGTTATTAAAGCCCATTCAAATTAATAAATACATTTTTTGTGATGAAAAAAGCCTGTTTCTTGCCACATGCTTTACTGTAGTCAAGGGGGTCACCTGTGAGAAGACAGTCCTCCTTATCATTGTTCTTTTGAGGTTAATGTATGACCTTGGGACAGTCCTGACAGTGGGTATGATTGCCACCTGCAGAGCCCTGTATATTCAATGTCGTAAACAATGGTGAATTCAGGTTCCCAGCATCCCTGCTTGAAGAGAAGACATGAAACTGTTCCCATCCTAAGTCCTGTGGTCGGTGTGCTATATCACACCGCCTTGACCCCCAGACAGCCCCGGTGCATACCTGGTTCAGACACATCCTCCTTGCACTCCCATAGCGTTTGTGATCACTAATGCTGGGTTAACTATTCTGTTTCTGTGCTGAATTCCATCTGTAGATTGGCCTTTAGTAAGTGCTCCCTACCCAAGTTCATCAGCTTGATTCCTGTCCCCGAAGTCACCCAAGCTACATTCAGGGTCAATCATTTGTACATACTGTATCTCATTTGTATATACAGTCACTTCATTGTTTTTGTTAAAAAGGTAACAAAAGCCCAGATCCTTTCTGGACAGATGATCAGGAAATGCTTGTTGGCCAAGCTCACCAGCAATGAAATCCTGCAGCTCAGCTGGTCTGTTCTCACCCTGCAGCTACAGGGAAAAATTACAGAAGGTTTCATGGACTCAAAGGATCATGTTACCTCATGAAAGGTTACAACAATATCAGGAAGAAGTACCAGACCACAGCAATACTTCTAGGATGATCCAGTAAACCAAGTGCTGCAAGACTAACCCTGGATACCCCTGAAGCAACACAGTCCCACTGGCCCTCTCATAGCTGCCTTTACACACGGACTCCTGCTTCACTAATGCATCTGTTTCCAGAACCACAGTTCTCATGTGTGAAGCCTGCTGTGGTCTCCCACCTCTTTAGTTAGTAGAGCTTATTCTCCCAGTCCTGGCAGGTCTCTGAATATGGCCTAATGATTCATGAGGTCAAAGGAGAGGGAGGCCATGAGCTGCTTTCCTTCCTGGTGTTTTATGCAGAAACAGGAGAAAAAGCAAAATGTTTTATGCCTTTCTGGTCCCACCACTGAAGGACACTGGAGGCAGGGGCTGTGCCCTGAATGACAGAGCATGCAAGGAATAGGGGACAAGAAACAGGGCAGAAGTGGCTAGTGGTGTCTTCTGGGTCTGTGAGGTCCAGGTACTCTCACTCCTTAAAGGATTTCTTCTCTTTGGAGCTCTTGTTACCCACTTCATGCCATAGAACAGTCTTACTATAGTCCTGATCCAAAGCCCATTTTAATTAAAGGAAGCATACCCTCTGAAATCAAAGGGTACTTAAAAAGATGAAAACTTCCTTTTCCAGTACTAAGCCAGAGGCTTAAATAATGTAAATCAGCAGTGCTCTATCGCAGTCAATAGAACTACTATGATTTATACAAGCTGTGGATCTGACCCATGGTCTTTAGCTAAACTCCCTTACCCAGTGCCTCAGGATGCTGGTATGATATTGAAGCAAGAGATTTTAGGGTGGTGAACACAGGGCTGCAAGCCAGATATTCACCGCTTCTGTTCCCAGCTCTCCTATGAGTTTCCTGAGTGATCACTGGCAGGTCTCTAAATGCTAACCCTCCCCACCATGCCTCAGCACTTCTATCTGCAGAATGGGGATCAGACTCTTTTCCCTAAGGAAAGTCACAAGGCTGAATCATTTGCAAAAGTGCTAGGAGAATACGAATGTGCATGTTGTTATGATATGCAGCAACTGGTCTGCAATTTGGATTCCCCCACACCCTGAGAACATCTCCTCTGAAAATGGGTATTTTCCTGTCTGCACCCCTCCAGACGCTGTGGGATCCTGACTGGCTGGTGACCAGGTTATTTTTCCTTCCGCTGAAATATTCAGCTATTCTCGTGCTTGCCATGACAGGGTACCCAAGTGCACCAAAAGGGAAAGAATTATAAATCTCTCCAGTCACAACAAAAGCTGACTCAGACCCATCAGAGACCCCTCCTGATCTTTCAGCCTGGTTTCTTCTACAAAGCCCATCACCAAAGTATCCAGGTGCCTTTATGTTCAACAGCCTCATCTCACAGAAATGGATTTACACCAAAATCACAAGGCTAAATACCTGTATCAATCACGAAGCAATGTTCCCAAACCCATTATCTCCTGCTGACAGCATGTATTACTGGAATGGGACCCGATCCTTGCCTGTGCAAATCAATATCGCTGCACTGATTTCAACAGTACAATGCCAATTTACACCAGATATGGCACAGCGTGTTTCTCCTGAAGGCAGTCCCGGAGCGTAGCTTAGTAGGAGTGGTACTTACTTTCAGAGAATAGGCCAAGGCAATGAAGCCGAGACAGCAGAAGTTGAGGTATACGAAGTTGAAGATGGACCAGAGATAGTAATCGTTCACTTCGGTGGTGTCTGGGTAAATCTCAATCACTGTGGTGGGGTTCGTCATCGTCTTCTTCTCCACTGAGTGCTTGCACTGGACCGCTGGCCGCAGGCTGTCCCCTTTGCAGCTCTTGTTCTCCATAAGGTAAACAGCAGAAGAAGGAGACAGGACAGGCGAAGCTGACTGTATGGCAGGGGGCTTGGAAATGCAAGTGAAACACCCCTGGTGGGGGATGTTCGTGGGTCTCTGGGTCCAGAACGCCCCCTCAAAGGGACATGGAGGACCCAAGGGGGGTTCTTGTGTTTTTTCCGTGGTGGCTGCCGTGAATTCACAAAACTGTATCCTGGCAAAGTGAAATTTTCTGTGACAGACGGAGGTGGGGGGAGGGGTGGAAAGCGATGGGGATGGGAAAAGGGAAGGGGATTTGGAAAAAGGGATGGAAAATGGGAGACAGAAGGAGCCAACAGAGGGAGAAACCAGAGAAAGGGAACAGAGGAGAGAGTGAGGAGAAGGGAAAGGGAGTAGGTAGAGAAGAGGGAGGATGGCAGAAAGGAAAGGGGAGGAGAGAATACTATTTACACTCGTACCACAAAGGAGCTTTCTCCTGCACACTGAGCAGTCTTTAATGCATGCAGCAGCTTAACAGTTCCCCGTCTCCATGCAGCTGGGTGTCCCAGCTCCTGCAGTATGCTCTCCCCTCCCTCCCCCCCCCCCCACGCGCACACACCAGCCCTACTAGAGTTCAGTAAAACACTGGGAAAGGGCAAGGAGCTTAAACATCCATCACCCTCTTCCTTTCTCTCTCTCCCTCAGTCTCTCTCATTCTTATGCTCCTGCGTTTTTGCCAAAGTCCTTTGCTGTAGCACCCGGCGAGAACATATGGGTCTGTTTCCTCACTTGGCACTGCACGCACGCACGCACACACACATGCACGCACACGTACAGATACACACAGATATGCATAACCCGCGTGCTCCTGCCCCACCACCCCAAGAAAACCCCAGCTGAAATGGAGGAAGGAGGCTGATTTTAGTATTTGGAAGAAAAAAAGAAAGAAAGACAAGAAGGGACAAGAGAAAAGGAATGAAACACTTCTGAAGAAGCATGTGTGCATGTTTATATGCATGGGGAGGGGGGAGGAAGGGAAGGAGAATGAAGAGAGATCCCAAACAGATGCTGTGCCCAGGGTACCCTCCCCCACCCCCTCGTCCAACCCTTCCCGTCTGCCTGTCCATCTGTCCATCGGGGCCTTCCTGCTCCCTGTCCCATTCTGGGATCAAAGCTGGTTGCTGGGGGCAGCTGGAACGGCTGTCCATCTCTACAGAGGAGTCTGCCTAGCAGCTGCGGCAGAACAGCCCTGGCTCCTCTCTCTCTCTCTCTCTGGGTTTTATTTTGCTGAGTCCTCATCTCTGTGGGATTCCTGATGTAATTGAATTTCCCATTTTCTTTTACCTGTCAGCAGCTTCTCCCGTTCGGACAACGCCGTGGTCAGAAAGGAGGAGGAGGAAGAGAGGCTGAGAACAGGGGATGGTGAAGGGGATGCGAGAAGAGGCTGTCTCCTTCTCTCCCCCCACATTAGCTGTGTAATTAGAGAAACGATCTGCCTCTAGCCACCCGCATGTCTGTCCATCAGTCTCCTCGGAAAGCAGAGAGAGAGAGATACTCACAGGGAGGAATGCAGAGACTTGCTGCATATCTGTCTCCGCACTGTCTCCGGCTCTTCTTTCTTAATAACTGGAGTTGGTGGAGGAGGGGAGGGAAAGCACGCGCTCACGCGTGTGTATACGTGTGTGTCAAGGGGGGAAGAGGTCAACTGCCCCCCTCCCCGAAACACAGTACAAGGTGCACATGCTCATTATAGCCTTTGGGCAGCACAGTTCTACTTTACTTCAGCTGCCGATGCCCTTTCCTCGTGCCCTCCTGGCCTCCTGCCGCATACGTGAGCACAACCTTCTGGTTCAAATCTCTTAGTACCTACCTGCTGGAAAGCACATCTCCATGGTGTGGGCATTGGTGGTGGTGAGTTACAGGCTCTTGATCGGAAGATCAGCTCAGAAACATAGCAGCAGCAGCATCCACAGATGTATTTACATTGGGATCTATGCAGCCTTAACCAAGGAGTTGCTGTGGAGGCCTGGATGGTATAAATTGAAAATAAAAATACCATAAAGGGTTGGCTGATTCCACTGCCAGTCTACATGCAACCAGGATGACAATAATAGAGCAGCAGTATTCAGTGAGGAGTGCAAGGCTGTGAGGAGGAAAATGGTGTTTGTGCCCTGGTCGGGGGGAATGGATAGAAATTGGATAATTGTGTGTGCGAGTAGAAAGAGAATCAAAACAATGGAAGTATGCCCCGGCCAGCAGGAACTGGAAGCACACAAGAAGAAGTACCCTATGTCGCTGAGATGAGGGGATGTAGGGATGTCACTAGGGATAAAAAGAGCTTGGGAGCGTTGGGATCTGGGTCTTGTTTCTCTCAGCCCTGGGTATTGGCATGGATTTGACAAAATGGCTCCCACTTCCAGTTGCCACATGTCACAAATGTTACACAGAAACAGCAAGGATACCCATCAGGTGTTGGTACAACTGCATAGCCAAAGAAGTTGTGTGTCAGGTGGTGACTTTCAGCTCATCCCAGAGGGCATGGGCATAGCGGTGGTGGATTGAGGTCTTCTCACGTGACTCTGCAATTAATGGATTTAGATCTGGTGCAGATGGGCTTGGAGTAGGGCGCCTGTGCACATGCTGGGAGGCTGCTCCAACATGCTGTGTCTGCTGGATGAGTCTGCTGGAGCGTGCTAACTGGTGCACTCCAGCCAGCCTCCACGTCTCATGTATAAGCATCCCCACATTTTGAAAATGGTGGCAGGGCACTTTAACTAAATCTTGTTCAAATAGTTTTAAATAACCATCCCCATCTTGAAGTGGTTATCAGGGATGCTGATACACGAGACTCTCAATTTGAGTGGCTCTCAGAGCTGCTCTAATTACAGCCCTCCTGCCCCCACCCTGAGCATGTAAAAATGCTCTAACCATGAGATTTCTTGCGTCTTTGGTTGAAGCCCACATCGTCACTCTTGGTGACAGGAGTGGACTCAGAGATTGTGGGCTGATTTCCAGTATCACAGCTGGTGCAGTAAGTCATGGTAGTAACTCCAGCTTTCTCTGAAGCAAGAGAAGACCCTGGGCCCAGATAAATGGGTGTCCTAACCAGTTTAGTTCAGAGGACAGGAGCTACATTTTGTGACTTTGGGTAGAGAAAAGAAAAGGGGAACAGGTAAAAATGATGAGACACTCATGTTCACATATTAAGTGAAAATAGATGGTGAGACATGAAGATAAACAGAAAAAGACTGGGTTGGGAGAGGTCACGAGTACAGCATTTTCAAAGGAAAGGGACACCTCTCCAAATGCTTTAAGCCTGTTAGTAAAAGTGATTGGGACAGCAGAAGGAAGACTACTTCCCCAGTGTAGCTCCTTAGAGATAAGGTGGTTTCTGTGTTGCCACCACATTGGTTTAACTCAGCTGGTACAGAGCTGTGCTGGATAAAAAATGGGAACCCGTCTGTTGATTTAACTCAGGGATATATTAATGGGCAACAGAGCTATGTGCTGATGCATATCTGTTTCTGCCAAAATGAATATTATGCTACTGTAGTGTGTACACAAGATGCAAGTCCTTCACAAGAGACTAATAAGGAAACTGAGGTATCTAAGATGAGAGGTAAAATCCCCCTGAGCATAGGAGACTAGCTGAGACAGAAAGCAAAGAATAGATCTGCTGGAAGATATCAATTTCTGCTGTCAAACAAGCTATCAAACATTTGATCCATAGACAAACCTATGGGTAAGGCCAACAGGTGAGCATCTTTCTTTCCTTCATGCTAGATGGAAGAAGCAATGCAGTCTGTTTTTGTGGTGCAATTGCTGGAAACAAAAAAAAAGTCACTGCCCAAGGCAAGGGGCTCTGTAGCTAAGCCCATTTGGAAACTATGCTGATTTGCACATGTAGAGCCTACAAGATGGGTTGGTACGCTCTGTGTGGCTCTAACATGCAGAAAAGAAAGCTGAGAGAGAAAACCAGCAAGCAGAGAGAGAAGCCATTATTTACAAGTGCCTGAGAAGAAGCAGAGACATTAAAGTTCTTGGAGCATAGAAGTGACTAGAGGGACAGACATTGAAACAGTGAGGGAGGAAACTGCCTGCTTTTCCTTGTTCCTACCGGGTTTGAGGAAATAGGACTTTGTGTATGTTCATTGGAAACAAGTGAGATTGCATCAAACAACAACCTGACTCATGCCATCCAATTTCTCTCTTAATGGAAACAAACTGCAAGGCCCCAAATATTAGTTAACTGCTTGGGCAATAGAAAAATAGAGTCAATTTTCAGGACAGTGAAAAATTACCACCAGAGACCCTATGAGGTTCCATACAAAGAACTGCATCTTTAAATAGTCATTAATGATCTGAAAAACGAGGTAAACAATGAAGTGGCAAAGCATGCAGATGAGACACAAGTATTTAGATTAGTCCAGCCCAAAGAAGCCTGTAGGGGACTTCAGAGAAACCTAAGTGAATGAGTAGAAGACTACGGTTACCAATTGCTGCAGTGTAATGCAGAATGGCAGGGATCATTTAAACTACTCAGACAAAGGGCTGGGTTCTAAATTAATTTTAAATTTGGACTTATACCTGGGGGTAACTGTAGATGGTTTAAGCAAAACCTCTACTCAATGTTCAGCAGTGGTGATAAAAAACAAAGCTGTATAAGGATGTATAGGGAATATACTGGAATGCAGGACTGAAAATGTTACGCTCAAAGGTAATACTGACTTGCATTAGGGGAACCAGAGATCCAAAGGCAATCACAACTCTCCTTACATCCAAAAGGTGTGCCAAATAGTTTCTTTCAGGCTCAAGAAAAGGAGAAATCAGGTCCCTGTACATAGTCAAAACCAATATATTAAATAGGCCATGTGGTAAGAGGTCTGAGGCATGGCATCTTCCTTGGTGGTGAACAAGGGGTAGGAGACTGGCCACAGTTGGAGGCCATGCCAGGAGAAGGAGCTGTGAGTGTGAACCTGAAAGCGTAGATGGACAGGGCATCCTGGGCACCAATCGCACTGGAATGGGAAACCTGGGGATTTATGAGCAAGGAAACTGCCTGCTCTTTGGTTTTACTGTGTTCAAGCAAACAGAGATTTGAGTATGTTCACTGTAAAAAGACAAGGTTATGCCAAGAAAACCTCCAACTCCGGATATAATTGATTTATCTCCATAACAAAGAAAAACGCTTCAAAACCCCAGCTGCAAAGTGCTGAGGGCAAAGAGGCAACAAGATCACAGTGCCGTTATGTCCATCAGTGGGATGCCCTCTGATCCTGCTATCTAATGCTGAAGCTGGGCTCCCTCCCCCATACAGTGAGTCTGATGTGTTGCTAAAGATAACAGAGGAGACAGTTTATTCCTGTGAGAAACCCAGAGAGAGAAAGCATCAATGCTGATCTCTATGAGAAAGGGATGGGAAAGGGATAGCCTCTCATTGATGCACAGCCACAACCACCTCCTTGTTCCTAACTAGCCAGCCTCAGCAATTTGTGCCTCTGAGCTTCCTAGCGGTGTCACCCTGGGCTGTGATTTTATTGGAGCCTGTGAGCCTAGGCATGGCTGTCTCGTGTGCTGTGTTCATACAGACCAGCTGTTTATGAGGCAGGGAGATCCTCAAGCTGATAGAGCAGTAACACCCTGACTTACTCTGGCTTGGCCCAGTGAGATAGTGGGTTTGTTACTGGGTATGTAGAGCTTATCTCAGCTTGACAGACTGGCCCACACTGGAAAGGGAAGATGAACTGCCGGACTCCACAGGGGCTGTACAGGGCTTCAAGAAGCAACATGCTGTAGGAGACCAGGAGCTCAAAGACAGCCTCCGTTCCCTCTTTAAACTCATCCCCACCCTGCTGACAAGGCCTGGTCTCTCCTGCTCCCTTTGGCTGAGTACTTGCATGGGGAGTGGATCCAGGATTTCCCAAAGAGTGGTGAGGGAGCAGCACCCTACATTGCAGGGTTAGCTGCACCTCTCCTGCTCTCTGCTTCCCCACCCTCCTTTCTCCCCATCCCCCTGCAGTAGCCTCCAGGGACTTTGTCAAATGCAGATGAAAATCCTCCCTCCCTTCCCCTTCATGTTCAAAGGCATGTGCCCTGCCCTCCCTTTCCCTTGCTCCCTCCTTTGTGGCTACTGTTTTCCCTGCTGTCCAGAGGAAACTCCTGAGCTGCTTCTGCCTGCTGCCTCTGGGCTGAGCAGGAGGGGGTGCTCAGCTAGGGACAGGGCCTGGACAGCAGCAGCAGGGATGGGTGTGTGCATGTGTGTGTTTGGGGGGTGTCTTCCTCCACATGCCTGTTATCAGGGGACCAGGCAGGGAGGGGAAAACTACCTTCCCACCACACTATTGCTGCTGCTCCTGTCACCAGGTGAGCACCCCCCCACACCCCATAAAGCTCACTGGGTGGGGCACAAGGGCTTCCCTCATCCCTGGGACCAGGAGGAAAGCATCAACAGCCAGCAGAGAAGGGAAGATGGGGGCGGGGGGAAGGGGCATGCCTATGAGCACCAAAGGGAAGGGAATGGGGTTTTCACCTGCTTCAGGGACTTAGGAAAGACCCTAGAGACTCCTGCAGTGCTCTTCAATCCAAAAGGAGTGCAGCTGCACCACTGCACCCTCCCTGGATTTCCCCCTGGGAGACACAGTCTCCTTGGCCTCGGTGTCAACACCACAGCAGTCCCTACCAGCAAGGAGAAGTCTTTGCAAAGGGGAATCCCTGGTTGGTCCCTTTAGCTCTGCTGGGCAGCTGAGAAACCAGGTGTAGCTGGAGTGCACATAGTGCAGGGGCAGGCAAAATGCAGCCCGGGGGCCAGTTGTGGCCTGCCAGGCTGCTCTATCCAGCCCATGGGGCCCCTAAAAACATTTAGAAAATTAATATTTGTCTGCCCCTGGCTGCCCATCATGCGGCCCCCAATGGCTTGCCAAAACTCAGTAAGTGGCCCTCTGCCCAAAATAATTGCCCACCCTTGACATAGGGGGAATGAGGGAGCCTCCTAGGTGGCTATTTGAATGACCTTACCTTCTGCCTTCGGTGAGGCAAGTAGTGCAGGTCAACTGAGATTCTGTGCAGGCTTTACTGGTCAATTTGAGCCTCCTGATTTGGGAAAGGTAGATTTTTAGGAGTGCATGATGGTAGGTTATAAGCTGTGGCCATACATAATAACAATGTGAAGGAACATTCACTCGTATCTAGAGAAGGAGCCTCAGAAGGGAAGAGTGACACTACCGCACCAGAGCCAACGATTGCAGAATGTAAGGTTGTAAGGTTGGTAGCAGAACATAAGGATGTAATTCCACCTGAGAAGGGTGGGGAAACCATCAAAAGCTGTGTGAGAAATGCCTGGCTCACAGGAGCCCTGAGTGGCAGTCTCTTCTTCTGCTTTCACTACAGACACTGTTCCCTTCTTTGACTTTTTCAGAATTGTGCCTCTGTAATGATCTTGTTTCAACCGGAATGCTTGCAGTTTGCAAGAGTCCCTAAAGTGTCTTTGTGCCAGAGGATACTTGAAAAACCACAGGCTCTCAGGCACCATGGGCCCAGGTGTCAGCACCACCGACTCAGCCCTTCGTCCTCCCAGCGAATTCAATAGGCCAGATAAAGAGGTGACCTGTGCTCTGGAAAGCAGAGAATAGGCACAGAATGGTTCCCTATGCCTGTCCCTTTTCCCTGCAAAGCTTTGAGATGATGTGCCACTCCACTTTTTCTGGTCCTTTTGTATTGTCAAAGTGATAAAAAAGGGTCTTAACATACCTGAAAATTGGTTGAGTGTGTCCCATGGGATTTGCTATGTACACATAGGGCTTTTGGCTTTTACCCTCAAAACCAAGACCCTGCCTGCTCTCCCTAGATACAGTGACACTGAAAAAGAATACCTGCTAGTCTCTGATTCCATGACCAAAAAAGTCAGCCGGCTGTTACTGTGGCACCCCAGAGATGGCTGCATTTCAGTAATGCTACATGTGGGAGAAATGAGGCTTGATTTGCAGCCTGTTAAATCAGTGGGAATCTTCCCATTACACTTGTGGGTGCTGGATTAGGCTCAGAATTTGCAAAGCATTGTAGGATCTTTTCTTAATTATTTAATAATGCTTTTGGACAGCAACAATTTTAAATTATAAATGGGCATATTATGAAGGTCACCTGACTACTGAATCTAATATCAGAAACCAGTATTTCTGAGCACTAGGAATCATGAGTCAAGCCCTCTAATGTTAGATATCATTAAATATCATGAGATATCATTAAATATAATGAGACTTTTAAATGTATATATATTTAGAAGTCTCAGGGTGTATATGTCCTTTTAATACATGCACACACATACTCTGTGTGTGTGTGTGTGTGTGTGTGTCTTTTTAATTTGCCTCCTGGTGGCTGAGGCATTAGAAATTATATATCCAAGGTTTTTTCCACAATCAGGACTAAAAGGTTTTTTCTTTTTTAAAATGAAAGCTGCAATGTTGGTTTCTTTGCATTTTGGTTTCAGCCTGGCTTCCCAGCCCTGGACTAGGACTCTAGTATGCTTTACAAACTCAGAACAAGAAGATGGTCCTTGTCACTAAGAGATTCTGCTGAAATCCCTTTTTATAGAAGAGAGCTTTAGAATTACCACATGTCTGAGACTCGCACATTGGCAACACTGTGTATAAAGTCCTGTCTCAAAAAGCTTGGTTAGAACCAGGTTAGCAACCTTGGGAGACTTCCACAGGCCTGCTTTCCTCACCGTTTTGTGCGGCGGAGGCACAGCAGTGAGCTGCCGGTTCCCCTTTCCTATCCCGGTACTTTGAGATTCTTTATAACAGTTTCTGAGCCTGCTGCATCGTAATCTGGTTTCAAAGCTTGGAAAGGCAAGTTCCCCCACTCCTCCCACATTTTTTTCTCTCTTGTCCTCTAGGTCTTAGGCTGCTTTCCACTTCCTTTCTCTTCCCAAAGGAATCTAAAATAAATACATCAAAGCAGAGAAAGAAAAGAGAAACCCAACAACCTCAAAACAAAAGTGCTTAGTCATTCAGAATAAAATTATTTTCAAAGGCAACCAGTTGTCTTGTAGGGGCTGTACCAACTATCTGAGCATCTTGATTTCATGAACAAAGGGCCAGATTTTCCATTTGCTTACACATTTTTGGATTGGTATAACAGCATGGACCCAAGTTGATTCATTACCTAATAAGCATTTGTCAGCTAATTGACTTGCAGGAGGGTGAGTGAGAGGAGAAAAAGGGCACAAGAAGAGGATGCTTGGTACTCACATCACATGTCTGCTGTTCTGTCCATATTGCTATGATAATATTTATCGTTGTTTTAGTGGAAAATTTCCTAAAGTCAGCCACCAAAGATGGCAAGTGGATCAAGTTCTGCAGAAAAAGAATGGAGGGGAGGGGGAAGGGAAACCAAGGCTAATGTTTAATACTACATCAACACACGTAATGAAACCGTGCAGTGAAGTAGGATCTGGGCTGTGAGGGTCTCAGGCCTTGTGGAGGGTGGAGAAAATTTAGTCAGGTGTCCACAACAATGACAGTAGGTGCAGACTAGCTGTGAGTCATATCCTATGGGTATAGTCTGATGGATTTCAGCTTATTTAACTATGGCCACCTGAGTAGTCAGGCCTCCCAGTGGAGGCTGCAGGATCTCCTAGGTCAACTCTAAGCAGTCCAGGACTCTATTAACAAAAACTTTGCATTGGTATTGTGTGATGTTGAGTTGCAACAATACAAGTTGCATGCAGAGCTTCATGCATTAGCATAGCCTGGCATCTGCAGGGCAAGAACACATATGGGGAACATCCCAAAGATTTGGGAAAGCACCCAAAACTTTTGCTAGATCAGAGGGATGGAGAACTAGACCATAAAACCTACAACCTATGTACACTGTCTCCTAAGCCCATTCTCCCTTTTACCCATGTCATCTTCTAGGAGCAGTTTTGCCAATTGGCTTTGGTGTAAGTGGTGAACTACTGTCAGACTATCTGACCTCATCCAATTAGATGCCAGGTCTGTTCCCTTCTCCCACTATACTGTGAGCCATCCCCTCAGGTCTTCTCCTTCCTGTTATTATAATGGCCAAATTTTCTAAAGTAATTGTGGGTGCTCAAGACCTCTGAAGATCTACTCTTTCAGCTCCACTGCCCCTCTCCTACATCCAGCCATGGCCCTCATATCTGCCTGGGCTCTCACATTTCAGCCTTTTCTGGTTCCCCTGACAGGAACTGAGCTGGGGAAAGCTGCCACCTTCCTATGGTGAAACCATTCAGGCAAAGGGGACAGGCTGTGGAAAAGTTACTGCTTCCAGAAACAGCAACACTTCCTAGTGGGGAGATGAAAGGACACGTGTGGGTACAAAACCCTCTTCAGTTCCAGCTGCCTAGAAAACAGTGTTGTCTGCAGACATATGGGAAATTCAGTGGCCAAGAGGTAGAAAGCCCTAGCCCAGGGGTTGGCAATATTTTTGGGCTGAGTGTCAAAAAACATCCCAACTTCAACTTGTAAGATGTTGGCATGTGAGGGGAAAGCTGCAAAGGGCCCAGTCCTTGTTGTGGAAGTGCATCCCTGGCCCCTTCCCCACTGTCTGCCTTGAGGCACATATGCCAAGCAAAATGCCTGTGTGTGCCATGCTCTGGCACCTGTGCCAAGGGTTGCTGACCCTTGCCCTAGGCTGTGTTCACTGGATCACACTGGGGCAATGATATACTGGGAAGACAAAGAGCAGGAAGGATTCAGAGGACGTATGCTGCCTGAGCAAATTGCTGTTTACCATTCTTTTTTTTTTATTATTATTATTGTTTATATCGCAGTAGCGCTCTCCTAGCCCTCATCCTGGACAGGACCCCATTGTGCTGGATCCTGCATGCACAACAAAACTAGAGTCCTTGCTCACAAAGATCTGACAATCCCTTTGTATTCCAGGGACTCCAAATGCTGGCCAGTTCAGTTTTCAAACCCAAAGGTTACTCACTGTAGCATTAGAACCACCAGTAGAGCTGGCCTTAGGGAACAGTGGCATGGGCAACCACCCAGGGTGCCCCCCCGCACACGTACATGTAAGCAGCCTGCGCTTACAGCAGTGCTCTCCCCCTGACTCCACCCCAGCTGATGCCTGCCCCAGGCAGGAGGAGCAGTGCCCAGCTCAGCCTTCCTTCTGCCTCCAGCCCCTGCCCGCCTGCCTGATGCAGTATTGCCAGCCCCACCGTGTCAAAAACCATGAGACAAACTCTTAAAAATCAAGAGATTTGGAGTGTAAATCATGAAATGCTATTTTTGAAGTGTGTGCGCATGGGTCCCAGGGCAAAGGCAGGAGGATGCAGATCCCCAGCCTGCAGCAGGCAGCCTGCCTCTGCCCTGCGTACGAATCCAGGGGGGCACATGTTTGCTATTTCCCTCCTGACCTCAGGACCCCATTCATCCCAGCCCCTGCCCTATGCCCTTCCTCCCCATGGGGGCCTCTGTCTGTCACGCTCTACATGCTCCAGAAGAAAAAATCCTGAGATTTGATCTCTCTATCAGGAGACCATGAATCAGAGTTTATTTGACTTGGAAATTAGAAGTCTCATGATTTTTCATGAGAGTTGACATTACTGCTGATACACCATGCTGCTCTGCCTCCCTGCCACTCTTGTCCCTGTGCCTCTGCCTGCAGCAGTGCCACTGACTTGGGGGCTGGGGCCAGGACAGAGTGTCAAAATACAAGTTTGCCCAGGGCACCATTTTCCCCAGGCCTGGCTCTGAGCACCAGTGATGACTGAAGAACTCTCAGTAATTTATTTTCCACCTTCTTTATGGAGGATTTTTTATTTTGTTGGGTCTTTCTCTCCTTGGACACTGTTTGGGCTCAGACCCTGCCATTAGATCTGTGGACAGGTCCAGGTATCAGGGCTTACACCATTTGTGCTGGGCTTCAGGCAGTTTCCCCACTCACCACAGGGAATCCTGAAACTTGGTTCTCATTCAGCCACACTATAATGCCTCAGTTGCAAACACTGCAGGGAATATCCGAATCCAGACAAGAAATGATTTCTGGAAGTGATGAGGCATGTTTAACATCACTGCTCCCTTACTAATTTCTTTTTGCACCCCTTCTTCCCTCCACCCTGGAGTCTATTTTAGGCCCCAGTTCTCTGCCATCTGCATGGGTCTGTGTCAGGAACTCTTCCCTTGGAGTTAGCTAACAAAGTCTTTGAGGCAGGAAGCATCCCCTCATTTATATTAATAAGCATTTGGCAATCGATTGCATTTTTTTTCTCTTGGGGCATAAAGAAAAAGCAGCCAGAGGGTTGGGATTTTGGTGGATCTTTGCAGCCAGTCTTTTGGTATTGTTATGTTTTAATAAGGGCAGGGAGGATTATGTGGGTAAGCACTGAACTGGGACTAAAGAGATAAAAACTCCATTTCTTGCTCCATCCCAGACTCCTTGTTTGTCCTTGGGCAAATCACTTAATTCTTTGTATTCTCAGTTCCTCATGTGTCAAAGGAAACAATACTGCATTGCTCTGTCTGTTCTGCCCATGTATTTTTAATCTTATGTTTTACTCTGTCTTTGTACAGGACCTAATGCAAAGAAGTTTTAATCTTGTTTAAGGGTAACTACCACCCCATTACCAGCAGTGATAATACCAAGGTGCACAGAAAATAGGGTGGCTTTTCCAGGCAATTGAATAAATAAATAAATAAATGTTCTTCTTCTCCACCAAGCCTTTCAACTCTATACATTTGGAACTTTGCTAACAGACTTTCAGAAAGACTGAGCAACTTTGCATAGGGCCTGCAATTCAGTCCTGATTCTGCCGTGATAGGTGCTGGCAGTAACACAGGCCGCACTCATCCCTTGACTCCTCATTGCCACAGGGTGTGCAGCGATCCAAGTCGCTGCTTCATCCAACGGGGAACTCAGTTGCAGCATGCCTCCCATTGCCTCCAATGGGATCTCCATGATCTCCAATGATCTCCAATGGGATCATGGCCCAGAGGCGGGCCCGTGGGAATTTCAGGGGGTGGAGTCGTTACTTCTACCCGCCCATCAATAGCTCTGCCCTCCTCTTCCGTCCTTCCATGGGTAACTCCGCCCTCCTTCTCAACCCTTCCATGGCAGCCCTCTTCCATTTCACCACCATCTTGCGATGACGGGGGAACCTTGGCTTTCCTCCGTAGCTGCAACCCTTTTGACCACGTGAATAGCACGCAATCGGGCTTCCAACTCAGCCCTTTCCCGCATCAGGGACGTGACTGTATGGAACATTACTCGTAGCGTTCTCCCCTTCCCGTACT
>JAGPOW010000304.1:110741365-110756007 GCA_030014935.1 Caiman crocodilus | reverse complement strand
AGTCTAAAAAGACTATGTCAACAGGGACCCCTGCATCCATGGATTTGGTCACCTGGTCATAGAAGGTGACCAGGTTGGTCTGACAGGACCTGCCCTTAAACCCGTACTGGTTGCCCTTCAGCATATAGGCCCCTGCCGGTCCCTCACAGATGTGAGCCTTGAGAATTCTCAAACATCTTTCCCAGAACCAAGGTGAGACTAACAGGCCTGTAGTTCTCCGGGTCCTCTTTCCTCCTCTTCTTAAAGATGGGAACCTGCATCAGCCACTTTCCTATTCAGTTGAGTGCTAACTTGGATTCCCACTTGCGACACAAAAGATACCAACACTATTAACTCTCTCAGTTGAGCGAACTGGAGGTAGAGACAGGAGAACATTGGGAATGCTTTGCACAACCTGCTTTTGTTCACCTAATTGCTATATGGTATTGCCTTGTACCCGTTTCCCACTCAAACTCTGAACTGAAAGGCCAGAGGAAAGACAAGAATCAAGGACACTTAAGCCCCATCACAGAGGAGCCACCCTGAGAGCGCCTAGTGGGACAAAACCTGCAAAAAAAGGAAGCAGAGTCTGAGAAGCCTCTAAGGCTGTATTTTGCCTAGTTTAAGAATTGGCCTCTTCCTTGATGCCTGAAGGAACATCCACTGAACTGGTGAGAATTTGCTTTTCAATTCCGCCCCCCGGGCAAGTGACTGACTTTAAAGTGCACTGTATCCCCTCTCCATCCTGCTACAGAATCTCCCACTGCAACCAACTGAGGCATAGGTGCATTTATTTCTGCTGGATGTGAGGGGGGCTAAGATGATGCCCCCACTAACAGCACAACCAGAACAGAGCAGTCCTCATGGGGGTGGATACAGGCTCCACCCTGTGGGCTCAGGACTTCTCACCTTTCTGCCCTCCCCTGGGGAGCCATGCACCAGTTGAGGGGCCCCAGCCCACATGTGGCAGCAGGAGCAGTTATGCACCCCACTGCTGCTAGGTGGTATGGCTGGCACAGGGCTTCCAGGGAGAAGGCAGCAGGGCAGAGCTCTAAGCATCCCACATCCACCCTGCACACAAGTCTGGAGGGCATATGCCCCTCCCATGGCCCACTCCCTGGGAGTACATACTGCAGCAGGGAGATGCCCCCCAGGCCCTTGGATGAGATGCCCATGGCTCCATCTCATTCCCCACCCCAGCCCTGGGCTCCATGCACCACCCTGGCCAGGCAACACCCCCTGGCCCAGCCCCTGCCCCACTCCTCCCTCCACCATAGAGACTTACCTGCAGGCAGCTGGAAAAGCTACTCTCCACCAGTGCCTGGGGCTGTATTCTTGGCCATGGGTGTGCACATCTCATTCCCTACAGCCCCTTGCAGGTTGAAACTGCCAGCTTGCAAGGACAAACCTAGTGTTTCCCCACATTTTTCCATGGTGAACAGAAAACCTGGATCTCTGCATGATACTGGAAATCTGGGACAAATGCCGTCCTGGAGTCATGCGGTCATCCTACTCTTCCCAAGGGGGGCCAGCACCTTTGGGCCCCCATGTACTTGGCACCTATGGATTGAAGTAACATGTATATGCACACATATGCATACTTCCTTATCAACCCAAAGCCCAAGACAAATCTCTCTCAAGGTAAGGGAGAAAAAAACCCCAACATTTTTATTTCAACTTTCCATGAGACAATAATTCTGACAGCAAGTTTGATAGCCCCAAAATTAAAGTCACACAGCATTTAAAGTTCACTTTGAAAAAGCAGGCAAGACAATGGCAGAGGGGCAGGGGGAGGAAGAGGCTCACGCAGTGGTTCCATGGTCTTTGCATTACAAATACATTATGTCAAATAAAATGCTCCCCCAGCCTGGCCAAAGACAGATATCTTTTAGAACTTTATCACAGGTCAGAGTCTTCCCTCAGATTTCAGTGTTCTCCATGTCTAAGATTGGGGCACTGTCTATCCTTATCACCTCCAAGTTACTAGGGGGTATACATTACAAGTCATACATCTTACCATGGGGTAACCTAAATCCCAAATAAATTCTAAACTAGCAGTCAGTTCTCTTGGTGGATTTTCCCACCCTAAGTCCAATTAATGGGAACCTGCAACAAAAACAAAAACCAACCTGCTTTGTTTCAATTGCTGCGGTAGATGAAGTCCTCAGCAGAAACAGGAATCAGCAGAACTAATAAGTTCTGGGCCCTTGATCAATTTGAAAATGGGGCTCTGGGGAGCACATGAATATCTATATTTGATGTTTTAGTGACCTTCTCTTGCCCTTCAGCTGTAACAGATACCTTTAGGCTTCTAATCCAGGGCTGCAGTTAAGGATAGGCAGGAAGAAGGAAGCTCTGGGAGCAGCACATGGATTACTCTTGGGGCTTTAGGTTACACCTGCAGTCACAGCTGCTTTGGCTAGGCCTCTCCCTGTGACTGAGGAACAGATTGTATTTGACAGGTAGGATCACTACTATCAAAGCTGAATGAAGTCCAACCTTCTTAGCAAGCTCAGAGCAGGGATAAAGGGCCAGAAAAGGGTGGAACTTAGCATTGAGCATCAGTTGTGTCCTTGCTTTTTTTCAGTCCCTGAACACCAAGCTCCAACTTGATTCAATCCTGGGAAGACAGTGGATCCACTCTCCTTTGACAGGTTTTCACCTACCCAAACCCAACACCACTAACCTGCTACCTCCTGGGCAAAATCCTGCTCTGATGAAGTAAAAAAAAAAACCCGGCAAGACTCATCCCAGCTTCACTGGAGCTAGGATTTCACCTGTTAGGTCTCTCCCAATCCCTGCACCACAATAATTATTTACATTACTTTGCTTCCTCAGCAAGTCAAGGATTTGATTCATTATCTCCATGTTCCACTCTTCTGCTCCAACTTCACTCTTGCTGGCAATATGTTTGGGGCCTCACTGCAAACCTAATGATGTCCACTAGAGTCTCTCCATTTGCTCACCAGGCCTTGGAGCATTCTTCCACATGCCCTTGTTCAAAATCCATGTTTACCTTACTTCCTGCCACCAACCCCAACTTGCATTTTCTGCTCAGGACTGTGGCTTTGCATGTCTTCTCTTAGTTACAGCCCAACTGTGCACACAGCTTCTCTGTGTACAGTCCCTTGCTCAGTGTGGGCAAGAGAGAGTCTGTGTGCACAACTAAACCCTTAGATCATAAGCTCTGCATAGCTGGGGACACACCTCATTCTTTTTGAGAAGTCTGGCATACATTTACAGGAATCTTCAAGGTTTTTCCTAAGGAAGCTACAGTACTGAGTAAGGAGTGTACAGCAGAGATAGGTCGGCTTTAAAAAAGGTTCAGAGACTGTCTGAGAGAAACAAGTGGAATGTCAGATGCTTCCCCATGCCTCTGATCTGGAGGCCTTTCAGCTCTCTCGTATGACTGTTAATCAATCTAATTTTGACCCATCCAAAAATACTATGAATACAATATTCAAGAGCAACTACATGGTGTAGAAGTGCCTCCTTTCCCTTTGATATTCAATGGGATCTAGGCATAAAAGAAAATGAAGAAAAGAAAAGAAAAAAAATAAAATATAACCCCCAGATCCAGGTTTAGATTAAGCTAGTAAATCCTGATACCTGGGAAAACTTAGAGGCAGAAAAATTAACCACACTCAAGACAATTTGCGTAAATACATGACCCAAACTGGTTTGCTTGACCTCAAGGATGAACACAGGCCTTTGTAGATACAAGCTTGGTGACTGCTATCAAAAAAAAAAAAATCCCTCCAAAAAACCCCCTAAAAAACAAAAAAAAAAAACAAATAAAACTTACCACACCCCCCCTTTCTAGTCCTACTTCCTGAAGGTTTCTGCAATCTGGAGCTGCTATTTTCATCACGGCCCAGTTATAATTGTGAGTATCGACCTCTGTTGGAATCTCTTACATACCTATGTTCTTATTATGTGCCACCATGGATGTGAGAAAGAAGATGAAAGCATTTTTATTCTAAACCTTGACAGAAGGATTTTAAAGGATCTCCCCTATGCCCTCCATTGCAGCATGGTAAGATCTCCTCATACCACAAAGCACATTAAGAATGTTAAACTAGAACAAGCTTATTGAAAGCCATCAGCATACTGATTTCTTCCTCATCCATTTTAGATCAACTGTTGAGACAAACTCAGTTCCTCTCCCCATGATCAGCCCAAGAAGGAACTGAAAGTCTGAGTATGTAAGAAGCAAAAACAAAACAGTGCATGCCAAGATGATGTTATCAGCATGGTTTCTCAGCAGGAGGAATAGAATCGTTGTGTAGATCTAATAAGCTGTGTCTCTTATTTGTGCAATTAGTGCCTGGAATCAAGAGTGGGAAGCGTTCAGCATTGACAGTTGATGTTAAAAACAAAGTGCTGGAAGACTTAACAACAAGGCAGGAGATCACTCTAGTTGATGACTCAACATAGAGTAGCCTTATTAAACAGAGGGCAAACATTAGCTAGCAGGGCAATAATGATTTTTTCCTTTTCATTTTAAATCTATTTCCATTTTCTCATTTGCTTCCTAATCCTGGTAAATCACTCTACAGCTCCACTGTTTGAGAGGCTGTGGTAAGGGGAATTGCGGTGGGTACTCAGTTACACTTGGCAAAGCCAACAGCTTCATTATCACGGTCAAAGACTGTGTAGTAGGGGCCAATGAAAACATCTCCCAGGATCCAGAGTGGGCCTCCAGGAGGTGGGACATCTAGGCCTGAAAATCCACTGAGGCAGATGGTTTGTCCTTGTACAGTAACCTACAGAAAGAGGAAGACCTGTTAAAAGAAGACTGAATCTCCTTTCCCCCCCCTTCAGCCCAAAGGCCCACTCTACAGAGCCAATTGAAAACTTGAGGTCTACATCAAGAGGGAATTATTGAAAGCAATCATCATTAATATCAATTGTGACAAGGCCTGGCCTTGAGCTATCAAAACGTAATAGAGAGATTACGATGGTACAGTGGACTCAACCCATATATGCATCTATCATATGCTATATCCATGGCTATACTCAGTGGTTTCAGGCTACTGCAACACACTGGAAGAGCTCTCCACAGCTAGTCAGATCCAGTAGTCTAGAACTGGCATGATGAAGTGAAGTCAGTGCTGCACTGCAGTTAATGGCAAAACTATCATTTGGATCAGCACAGCAAGAATCTCACCCACTGCAACATTTTCTTGGGACCTAGTGAAAATGGATAGCATAGACAAAAAGGGGAGGCAGGTGAAGGGTGCTTGGGACTTACTTTAAAGACGTATTGCTCTCCGGTGAGCTGATAGGGCTTTCCTCCCAGCACAAGAGAGACGGAAGGAAGTGTCGGCACCTTCTCACAAGGGATCACATACTGAAAAGGAAACGGCAATGGTACACTGAGGAGCAAAACCCAAGCCACGTAAGGGCTTCTGCCTACTCATGCCGAGGAAAAGGTAGTTCCTCTGGGAGATATCCATGTCTACCTCCACCTCCAGACAACCTTTTGACAGTTTAAAAATGGCAGCCAAAACCAACTACTGCCCTCTGGCCTTAAGCCAAATCCAAATGAGGTCATGGGTTAGACAGAGGTGTGGAAAGGAAGGGTGTCCTTTAATAGATGGACTCTGCATAGTTTAGTGCAGCAGAGGACACAGATCAGAGGCAATGTATCCCAATAATGAGGGCACTAGATTTTGAGGTAGAAGCCTGGGTTCCTAGCTTTTCTTTCCACCTACCATGTGATCTTGGGCAAGGCACCTTGCCCCCCTGACCATTTCTCATCAGGCTGTCTAATTAAAAACAAAACAGCCTGAACAACTCCAAGGTTGGGCATCAGAGTAGGAACCAGCTTTCTATAATACAGGGGGTGGGGAGCTAGTCTTACTTGAAGCCTTTAAGAGCTACTGGACTATAAGTAAGGATAGAGGCATGAAGTCATGGAAGAATGGAAGCAGAACAGGAGGACAAAACAAGAGACCAAGTCCATTGGTGCTTCATACTGCTTTTCTCAGACCCCGTTTTGGCAATGGGGCTTACAGAGCCCTCTATGTTTGAGGAGATTTGTCAAGGTCCTGTACCAGTTAAACTTATAGATTATCTTTGCATCCAGTAAAGATGGATTAAAGGAGTGGCTACGAAGCTTAAAGCAGCTGTCTAACTGCTAAAACAAGCTGAACTGCTAAACATGGTCACTTTGCAGTGGGGAGCATCTCTTCTCTTTGCACAGCAGAATTCCAGGCTTTTGAAAAAAAGTGGTTTTCATTTTTTTTTTTTTTTATTATTATTATTTTTTAAAAGAATAGAAACAAACACCTTTGAGATCAGTCTAACAGCTTAGGTCAACCTCCATTATTAATGAAAGTTTGAGTGGCAGATGAGTCCTGAAGGGGGACAGGTCCAGAGAAAATCATTGCAATACATGTCCTGCTATCCTACCAGACAGACCTATGGAAGTTAATAAAGCTGAACCCAGCAGTGATCTATAGGAAGTTATTTTATAGATCTCTACCAAAGAATGAGATTTTTAAAACTTCACTGGAGAATTTTAAAATGGAGATGCAGATGTGATTCTTTATTAGGTTTTATATGATCATTTAAAAAAAAAAAAAAAAAAAAAGAGAGAACTGCCCACTGGATCCTACCTGACTTTAGTATAGAAGTCCTCTAATATCAGGCTAACCCCCTTCCCCCAATTTTCCAAAGCGGGTACTTGAGATTCATCTAAAAAAGGATGTGGGGAGGAAAATTTGTCTCCAGTCTACTCCATCACTAGCTGCTTCAGTCTTTGTTTATGTAGGACTAGGGCCACCACAGTTCAGGAGCTAGTTTCTCCATAGCAACTGGCTCCTCTCACTGAGAAAAAGATTTTCTCCTGCTTTGGAAGCTGACCTAAGTGCACCAACTGCTGTTTGGAATTGACAAACTGCTTCCCAGAAGTCTTTATACACCACTGCAAGATGTCCAGCTCATGCCTCATTGTGGCAGAGATGCAGCAAGTCTCTGCCTTAAGAGGCTGGCAGTCTAGAGGCAAGAGCAGGCAGGATGCAGAAGAAATCTAGACTGAGTTTATCCTGGGACCTACATGGGACAGGTGTAAGCTCAGGGGTGATATGCTCAGTTGTCTCCCTGCCTATTAGTCAAGAGAGTCTCTCTCAAGTGCATAGGGACAGGTTTGGGCAAAGGAGGTGAAAGGAGGCTGTTGGCATAAGGAGTGGGAAGGTGGGCAGAGGAGAGGGAAAGGTAGAAGGTCTGCAAAACATGGAAGAGAGGCCTGGCATTAATATGTCAAAAAGAGGGGGAGAAGCCAGTGCCAAGGTTCAAAGGAGATGATGCCTGGACCCTTGACACCAAGGAAGAATGGGCAACTCTGAACACCCCTGCCTAAGACTTATTACCTGTCCTTTAATGAGTGGTTTAGCTCCAATGGCCTTCTGCAGTTCCTTCACTTCCTCTGTTGGCCCAGTGATGAGGGAAGTTCCTGTATCCACAATAGCTTCACATCCTTCCTTGCACAGCGTTGGCCCATTGGCAACATTCAACCTATGCACAGAAGATTCCTAGTTACGCATGCAAGGGTGTGTGGGAGAGAAGGAGACACCTTTGTTCAGCTGGAGTGGAATTTGTACAAGTAACAATCAGCTACCAGAGATGAAGCTTAAACAGAACTGCATAAAAACCACATGCCAATATGGACTGGGGAAGGCAGAGAAAAACCCCAGAGCATGAATATTCAGAAGTCCTGGTCCAGCACAAAAGCTGAACTCCAAGTGTGCAAGTAGTCCCACCTGACAGTGACAGCACTTCTGAACTGGCAGTTGCACCTATGCTTTGCTGGACAAGGACCATGGCTCTGCTTCCCTAGAGTCTGTGCCCAGGGCAGGGGCAAAGCAACATTTTTTTTGCTTTGTATTCTTGCTGTTGTTTTACATGCCCTCTAGGTAAAGAGCCTAGGGCAAGCATGGAAGGCTGGAGTCTGTCATGCAACACCTGGTCATCTGAGTGGGAGCCAGAAGCCCTGGATGGTGAGGCATTAAGCCTCACATCCTTTGGCATTTTCCCTGCAGATATTTTATTCCCATTTTTACAGGGGGTTTGTTAGAATGTGTATTACAGTGAGAAGCAAAGGGTTAAAGGACTAAATAACATTTCCATCTTGGGAGGAGAGCAAGTACATTAGGTAGCCAATTGGGGGCTGACTAGGTCTTTGCTCACATTAAATACCTTAGTCCTTTGTGCTTATGTGAAAATCACTCAGCCAAGCATTCCAAGTCACTTTGCAAACACTAAACCTGGGGATAATTACACTTAAACTGTGTCCCAGGGAGGAGCAAGGAAGGGAGGTACTGGAGATCCTTGGATAAAAGGCACTCTGTAATTACAGACTGCTATTAAATCCTCACCACATGGCAGAGTTTAGAATAGGACTCGGGACTTCCTGGCTCACAGCTCAGCCCACTCAATCATGTTCATTCTCTCTGGTTCTCCCCAAACAATGATGAGTGATTACTAGTGTGAGCCCATGCTAAGAGGGCCCGTCAGTCAAGTGCTGAATTTTTGGGGCCTTGTTCTGTCCCTGCACACATGCAGGCAGTTCTGATGCTTCATCCCCACTAGGAGCATCAGTCATCCATACAGCAAACTACTTTAGGAGGCAAGTGAGGCTGCCAGGAGCCAGTTTGGTGGGATTTAGTCTACTTGAAATTAAGATAACAGTACAGTCCATTGTAGAAGGCCAAAGGCTGAACTAGAGATTAGACACATTTCCTCTCTTGGCTAGTCTAGTTCTGTTCTGGGTTATGAGCCTCTGTGTATTAGGGTGAGTGAGAGTCTATATAAGCAATCAAAAACAAGAGGAACTCACTGGTCCATGTGAATTTGCCAGTATGCTGAGCGCGTGACATTCACCCAGTTGAAATCACCACTGTAATACTTGGGGTCAGTGCCCCCCAGCAGCAGCTCCCCTCCAGGCTGAGCTGTTGGGTCCCTGAAAAAGAAACAGAAAGTCTATTCAGTTCAAGGGTGGAGGTGGGAACACTCTCTCTGACCACCTCCCCCCACACTGCCAGGGAGCACTTTAGACAGGTGCAGGGGATAGTAATGAAAAAAGCAGGATGCTAATATGACAGGTCCACCAGAAGTTAAGTCTTAGGGAAGGTGTGTGGATTTATAAGGGGACTCTAGAGGCTGCCCAAGGTATTGTCACAATTTCATGTGGCCTCAGTCACACACCTTTAATGCTGAGATCCAAATAAAATCCTTATGTGCCAGAAGGCAAATGGAAGATAGCTCACTGATTAGTGACAACCCAAAGCTAACCAACTTGTTTTACTAGTAGCTGCAGGTGTTTTCTTTTTGTCTGGGTGACTGGAGTGATGGGGAAGTTAAGAAGAGAGGGTGCAGTGGCTGGAGCAGGATGAGCACCTGTACAGAACATGGAGCTAAAACCCTCCATTCCACTAATAATGAGGGAATATCTCTGGGTGGTTGGGGGAAGGAGGAAACAGAAAGGACAGATGCAGCTGACTATGATTATGATATCAGTGCCTGACTGTTACAGCCACTAACCCACAGAACTGAATTCTCAAGGTTACTGTAAGACAAGAAGGCTACTGAGCAGATGTGAAGAAGTATGGTGGCTGAGGGCATGGGGGAGGTGAGCTGGCTTTTTAGCTGCAAGAATTAAAAAGATAGGATGCTTTTCAGCCAGAGGAATTTGAATCTCTCACAAGTCAGAAGACTTGTTTGGAATATCAGCACCTCCTTGTGCCAGGGTCCCACTCTTCTCCACGCCCCTCCACCTGCTTGGAACCTACACACAACCATTATCCACCAAGCAGCTCATAGCCCTGTACACAACACCCCCACTTCCCTCTTTAAAATCAAAACCCAATTCTGTCTCCTCATGCTGGTTTGAGCGCAGTGGAATGCCACACACCAATATAAAAGTGGAAGTGGAAGGTCAGGCCTTTTGAAAGGCCTAGAAGCAAGATGCATCAAGTACTGCATATGTATTGCTGGTGTGGACAAACCCAACAGGTTTATTGGGTCTCCCTCTATTTCCAAATACTGGGTTGGGCTTATCCAGCCAGGGCCCAATACTTCATTGCTCCGTGTAGTCACCAACACCTATATAAAGACACAAAGAGCCTCCATTCTGATTGAAGGGCAAAGCAGTAGAGGAATGCAGGGTGAGCCAATGGGAGAGGAGAGTTCTCTTGGCCAGTGACAACCAGGCCATTTGCATCAAAGCTCCCCTGGCAGGGTTTGCATTGATTTTTACCATGCGAGAAACATTGTATAAATGCAATAAAAGGGCCAACTGATAAACTGGCGTAAGATAGCACAGCTCCAGAGACTGAGTCATGCTAGTTTATATCAGATGGGACAAGGACTAGAGAACTTAAATATCAGCCTACTGAAAAAAAGTTAAGGAGAGACTCTTGAGTGGACGCAAGCTCCCCCCACCGCCTTCAAAGGAGTTTAAAGTTCAGAAACAGACTATACCACAGAAATAGGATTTGGGGGCCAAATTGCATAGCACCACCAGCTTGCTACAGTCGCACCCAATTATATTTGCTGGGGACATGGCTCAGAGTTAGAATCTAGCTAGGATTAGCCTGGAGGGAGGCAATAAAGGAGGTTTTCAGTAAATGAAAAGAACTAGAATCTCTTGCTTTCACAGGCAAACTCTGTACTACCCAAACCCCAGTCACCTGTTCAAGTAGAAGGAAAAGATGTTCTTCTCTATCAGCTGCTGTCTCATGACATTGTCAAAGAAGGGTGTGACTTTTTTCACTGAGATCTTTGGGAATGCCATGCCCAGGATGCCATCAAACTTGGCAGCGATGAATGTTATGCCAGGCTGCTTGACTGCTTCACCAAAGACCTGGCCCTTGACTGTTAAATCACCAAGCTGAAAGAAGGGAGATAAAAATATGCAATTGAAGAGAGCACCTCAGGAGAGGTATAGGAGAAGCTGCTTTCCTAGAAACAGGAGACAATAAGTCAGTCCCCATCCCCACCCATTTCTGGTTGAGCAGTTATAAATATTATACCCCTGATGCATGCTTAGTAGAGCAGCCATGGAGGGATCCCAAGCTAGGAGACCATGATGCAAGCACAGGCCATTGGGGATGTGCCTCCTGCCTAGAGTGAGCAAAATAACTGGTTCCTTGCAGCTCTCAAGCCAGAGATGCTCACATTACCTTCCTTGGGTCATATATGTTCCACTGCAACTGCTTCCCAGCACCCCGTCCCATCTCCTCCATGTGCAGGATGAGACTTCCTAGCTCACTGTTACCCAGCACCTCTATGACACTGCCTGAGAAGCCCACTGCCCCCTCCCAATCTCTGCTCCTGTGGAGAGTCTCCCACCTTCATTCCCCTCTGTCTTTGCATGACCAGCCACATGGTTGGAATTCACCCCCCTTGCAGTCTCCCAGTCCCTGCTCTCTCCACCCTACCATTAGCCAGCTGGTTTCCAAGTCCTATAGCAGGCCAGCCTGCCCTGTACTTATTCTCTCCGTTACTACCCGATAGTCACTACCTGTTTGCCTTTACCACCTCACTGCTCCCTTCCCGGCCTCCTCTGGCTTCTTGTTATTTACTGCATTGCATTGATCTCTAGCCACAAGGCCCTCCAGTCTTGTCCATACCTACATCACCTTTTTACTGTCTCTCAAGCTTCAGTACTTGCATCATGCTGCTCCTACATCTCAAAATAGTCTCTCCTCCTTCAAGACTCCCAATCCCTCGGTCTACTACCTCTCATCACTGCAACTTCCCTTCTCAACTGTTGGCCTCTGTGGCATGTTTGTCCACTGTGTTGTAAGGCCATCACAGCAAGGTACCTTTCTCATTTATCCTTATGGACCCAACTCCATCCTTTGAGATCAGAGATAGCAAACATTCCCAGCTGAGAAGATGCTCCCCCTCAGCTAAGCAGCCATGAAAGAAGCTGGAATGGAAGTGCTATGTTGGGGTAGCAGGAATGGCAAACTGCCAAGCAGGTGGATGTGAATTTAAGATTACAAAATGTGCCAGCCCAGGTGCCTGGCACAAAATATCTAACAGGAAAGCTGAAATCTTTTGCTTTCCTATGGTGTTTGTATCCAACTCACAAACCAGGGGAGCCCCTCTGAACCTCCCCTGCCAGCTTTCATCCAATGGGGAAATGGCTTTGGGGTTCACTTTAGCAGTTCCTAAGGTCTTAAAAGCAAAATCACAGGTGCCTTTACTAATGAGACTGGGATGCTCTCAGCATCCCAATTGTTTCTCAGCAGTCTACCGAGGATGAGTCAGACTCCAAACAGCAGCATCACAGCGAGAAGTCCCACCCTGGAATAAAGAGCTCAGTTCCTTTAGTTGACTTAAAAATAATCCCTCTAACTAGGTCCCCTTGTTTGAGCAAGGGTGGTTGTGCACATGCAAATAAGTGCATGGTAGTAGCAAAAGGAGCTTTTACATGAATTGTACAGCAAGTATCATAATCTAAAATGTCACGTGTCATCTAAAATGAAGCACTAAAAGCCACACAAACAGGATGTGGGGCAGAAGGGCTGAGATGTACATCCTGTATCACATGCTTCAGCAGTCAGTTATACAATGCAATCTGCAGAAGCAATTACTGCACCAGCCTGATCCTTCATTTCTTTTTAACTCTCCAAATATTTAATTTCTGATAAATCCCCTATTGGCCTGAACCAGCTGGAACATCACCTGGAACATGTTTGGAGGCACCAGACAATTCTCCTTCAGTTCTGAAATCTACCTTCCAGAAAATTGCTTAGTGACATCCAACTGAACAGTTATGCCCATGAGTAACTGCCTCTGAGCAGGTCTCACACCACCTCCCGTGTCAGATTCACCAGCTGGATGAAGGGTAGCAAGCTCCGAAACTGAAAGCATTGTTAACAGATCACTGGCAATGAATTGCAAAACCTTCTGCCTCCAAGTCACTCACTTGGCACCTGCCCAGGTACAAAGCGACCAAAAAATCATTACCAGTTGTTGGCTGCTTGGTGGCCTCACTCCAGCTCCTTACAGACAGGTGTCTGCATCATGCAGCACAAATTGGCACGCTTGTTAGTAGTGTCAGCAGAAAGACCAAGAACAGAAAGGGGCCAGGAGACAATATTTGCAGAGGAACCAGTCTATAAAATTTGAGTAGTTTCATCAACTCCACTTAAGCAATGGCCATTTACTCCAGTTAGGGATTTGGCCCCAAGTTCTCCCATCCAGAGAGACATCCAGGAGGAGTCTGCCTGCTGGAGAGACATACCCAGATTACTATGCCTGCTGCATGGCTAAGGACAGACTTCACTCTCCAGCTCCTTTTACCTTCTGTACTGCAGCTGCAAAGCAACCCCATCCTCAAAGTTTCTATTAAGTCAGTGCAACCTTGGTAGAGTTCTGCCTTAAGAGAATCCCTGCTCCTCTGAGTTCACTCACTATGGGCACATCCACTGTTTGGTGAGCCAAACCCATCTCCACCATGGAAGCCCAGTGCTCCGAGACATCTGCTGGGTAGCACATCCAAGATTCAAGAGCACCAGAGTTCATGGTGAAGGGCAGGAGCCGAGTGAAACTAGGGCAGAGAAGAACACAGACTCCCATCCCTGCTCAGCTATTATTTAGGTTTCCTTGCCAGATACCCTCAGAGCACAATCCTGCTGACTTCAGTGTGGCTATGCCAGTCTCCACCCCAGCGAGGACCCGAGTTAACCCAAGCCTGTATTTTAAGTCAAGGCTTCACTGGGAGTTTGGGGTGCACAAGGCACACAAACCAGGCCACTTGGCGTGGGGCCCTTGATCTTAGAACCCATGAGGTGCTGAGAACTCAAAGTTTCTTTGGCCTGTGAACTCAGCTCCTTGAAGTATTAGGCCCAGAGGTATTGTCATGCCTGCCCCTGTGGAAGCCAAGCGTGGTAAACTGTGTTGGCCGTGATATGGCTCAGGTGCAGAATCCTTCCTCAGAGTCACTGGAAAGCAGACAGCTAATTAAGGCGGCGGCATTACAATGATCATTTTAAAAAGCTTCTGACTCACTTCACTCCCTCCATTAAACCGGAAAGCACCAAAACCTGCCGGAACAATTGCAGCTCAGTAAAAAGCTAGCTGCTTTGGATCACTGTTCCCACTGTTGCCAAGAAGCCCCCTTCCAAACCACCTCCCTTCACTCCTCATCTAAACCCAACACCACACACCGCTGCTCTCTCCCTGCTGGCAAGTGATGCCATTAGCAGCAACTGATGGCAAGGGATGGAAGCAGCTGTCTGCTTGCTCAGATCATATTTATTAACCCAACAGAATTCATCACTAATTGCAAAATGACTTAATTCAACAGAAGCAGTAAATGTCTTGGAGGGTTGGTTGTTTTTTTGTTTTTTTAAAAAAACAACAAAAAACAAAACTCTAAATGCCACCAGATCCCAACCGAACGACTAGAATCTAGACCAATGGTTCTCAACTTTTTTGACCCATGGCACCCCTCAATTAGACTCAAGTGCCCTTCCCCCCCCTTAGAAAGTGACAGTTCTTAATTTTTACTCTTTTTTTTTTTTTTTTGACTACAGACAAATACTAGAGCTATTCTTGTTACAAAACTTGGAACAACCACAACAGGTCCTAATGTTTTTGACATCAGGGATTCCTATTTCAAATCTTTGGGTTTAATCCTGTGA
>JAGPOW010000304.1:110706197-110728554 GCA_030014935.1 Caiman crocodilus | reverse complement strand
AAAAAAAAAGAGTCCTGTCCCATTCCCCCCACACTATTTAAAATTGGTTTAATGAAAGACAGATTCACCCAAAGAACCCTGTCTGCCTGTCTGTCCTTAGACCAACACAGCTACAACCTACACTCCTGTAGACAGGGGGAGAGTCAGAGAGAACAATGCACTAGCTAGAACACACAGAGGAAGAGGGCAATGTAGTTCCATGTAGTCACACTGGAAACTACACCTAGAACTGCCACTATTTATTACCAGTGAGCTCCAAAAGGGGAACCTGAAGAAGAGATTTGAATGAAGACGGACTGCTTCCTGCAAAATCAGGAGGGTGTTGTAAGAGTAGGGCAAGAAGAGAATGTTTCTATTGCTTCAGCCCTAGCCACACGTGTCACAATTTTATTACACCACCACACAGATTCAGAGGTTTGCACACACAGGCCCCAAAATGAAGACAGCTACTTCTTGTGAAGCATTTGAGGCACCCTGCCCCATCCCATCCACAGCCTCTGGTTCTTTAGGTGGGGATCCTAGGACTCTGCCATCCCACCCTGGCAGCATGGGCACACAAGTCCCCCACCTGTTTCCAAAAAGACAAACAACCGTCCCCCACAAAAAACACTCTACTCCAACAAAAAATATATGCCATCTCCAAGAGGAATGAATGCAAAGGAGCACAGACCTGCAGCACAATAGGCACCACCATGTGCTACTTGCAAGGCAGTTTCTGGAAAAGGGCAACATCGCTAGTCTATCTCCTAGAAATCTCTAGCAGGATGATCAGCCTATTAAAACAGCAGAGCAATGAGGGTGAGGTAGTAATCAGCAGCAACTGGAGCACATTTTACTGGAAGCCTTTCTAATTTTTATTTCAGGCACATGGCAGACAGGTGGGGAAAAGAATGGAGTAAGAGGGACACTGTCTGGAATGAACACCCCCCTCTCCACAGTTGAAGGTGGAAGAAAGATGGTCTGTGCTGTGAAGGAGGTCAGACAAGAGGGCTACAATGGTCCTGAGAGATGGGGTCTTCTCCTCCCACTCAACACCTGAGCCTACAGGACCAGAGGAACATAGGTTCTGTTCAGTATGTGAAGGTGCTGGCTTTCTACTTGCACCATTACCCATCCTGGTGCTGAGGGGTCTCATCCCTTCCTCCGTCTCAGACACAATCAGAAGTGGAGAATCGTCCCACACATCTTAGGGCTTGGAAAAAAAATGAAGTGAAGAGGATTGGAAGTAGTTTTTCAGTGGCAGTATTGGCAGGCAGGAAAGCAGCACTTGAAAAATGACTTGGTGTCTGCTCCTGACAAACTAGCAGGTCTAACAGAAGTATTTTGGAATCAGAGCTGTACTGTTGTGCAATCCACAGGTCCCCATTTGACATGGCTGGTTGAACATGCACATTTCCTCCTTGCTACTCCCAAGGGATTACTGTGAACAGAGAACTGCCTCCCAGTTCTCTGAAGGCAGAAATTGGCTGGTTGACAAGAGCCCAGAGGATAGGGGAAAATGCGGGGGAAGACTATTCCCTTTCCCAGGAGAACACAGGACACAACATGCATGGGCATTTGCAAGGCTGATTCCTTCAGTTCAAGTTTAAGAAGCTTGACAACTTTGTCAACTTCGGTGGCCCAACCTAGGAGGCCAACAGGATCCACCACTACTCAGCATCTCAGGGAGGGGGTGGAAGCCACTTATTTAAGGGTCTAAGGACAGAATCAAGCATTTAACTTATGACAAAAAGTCCAAGATTGTACAAAGTAAGCAGCCTGCTGCAGAGATGGGACAAGAAGGCATGAAGCAGTAATCAGGAAGAGGAAGTGGGGAGTGGCAAGAGGAAAGGTGTGGGGCAATATGGATCACATGGTAGGCAGGGACAGCTCCTTGAGGATGGGGTGAGAACAAGAACCAGAAGCTGCGCTGCAGCACCTTGAAATTTGGGACCTAGTATGGTTATTCAAGGAGAAGAGCAAGTAATTTGCTAGAGTACATCAAAGCTAGCAGATAGGAGAACAAACCTGCTTGAATCATGGTTCTTCCTGCAGTGAAAGCACTTCTTTCCTGGAGGTGAACAAAACCCCCACATACAGCTCTCTCTCAGGGCAGGCTCTGATTTTAGGAAATAAAAGTGCCACATAGACCCTGAGCAGAAGTCTACTAGAAGGAGTATTTACAAGTTTAAGGATAAGTCAGTGCTAGAGAGAAGAGGCTTTACCACAGGTCCTCCCATTTGTGCACCCAGGTATTCACCATGAATCTCCATCTCCCCCCTCCCCCAAAGAACACCACAAAAACAAAACACCTCTTGGAAAGATGCATGCCTAAATCCCACCTGACAGTGGTACATCCTTGCAAATGCTGTTCCCCAATCACTCTGCTGCTCTGGGCTTACACCATTTTGTAATCCATTTCTTATCATTTCACCTTGTCACATGTCTGGAAATACCTACTGCTGCTTGAGTGCATGAAGGATATCCACATGCAGCACTGACAAGGCCTTACCTCAAGTACTGGAAAGTTTTAGATGGGGCAGATTGTGCCTAGTTCCATCTTGAAATGGGAGAGTCCAGCTAAGAGTAACCAAAAGTGATTAGAGGCCTGGGAACCATGACTTCTGAAAAGAGGCTGGAAGAACTAGGGTAATTTAGTCTAGTCTGGAAAAGGAGATTTCGGGGGGATTTGGTAATGGTCTTCAAATATCTGAAGAGGGATTTGAGAAAGAGAGAGAAAGGACATGGGCTTCTCTACGGCCCAACAGGACAGAACTAGAAGCAAGACCTCAAATTACAGCAAAGGAAGTTTAGGTTGGCGTTTAGGAGGATGTCTCTGGCTATGAAGGCATTCAAGCATCAATCAGAACAGGCTCCCTAGAGAAGTTGTAAAACCTCCAACCCTGGAAGTTTAAAGAGCAAGTTGGACAGACACTTAGCTGGGATAGGTTAGTCAGGGAAGAACCTGCCCTGAGCAGGGGGCTGGACTAGATGATCTTGGGAGGTCCCTTCCAGCCCTACTTTCCCATGATCCTATACTAGCACCAACCTCACTCCAGGGAATTCATTATACAACAGTAATGACATCACAAATAGGTTCTCTTTTATGGGCCCTACAAGTCTTCTGGCTCAGAGACCTGATCCATTAAAGCCTCCTAGCTGCTGACAAATTACCCTTCTATAGCTAAGAGTATGATTGAACTTGGCTCCAGAATTGGAGTTATACAACCTCCTTAGAGAGACTGGAAGTGGACAGCTGTCTCAGCCCACAAGAAAATGCACTTTTTTTTCCTTTTTAAATGAAACATCATGGGTTTACTGCAGGTCCAAAGCAATCCCAGCTAATGCACTTCTGTGGGGGGAAGCCCATGCTCTGGAGACACATTTAGCTCCGTTTACATCATTCGTGAAAGGTCACACCTTACATTTTTTCTGGATTCCCTTTCTTCCTGGTCTCCCATCACGAGTACTTCTAATAAAATAAAAACTGATCCTAAAGATCCTTCTGCCTGTTGGCTTCTGGATGGCATAATCGCCAGGTAAATTAAGGCCAGAATCTCCAGAGAGCACAGGGCCAGACTGTCAAGTGCTTAGGGCCTACAACTGAGGCCAGACATGCTTACAAGCACCCAGCATCTCCCACATATGGGTTCAGGCCCTGCTTCAGCAAAGCTATTAAGCATCAATGTTTAATGGGGTTAGCCAAAAGCTTCAAGTTACGCACCTGCTTAAGTGCTTAGCTGGAGCAGAACAGGAACATAAACAACAATTAGCTCTCACATGGCACTGCTTAGCCAGAGATCCCAAAAAGTATTTTGCAAAGGAGGTCAGCATCATTATTCCCATGTTACATATGGGGAAGTAGAAGCAGTGCAGCCCAAAGTCAGCTAGCCAATCAGAGAACAGAACCAAGAGTCAGTTTTGACCCAAGGCCTTTGCCTTAAGGCAATAATAGGTTGTTTTCATGCTCAGCATTTTTGGAGAAAGCTACAGTTGATTCTGTCCCAAGATCACAGGCAGCAGATCACAATAAAATGGGGCTAGGACAAGGTGACTGATTAAAAAGGCATTATTTACCAGTCATTTAGGTTGGTTAATTACTAGTGAGAGGCAGGGGGGGGGGGGAAGAAATAGGTCACTGAAGCTAGGAAAACTGCTTGGAAACTTGTATAGGTGTGGCAGGTTTGTTCCACCCTCCCCACCTTAAATTAGAAGTGTTCAACAGCAGTTAGAGAAAGAGGGACTGGCTGGTTATACCAGGTCTCCCCATTCCCTGGGAATCGTACCACACCTACATGTTTGGAATGTAGGTGTGGTACTCAGCTTTTAAAGGCCTGCTGCATCCAAAACACTACACATAAGACAACTGGAATGCTACTTCAATGGAAGTTGAATCTGACAACTCCAACTAGCCATGCCTTGAATACCCAATTCAAGGAAGTATTTATGTCCCTTCGCATATGGAGAATAAAAGCAAGAGAAGGGTTTGGTAAGAGTCAAGTCACCAGCAGTAAAATACTGCATGTGAACTTGGAATTTCCTTCCCAGACTTGGTTTAGAGAAGGTTGTTTCAATGACGCATACAACATGGGCCCACATTCATGACATACTTCTGATGAGGCAAGACATCTTTGAAGGAGGATAATAGCAACCTTCCACATTGTCAAAGACAAAAATAAAAACTTTAGCAGCCCTTCCTTCACTTTTCTTCCACCTCCTGACCCTCCTCAAATACCGATTTGGTTTTGTGATCCAGGCAGGTATAAATGGCCCAGTATTGCTAATCTGCCAAAGGTTCCAGGGAAATCACTGGATACTAAGATATTGCAGATGGAGGCTCCACATCCATCTGGTGGGGAGGGAGGACAGGAGAAGTGGGGAAGAAATTCTAAGGGAAACATGGCACTGGAAAAGTGTGTTATACATGTGAAGACAACTAATGCTCATGTGCTAGACAGGTCAAATGGAACAAAGTCAAAATGTGACTATTAGTATTCACAGCAAAAAGAGCTGGGCACTCAAGAAAGCCTGTCTAACAGCATAAGCAGTGGTTTGCATACAAGAGTAGCCGACTTCTTTCCTTTGCCCT
This sequence comes from Caiman crocodilus, assembly GCA_030014935.1. Classification (NCBI taxonomy): domain Eukaryota; kingdom Metazoa; phylum Chordata; order Crocodylia; family Alligatoridae; genus Caiman; species Caiman crocodilus. The sequence continues at coordinate 110,723,486 of JAGPOW010000304.1, read as the reverse complement.
TCTGCATTATGAAGAGGCATGGGGACAGCAAGGTGCCAAGTATAATAGGGGCGTCTCCCATTAACTGTGGTACTCAAGGGCAGCAAGCAAAGCAATTCACCTGCCGTACTTACATCCATGTAGTTCTTCAAGATCTCTGGAGTGGGTTCCCCTATACCTGGGACATCCAGCTTGTACTTTAGGAATTCATTCACAGCATTCAGATCTGGTATTTCACTTCCCACTTCATTTAGGACATGCCGCATTGAGGGGAACTTGGTTAGCGGGATTCTATTTGGAAAGAGGAAAAAAACCCAACAGCATTAGAGACAGTAACCCTGCTATTGTCATGCTGCAACACTTATCACCACCTGGATCCATCTTGTGCGACTATGTATGCAAAAAGACAGAACAGATTCTGTAGGAACATGGGGCCTTATAGATTTCTGCTGAAAGAATAAGCACAGCAAATGGGTTCTCTTCTGGTGTCAACAGGCAGATCCAAGTCCTAATGAGCAACATTAAAGTATGCTGAGCTCTGTGATGCTACTAAGGTTCAGACAGGGAAGAGGACCTGGTAGGGTCTGAAGTAAACCCTTCACAATTTGTCCCAGCTGGGACAGTCTTAAAAAACATTGGGGAGATGACAACTAGGATCATCTCCACATAAGACTGACTTGCAGAGTCACATAGCAGAGCTAGGAAGAGAATCTATATCTCTGGAGTCCTAATCATGTGTCCCCTAGCTACTAAGCCATGCTGCCTTCACAGACCCTAGGGTCTATGCCTGAGAAGTCCAGCTCACTGCTTCCCAGGAAGCCTAATTCATAGACAGCCATTTCCAGTGTTTCCATGTTTAACCACTTTCAAATTTTGGATGCTCACCTCAGTTCCCATGACCCAGGTGAGTTTGTTGAAGTAAACAGTGTTATACCAGTGCCAGAAGAATATAATGGTAGCAAGTTTGGTTTCTGTTACTGTTACCTCCTCTACTCTTCCCTCCCTGTTGCAAAAACTTTATGGCCTTCCTCAGACCATAAGCACAGCCAAAGTCAACTTTAGCCTTGCCCCCAAAAAAAGACTGCGGAAGTTGTTGGTCCAGGCGGACTACCACCAGAATCTGATCCGAAGCCCACTGAGGCAATGGGCATCTTCTCGTTGACTGCAGTAGTCAGACCCCACACTAGGAGGCCAGCTTGCCTTATAATGAAGAACATCCAAAAGGATTTGTGTTGGCTTTCATTTGTACCATGACCCTTCCTAAGGGGAAAATCTCCAAGTCAGCAGTTTGGAAGGTGGGGAAAGTAGCACATGGCACCATTTGGCTCAGAAATAGGAATATCTGTACTTATGAATCAAGGAACAAAGCTCACAGCCAACCTCTTTGGACCCCACATCAGTCACCTGATCATAGTTATACAACACCACAGAGTGGACATGTTTACATGTGCAATTAGTGTGACTAGTATATTAAGTCTTGACATCACCATCTACATGCATGTTTAAGCACAGTGATTTACTGTGTTGCTAAATACCTCTTGTATCTGATGCGACCATCTGACAGCACAGTAAGTTAGCCTGCTGCAGCTTAATTGCTGTACATGTATAGACAGTGATGCTTTACTGTACAGCAAGTTAGTCTGCTGCGCAGTAAAGCATCTTGTGTAGCTGGGCCCACTAGCAACCATACACTGGCTGGTTTAAGTGCAGCATGTTTGCCAGAAGGTCTCCCACTGCAACTACTAGGCTCACAATAGTTTTAAGGCTCAGAATTCCTGAACTGCTCATGCTTTTCTGTCTGTACCTGCTGGTTTTGGCATAGGACAGCTCCTCAAGAGGCCTGCCTGCTTGTGAAGATGTGGTAGTCAGCCTGTCACTCCAAACCAACCCAATTCACAACCAAAAAAAAACCCACTGATTTTTACTACATTGTTTGGAAGGACTCTGCCAACAAACTGACCAGAAATCTAGAAAACATGGGCCCAGCAGCAAGAGTTTAAAGTAGCGAGCTTGTTTAGTTTAGAAGAGGTAAAACCCAGGGGAGAATATCATCATCTTCAGATATGTGAAAGGCTATAGAAAGATGAAGGTTATAAATTGTTTGGTTTCCAGTGGAGACAGAAGTGGTAGTAACAAGCCTCAGTTGCAACAAGTGAGATCTTGACTGGTTATCAAAAAGCTTTCCAACTGTGAAGACAGTTAAGCAATGGGATAATGTAGGAAGCTTGTGGAATCGCTACCCCTGAAAGTAGCTTTTAAAAGGTTAAAGCAGGCCTCCCTTGTCTAAATATGGTTGATCTTAACACAGATCAACAGGATGGACTGAACAATCTCTTGATGTCCCAACTTCCAGTTTTGTTTTCTAGGAAGCATTTGTAGATCAAATCCTGTCCACACCTGACACTTGGCCACATTCCTGTAAACTGCATCAGGAAACAGTTCTGATGCTTGCCAGAAGAGAGCAACTATAGCAAGAGAGCTGTTGAGAACCACTGGGAGTTCAGTGACCATGAGATACAAAGTAGAGACTTCATGCAACTCAGAGTTTCTATTGGCGGGGCGGGGGGGAAAGGAGGAAGAAGCCACACCACTGGTCTACAGAAATACCACTCTTTTTCTTTGTTTACAAGATACCAGAAGTAACAGTTTTGGGTTCACTTATTTCCAAAAGGAGTACAAAACTGAAAAAAAACCCCTACTCTTATGGAGATCTTAAAGTCTTAAAGCTATGAGAAAAATCACAGTGCAGTTTAATGTGACATAGGCTTTGCTGTATGAGCTGTCAGGCCCAGCTTCATATGCTACAACCTAATTCATGACTAATTAAAGGCCATAGACTTTATTTTCATCCATGCAGAGAAGGATGCATCTTCGCATCTTGCATAGTCGTTCTGGCTAGTGCAAAGCAACAAAATCAACAGGTCACTCATCTCAGCAACTGAGCCGACACAGCCACTAGAAAGCAATTGCATGACAAATGGCAGGTTTGCTTCCACAATGCAAGACTTCCTCTTGCAACAAATCCTCACCCAAGATTAACTGCTAAAAAAATTTTCCAGGTAGGCATACATTTTCTGGAAGGGGTTCATTTAGTTAAATATACGCTAACTTTCTACCATTTTATTTTTACAAGACAGGAAAACTCCAGACTGGTCACAAAGCGTGAAAACCTCCCCCATAAAGCAGTGTTAGCTCTTACGTAGCCAAGGCCTGGTTTTCAGAACCGATAAGGAGCCACAAGGTCGGGGGACTGTAAACCCTCAGCACTGAGAAGCCAAGCTGAGCCATAGCTCTGTTTCACAAAGGCTAAATTTCTCCCAGCAGCATCTACCCACAACTCATCGACTTCAGCGAGGCAAGCATGCCTAGCCCACGGCAGAGCTGTTTTACACACTGGCAACTAGGGAAACGTGTACAATATTCTGGGTGGCACCAAGTATTTGCTCTTAAAAGTTTAAAGACAGGGAGACACTTGCAGGTGCTATAATAGCAAACCAGGTGAAAGCTTTCTGGATCAAACCGCATCCTCATGAAAACCTGCTGGAGTGCCATGCACAGACTACCAACAGACATGGTATTTGTCCTGGGACTGCCTGTCCATTTGTTTGTCCCAGAACAGGACAGTCCTGGAAGGACCTGTGCATACTTGTCAATCAGGGTTCAGCGAGGAGCTAAAGGCACAGTTGCTTTTTTGGCCCTGGATACGATGCAATCCTAGGACTATGGTTCATGCACACTCTGCTAAATCCCAGGGCAAGTCATATCTCACATCCCACCCCACAAAGCCATTTAGGAGAACAGAACATAGAAAGTTAGGGTTGGAAGGGACCTCAGAAGGTCACATCTAGTCCAACCCCTGCTCAAAGCAGGGCCTTCCCCAACTAGATCATCCCAGCCAAGGCCTTGTCTAACACCTGCACAACCACACTTTGTCCCAGGGTAAAACTCTCTCTCGCAGGTAATGAAAGCAATGCCTTGCAGGAGCAGCATTTGGCCCTTTGCTAGCTTCCCCCCCCCAAGTAACTCCTTCAGGGGCTCTAGCTGGAGGCTGCACCCTGCCTCCCTGCAGAAGCCAAACCCCACAGCTGGCTCCTCACCCCCAGCCTCAAGGGCCTTCCCCACAAGATGCACAGGCCAGAGAAGCAAGCAGCTCTCCAACCCACAAGGCCCGTGCCCGCCTGGCTGGCTGGCACTGCTGACCCCTGAACCTTGCAAAGTTGGACTCCCCCTTCCTCACCTGACGAGCGCCGAGCAGGACAGCGCCAGGGCCAGGAGCAGGGCCAGGCTGCGGAGCGCCATGGGTGCAGGTGCTGCGGCCGAGCTGCCTGCGGACAGGAATGACTGAGCAGCAGCAGCAGCAGCAAGCAGGATCAGCTGACAGCCTAAAATTGCCAAGTGAGGGTCACGTGACCAGCAAGGGGCGGGGAAGGAAGAATTAACCCTGGCCCTGCTGCAACAACCTGTCAGCATGAGTCAGCCCTTGTGCAATCATGAGACCTGGCTCTGGTTTCCTTTGCTCTCCTCTCTCGCTGGGGTGAGCAGCCACCTTTCTTCCTCCCTCCCCTGCCAGGCAAGCAGAAATTCAGAGCTCTTCCCATGACCTGCACTCAGCATTGCCAGCTCTTAAATACAAAACCATCGTATTGGAAATGCAAAATTAGTTTTTCAGCGAATACAATATCATATGCTGAAAAAATTTACAAACAACTATGCAAGTAAGTCTGCAAATAAGCCTTCTTCTTATTGCATCGCTTGCTGTAACTTGCCAGTGAGTGAGTGAGTAAGAACTGAATCAATGTTGAAGCATTTTTTTATTTTGGGCAGGTAGTCGTAAGAAAGCACTGACACAAACCCAAAAGTTGGTTAAGATTCCCTGAGAGCGACTTGGGTTTTTGCGTATGCTGTGTCAATGAGCTCCCTCAAAAAATCATTGTACATTTTGAACACTTTTATTGATTGTACCTGATATAAGGGTTGAAATTATTGTACAAATACAATCATCATGGACCTTGGCAACAGTGCATTCACTCCAAGGCATAGGGATGGGAGCTGCTGTTTAGCAATACAAAGATACAGTGGGGGAGCAAACCTGTCCTGTGCCGCCGCCTCCCCTTTTTCATGCAGTATAGAGGTGTACCTTGCAGATTAACAGAGTCAGGGTGCCACAGGATGCTTGGGGAGCCTTTCCATGGGATGCCCTGCACTGTTAGGTGAGCAAGATAAACTCATATCTTTCTCAAGTCAAAAAGCAAGTGGAAACCAAGAGCTGGCATTTTCAAAGGGGCACCACAAGTCTAAAAAGAAGGGTGAAAACCACAGGGCTAGCTGAATCAGAGATGCCTGAGCTTTTGTAGGCAAGCTCCCTTCAACAGCTGCAGGGCCTCCTGCCTGACTTACACAACAAGTACCTCTCCCTCTCAAGTGTAGGCCTGCAGACTTCCCTGTGGCCTTGGCAGCTACCGCTCACCTGTAGTCAGGGAAGTATTTAACATAATGGCACCCGCCTTTTCATGCAGTCCAGCAGCCAGAGATGAGGAGGTAACCCTACTCAACCTGCCACTTCTCTAAAGTGCAGGAGCAAGGGCCTTGTGGGCCCTCAGTAGATCACAATGTAGGAGTCCTTGGCAGGCTTGTGGTACCTTGGCTCCTGGTCCCCAAAGTATGAATCCTGTATGGGAGAAGACATCCTTTCAAGACAGGGGAAACAGGTCTTTTGGATTTTTCAGAGGCTAAAAGATTGCTGCTGTCTAGTCTCAATGGAGGTTATGGATCTTGTGGCACTTCTTTAGAAGCAAGTGGCTCTTGGGCAAAAATTGTGACCCTTCCAAACATTGTGGCAGCTCCTGTCTGCCCTAAAGATGGAAACGCAAATCCTGGGTGAATTGTGTGCAAAATCTTTGTGATCCATCCAGATGGAAAACACTACATACATGGAAGATAACTGATGGGCTCCTCCTATTGTGTGGGGCTAGGTCGCTGACACTTCTACCAGGACCTAGCCTCCAAGGCTATTTATCCAGTCCCAGAGAAACATCCCCATGCAGGGACTTCCAGTGCAGTAGAGTTCCCATGAAGATGCCTTCCTTACCCCATCACCTCTGCCAGCATACAGAGTGGAGCTGGAGGAAAGGAGGTGTGAACAGGATGGTCTTACTCTGCACAGTTTCACTACACACAGTAGCTCCATACTTAGTGGAAAAGCAAAGTACTATCTCTCTGCCCTCCTGCGCCACTTGCTTATGCTGTGGGGTTCTGTTCAGAAAGCACAGTAAGATGTGGGCAGAACAGTTAATCTCTAGGGTCAGAACTCAGGAATCAACCCCCCAAAATCACAAGGCTGATTTAAAACTCTGGAGGAATAATAAATGTTGGCTTCCTTCCCTTTTTCTTCTGGGTTTTGAGCCTTTAAAAAAATAACTGGGTCTCATCTCAAGCCTCTCTTTTCAACCATGAGTTTTAGAAACATTCAAACCAAACCTTGACATTCTTAATTCCAGCATCCGGGCCAGGGAGAAAACACTAGATATTTCATGACTCACAATAAGAAACATGGGAGCTAGCAAAGTTGACTATAAGCAATGTAGTTTTGAGTGCATTTTTTATCTGACTGGAATCGGCGGGCCAGATTTAACAATACACTCTGAGTGCTTCGGGCTTATGTGAAATAGTGAATCTGGCTCCTATATGATCCATATTGCCAAGAGGTAATAGAAGACTGGGATTTTTTTAATGAAATGCACCCCTGGAATTTGAGACCTTTTGAGTCAATGTGAAAAATGATAATAATTCAGGGGTCAGCAATTTATGACCCACAGACTGGATCCTGCCTGCAAAGTGACTGGACCCAGCCCACGGAGCTGGGGCTTTGGTGGTGTCCAGTGGCAGAGGCTTCTGGGTGGCTGGGAGCTTTCGTGTACCATGCCACAGCTAGGCTGTAGGGAGAAGTGGCTGTGAGAAGAAGCGGGGGTGGTGGCAGCTTGGTCCTAGCATTGGCCCAACTCGGACCTGAGCTTGGCCAGAATGGCCATTTGCTAGAAAAGGTTGATGACCCCTAGTAATAACAGAGTGGCAGGAAATGGTGCTTTGAGCAGTACCAGTGAGGAAGGGAGGGGAGAGCCAGGGGCCCAGCTTCTCAGAAGATTCAATGGTGGTTAATGGCACCAGACTTGCAACCCTTTGTTTATCTGCTACATAGATACAGCTGGGGCTTCTCCACACTCAACCCCATTGAGTTTCTATTTTTCTACTCAGGTTACCAAGTTCCAGTTGTAGCAATCAGTTGGACTTGGTGCTGTAGATACCGTATCCCCACAAATGATCTGTGTTGGATTTAAATGCCTCCTGCTGGAAGACCCTACACAACCTCACCTCCACTCCTCCTCATTTCTTCCTGTTCCCTTTGCCCCTCCTAGTCTTCTGTCCTGCAGCCCCTTTCTCTCTCTCAGGCTCATATCTCCATTTTGTGCTCCTTCCCTTTATGCTTCTGAGTGTCCACCAAGCACCCTTTCTCTTATGCCAGACCTATTTCTTCCAGGAATCCTTCCTGGTCCACTCTCCCTCACAATAATCTCTCCACACCCTTCTAATGTTAACTTGTATGTCATGTCTCACCTGGGATCACCTTGACATCTAATGATTGATGGATAAGGCACATGTCTCCTAGACTAGAGTCAGGTAAAATGAGGTGGGAACTGGTAGCTCTCTAGGAGCTAATTATGTAGCTCAAGGCCTGAGATTTTTAGAAAGTGAATTTGGGTGCCCTGTTTGGGATGCCCTTAATAGAGTCTTATTTTCCAAGAGAACAGAGATTATACCCATGGAAAGTCATGGCCTTTTAAGGGGTTATCAGTTAGGCACCCAAAATCTCAAGTCCCTTTGGAAAGCCTTAGTGCTATTATTATACAGGTTTATGATGCACGGCAGTAATTTCTGCATTTCCTTGCTATTCCCCAAAATGTATTGACAATACCTGCCGGTGTATTCTGGTCTTATTGAATTATATCTAGTTCTTTTAGACTGCATTTCTGTTCCCCCATTCTCCCTTTAGTTCATTCAATTTAATCTGTGCAGTTTAGACCAACCTGCAAAGACTGGATTAATTCAGCCTCAGGCCTTTTCACTGTCTGTACCTAGCCCAAGGGTTAGAGTACCACATTTCTACAGCTCAATGCACAACAACTCTGTCTTTGGAAAGGACCGTTTTCACATCAGGGTTTCCAAATACCTAGATTTTTCTGCTCATAAGGAACTATATTCAGTAGAATATATCAATCAACATCCTTGTTGCCTGCTGCCAGGATGTAATGGCTGACCATTTTTGGAAGATAAATTGACAAGAGGGTAAGAACAGCTAAGTGGCATGTATTAACTGGGGTTGCATCTTTTAACTTTGGTTAAAAGTTAGGTGCCAAGACCAAGATTTTTCCAGAACATGTAGTATTTTGGGGCTCCCTGCTTTGGACTCCTTCACCAGGGTCAGATTTTCAAAAGCCCAAAACTCAACATTTTCTTGGAAATGGAATCAGTTGTAGGCATCTTGTGTTAGACATCAAGAAAAAAACATGTGTTGTTCCTGGAGAGTTTTGGCCCTACCTGTAATTTGTCTGATGTTTAAACCCCTTTCCCTGCCAGCAGTAGGAGTTGCAGCCAGTTACTTTATTGTTGGTCAGTGAGTAGCTTTCCAAGTCACCAACAGACATTGGCAAGTTTGTGGAGTAAGAACAGTCTCCTTCCTGTGCTCAGGCTTGCTCGGAGAGGGTTACTTACTGCTAAAACATATCCCCCATGAAACCCTAGGCCTGGCTGCTCCTAAAAGTTGATATATCAGGGCCTCAGGCTTCTTCCCCACACCTTGAGGGCCCTTAGCATCCCTTCCCCCTGTCTGGGGGCACATCAGTTCTTTCTTTCTTGGTATCCCATGAGCATGTGGTAAAGCACTAATTCTGCTGAGTGAGTCAGCAAAACCCGCAAGCCGGTAGTGTGCCAAATCCTACTTCCTCTGTGTCCCCAGAGTGTGTGGGAAGGTGCCAGCTAACCAGTGAGTCAGCAAAACCATGGAACTGGAAGCAAGGTCCCAGCTCAGTTTCCACTTGGAGCCTAGTCCCACCTCCATTGAATATGTAGTCATGGGCCAACTCTACCAGTGAGTCACCAAACTCATATAACTCTTCCAGACCCTAATGCTCTGTTTGTGCCTGCTTCCTTCTCTGCTGTAACAGGGTCAGCAAAAATCACTTCCTTTCCCCAAAGGAGTAACACTTGCTAACAGGCTGGGGTGTCTCAGCCTATCCTATACGGCATCCTATCCTTCCCTCCTTCAGCAGTAGTCTGGGCATGCTCTTTGGCTCAATCGCCAAATACTCTTGGGGGGTCATTGGAGTTGCTAGAGAGCCTGGGTAACAAATCCCCTCAGTTCCTGGTTCAAGACCCCCTAAACCATACCCATTCTTTGGGCATCTCCCAGCATACAGTATACAGAAGGTTTCCACTCATGTCCCACAAGTGCAGATAGGTGTAACATGTGGGCCCTTCTTTCTCAGTCACACCCTCTCTTCCTGCATCCATTTTAACCATTGGGTACATCCAGGTTATGGCCCATTGTTCATATCCAATGGGCTCCTCCACCTGAAGGAGCACAGGGAAGACCATTTCTATCCACTGCATTGTGACAGTAGACCCAATGTCCCCTGTACTGTTTACTCTCCCTCAATTCACCTGCATGGATAGAGGGCAGTGCTTGGGCCCTGGCACCCTGAGATTTCTGCGAGCTCCCAAGTCTTCCTATCAGTCAGTTTCCTCAGCCTTGCTGAATTGGGCACTTAGCACATGTTAAAGTTAGAACATGTTCTGTGCAGTTGCCTGACTGCTTGCTACGATCTCATAACATGCACAGCTCGTGCCAGTGCTGTGGACCAGAGCCAACTGGAGACTCCAGTGCAATGCAACAGTTGGAACTGACAGCCAGCTGGTTTTTGGTCTCAGCCCCAGGACTGCAGTGGAGCCACGTTGAGACTTCTGTGCAGTCCTGGGGCTGGGACCCACAATCAGCAGGACTGGAACTGATGGTATTATCTCTGTGGAACAGTGCAACATTTGCTTAACATGTGTTACTTAAGATGACCTAGAGATATGCCTTTCCCAGTAAGGACTAACTTTGCTATGATATGATAAGAGTGCATTCAGCAAATATTAGCCTGCCTGAACAAGCAGATGCTTATATTTTAAGTAGGGGTGTACTGACAGAGATTTTGGAATTCAATACCTCTAGCTGATTTTAAGGAGGCATATCGGTCAATACTGATCTGATTTCCAATACAGCTGCGTGCAGCTGGTAAGTATGTTGTGGTGGAAGGGAGGAGGGAGTCAAGGGGCCCCAGGGAGAGCATATAAACACCCTCCATGGTGAGGGAGGGAGTAGGGCTGGGGCTGGGGCAGGCTCTGCCCAGCTGGGGCAGGGTGGGGTGGGGTGCAGGATGGAGCTGTGGCTCATCCAGGGGTTGTTGGGTGAGGGGGTGGCTCCCATTGCTGTACACACCATGGGAGGGCACGGTGGGGGAGGAGGGGGTGTCCCCCAGATCTGCACGGGGCGGGGTGGGCTGCAGCTGTGGGCTGGGACCAGGGCTACACAGGGCTCTTCCCAGGCACGTGGGGGGATGAGAGCTGGGGCAGGCAATGGCACTGGAAGGGGGCTACATGAAATATGGGGTGACTGCAGCCCCCTGCATAGTCCCCTTCCCAGCATGACCACTGCCTGCCCCGAGCACAGCCTAGCCTAGCTTTTTGCTGGGAAAAGCCCAGTGCTGCTGGACAGCCCACCCTGCCTTGCACAGATCTGGGGACACACATCCTGCCCTGCCCTGGTGCCCTCCCAGGGTGTGTGCAGCAGTGGGAGCTTTGCCCCCTAGACAAGCCGTGGCTCTGTTCTGTGTCCTGTCCCACCTTGGCTGAGCAGTGCCTGCCCTGCTCCCACCCTCACTGCAGGGTCATTGATCTACTCCCCCAAGCCCCTTCCCTCCCCACTTCCCTTCTACCACAACAGACTTAACAGCTTCATGCAGCTCTCCAAACTGCCGGGTTGTGCTTATCTCAGCTTGCATGCTGCACTGCCATTGCACATACACGCACGGGCATTTATTGGCCAAATTATCAGCCACATCAGGACAATTTCTGATGCAATCAATCTTCTTTATATTGGTGCCAATCTGATATCGGACCAATGTATTGTTGCACCTCTAATTTTAAGTGCATTTGACATGTGCAGCGTGTCCCAGAGTTTGCAACAATAAGGGCAGAGCTGTGTGTGTCATGGCAGCAATATGGTCACAGGGGCCTGGAGGCTCCCTCCAACCACCTCAATGAACAGCCTTATTTGCCTTTGTTGCAGCTTCTGCTTACTACCCCTTCTGCTTTGGGTGCAAGTGATCTACATATTTGTCATATTTGCCTCAGCCTGAGTAGATTATAGGTATTTTCATAGACATTAGGGCTGGAAGGGACCTTGGAAGATCATTGAGACCAGCCCCCTGCCCCAGGGGCAGGAAGTCAGCAGGGATCATAAGATCCCAGCAAGAGCAGCCAAGTGTGAACATGTCCAAGAAGCTGGAGCAGTTTTGGGACCAATGCCAGCTCCACTCCCTGATATACTTCTGGTCTCTCTCTCTCTCTCTCTCTCTCTCTCTCTCATTAGGAATGGGTAAGTTAGAGCTGCTTCTCCCATGAAGCAGTAGTAATCATCCATTCTAACATAATTAGCTACATCCCTGTACCATCTTCCACTTCAGTGATGGCTACAGGTGGGCTGAGACTTCCAGGCAGCACTTGAGGTTCAGAAGAGTCCTGAACAAGAGCAAAAGCATCATAGCCCAGCCTCTGGCATGGATCTTTGAGAACTCCTGTTGCTCTGGTGTAGTGCCCGAAGACTGGAAGAAGGCCAATGTGGTGCCTATCTTCAAGAAAGTGAAGAAAGTGGATCCGGAAAACTATAGGCCCATCAGCCTGACTTCTATCCCAGGGAAGATATTAGAAAAGTTTATTAAAGAGGCAATCTTTAATGGACTGGCTGACACCAACATCCTGAGGGATAGCTAGCATGGGTTTGTTGCAGGTAGGTCTTGCTTGACCAATCTCGTTTCCTCCTATGACCAGGTGACCTATCATCTGGACAAGGGAGAAGAGATTGATGTCATATATCTTGACTTCAAAAAAGCCTTCGATCTGGTATCCCATGATCACTTCTTGGCGAAACTGGCCACTTGTGGCCTTGGGTCCACCACAATCTTCTGGCTGGGAAATTGACTCCGTGGTCGGACCCAGGGGGTAGTAATTGACGGAAGTCAATCATCGTGGTGTCTTGTGACAAGTGGGGTCCCCCAAGGCTCTGTCCTTGGACCCATATTGTTCACCATCTTCATTAATGATGTGGACATTGGAGTCAGAAGCAGACTGGTCAAGTTCTCCAATGACATCAAACTTTGGGGCAAAGCATCCACACCTGAAGACAGGAGAGCAATCCAGGCTGACCTGGACAGGCTCAGCAAATGGGCAGACAGGAATCTGATGGTGTTTAATGCTGAAAAATGCAAGGTTCTCCACCTTGGGAGGAAAAACCTGCAGCATCCTTATAGGCTCGGCAGTGCTATGCTAGCTAACACTACAGAAGAAAGAGACTTGGGGGTCATCACTGACCACAAGATGAACATATGCCTACAATGTGATGCTGCAGCTAGTAAAGCAACCAAGATGCTGACTTGCATCCATAGATGCTTCTCAAGCAAATCCTAGGACGTCATTCTCCCCTTGTACTCAGGCTTGTGAGGCCGCAGCTGGAATACTGCATCCAGTTTTGGGCTCCGCAATTCAAAAAGGATGTGGAGAAGCTTGAGAGAGTCCAGAGAAGAACTAGGCGCATGACCAGAGGTCAGGAAAACAAACTTTACAATGACAGACTGAGAGCCTTGGGGCTCTTTAGCCTGGAAAAGCACAGGCTAAGGGATAATCTGATGGCCACTTATAAGTTTATCGGGGGTCACCATCAGTATCTGGGGGAACAATTGTTCACTAGAGTGCCCCGAGGGATGATGAGGTCGAACCATTACAAACTAATGCAAAACCGATTCAGCCTGGACATAAAGAAGAATTTCTTTACTGTCTGAGCCCCCATGGTCTGGAATAGCCTGCCATCGGAGGTGGTTCAAGCGCCTACACTGAACACCTTCAAGAGTAAACTGGATGCTTATCTTGCTAGGATTCTGGGGGCTTATCTTGCTGGGATTCACGGCTTGTCTAGGGGGCAAAGCTCCCACTGCTACACACACCCAGCAAGATAAGCATCCAGCAAGAATCCCACTATGACTATGACTCCAGCTGACTTCCTGCCCTTTGGGCAGGGGGCTGGACTCGATGATCTTCTGAGGTTCCTTCCAGCCCTGATGTCTATGAAATCTATGAAATTTAAGGGTCCCAGATGGCACCAGAGGCTGATCATGGTTGTTCCACCAATCACAATATTATCACTTTTATTTCCCTTCAAATTGTATCTATTTTTTTTCCAGTCAGCCTGTGCAATCCCCAAAGTCGCTAATTTAGAGAAAACTCACTCTGGCCAGTTTCTCTGTCAGCCCAGCACAGTGTAAATATTCCTGTGGTCTAAAACAGTGGATAGGATTGAGTCAGACATAAGCCAGTGGCATCTCTGTATCCATCTAAAAATATTACACTCTCCTGAAATCCAGATGAAGTCACCTTTGTTCAGGATCTGCTTCACCATCTAAAAGATACTCCTAAAGACTTCCCTTGAGCTGAGTTACAAGCAGCATTCCTTCAACCTGACCAAGGGTCAAAGCAGAGAAAGGACACAGGCCACATGCATAAGTGACTTAGCAAAAAATCATTTTTAACCCTTTCTCCAAAGAACCAGATGGTTGGAGTAGAAATAAAACCTCAGCCCCTCCATAAGGGGATTTCAGAGAAAACAGCTTGGTGGGCAAGTTAATGTACAACTGTTTAGTACAGGGTTTATTCCCCTTCCTCTGAATCATCTAGTGGTGGCCACCATTGGAAACGGGATACCAGATGAGCCATACATCCAATCTGGTACAACAGCTCCTATACTTACAGAACACAGCCTTTCAGGCCTGTTGCTACTCCGTCACATGGATTTGAGCTCCCAAGTATGAAGATATTGGCTTACAATCCTGTTTTGTTTTTTTATAGAGGGTTTTTTGTGCTGTTTAAACACGGAGAAGCAAACTAAGCAAACAAGAGGCAATCAAATGGCAAGATGAATCAAGGCAGCGCAGGAGAATTAAGACAGAGTTACGTTTTCTTTCTCTCGTATCAAAAAAAAAAGGGGGTAGCAGGATGAAAGAGGCTATTCTGGGGGGAGGATCCCCCAAAATGGTGTGGAGAGAGGGATGGGTCGAGGAGGAAAGGTAAAAGAGGGAGATGAATGTGGAAAATATAGCTATACAGCAACCTGAATCAACCAGTAGTAGTGGAACTTAAAACCACCACTCTCATAGTACAAATAAGTCGCTTATTTCAGAAAGGAAAAGTAAACTGCTAAGTGCCCACATCATGTTCCTAGGAGTAGTTGGAGACTTTTGGAAGCAAGGTCAGATCTAGAAGTGAAATGATCCAGATCTAGCTTGTGGGCAAGCTTTTAGATTGCCAAGCGATTTCTGTGGCCTGGTTTGTCATCAGGCAAACACATGAAAAACTTGTTGTTGTGCAAGCTTTCAGTTGTTATTGTAGAAATACGTGGGAAGGATGGGACTGTAAGCCTAGTTGCTCCTGATATTCAGGAGGTGATTTATAGGCAAAGGACAATAAAGATGGGGGTAAATCTTGTTTGCCTGTTTTTGTTCATGGCCCTAAGAAAGTCTTATATTGTAGGGGGAACTGGAAACAATACACACAGAGTACACTATCTGCTGGTGGATGGGGCAGGGATATGATGCCTCCCTTCTGTACGATGCCTCTGTCCTGTAGACTGTAGTAGGCCCTAAGCTGCTTAATGGTGGTACATTATACCTGCTAGAACGAGACTGCCAACCTGTGGCATAGGTGCTACATGTGGCTTGGGCAGACTCTGTGTGCGGGGCACATGGCTGACTAGGGAGGGGGCAGGCAGCACAGTGACAAGTAGGGCAGCAAGCAGAGCAGCAGATCAGGCTTTGGAAGAGGATTGGAGTAGCCTTTTGAGATGGTGCCTGATTAATTTGTATCACACTTACCACAAAGGTTGGTCCCCAAACTGCATTACTATAAAGTGTTTGCTTGTGCCTGATTGATCAGAGTTTGGGTAAGAGCCAAAGGAAATGAGCAGGCAAGCAAATGTCATAGGTGAGAAAAATTCAGAAGGCAGGAGAGCTGTGTTAATCTGAAGTCAAACAGAAGGCAAGAGAAATGCAAGTTACAAGAAATCAGCTCGTGGTCACTTAAAGTCAGTGGTTTTATACCAGCTAGATCTGCTTTAGGCCATATGATTAAGAATAAGCATTTCTGCTAGACAACAAGCAAGATAGGCTTAATGAACATATTAGAAAGGAGTTTGTATTGATATTAATGACTAAGTAACCCATTAAGCACACGTCTATATTTCCAAGCCTTATTTAAAAGCTTTTGAAGTTGGGCCAGGTAATTGAGTATAAAAATCCAGGTTCACCTCAGAATCTTGCTCTCCAGTCTTGAGAGGTCTCTGTCGAGCATTTTGCTTACTGGCCTGTGACTAAATATTCAAGGGAGGGGGACTAGGTTTCAAGTAGAAACTGAGCTAGGACTTGCTTCTGGTTCTTGCTCAATGGCTCATCTGCAGCCAGTGATAAGCACTTCTTTGAACCTTAGGTGCTAACCCTAAGTAAATAGTCTTTTTTCCCTAAGAATCTTGCAACTTATTAGGGGCATTTGAGACTTTAGGACTCAGTAAATTTAAGATTATTTTTTTTATTTCAATGACTGATAATTCTTTTATTTATTTGTTTGGATATACTTTATTTATACTGTCTTATCATTCATATATGGTTTGTATTTCAATATTAAAATGCTTTTAATATTTATTTAAGCTTATTCTCTCAAGTACTTTTTTTGGTGGTTCAGGCTTACCAAACTGTTCATTGTTCTGAGATCATCTCTTGGGCTAAGGACAGACATTCAAAAAGCCTGAGCCTGAATTGATTCAATCTTTGCAAGTTAGTCTAACCAGGCTAGGCTAAATCAGTTTGCAAGTGTGCAGACATCCCAGAAATGCAAGCATATGCCTGCAGTGGCTCAGGCTAGAAGCCAGAGGGGGCTAGAGCAGCCCTCCCTTTCCATAGTGCTGAGCTGAGAGGGGCATGGGGCAGGATGCTCTGATTAGGGAGGGGTTCCCCCCTCTCACCCTCTGACCAGCCCAGCCCAGCCCAGCCCAGCCCAGCCCAGCCCAGCAGGGAATTGATAACACAGTATTTATCAGCCCTAACTCAGTGTTTATCACCCCATTAAGAAAACAACAGAGGGACATTATCAGCTACCTGTTAATTCTGACTTTGTCATGTCTGCCAGAGCAGGGACCTTAGCGAGCATGTAGTCTGTTAGCTAATGCTGAGAAGTGGCTGTGTAAGGTGGAGGGGATGGGGAAGGCAGGGGAGAGCAGGGGGAAGCCAGGCAGACCCCTGCAGTCTCTGCCAAGCTCCAGCCAAGGAGCAGAGGGGAGGGGCCAGCTTTGCTGTGGAGCAGATAGCCCCACCCAGCCCAGAGAGCATGTGGAGATGCTGGGGGAGTCTAGTTTAACTTAAACCAACAAGGAGTCTGGGACAGACATTGCATTAAGATAGTTTGACCCATATCAGTTAAGCCAATGTCAGACAGTGGTTGGGAAGGCCAACCAGACCCTAGCGTGCATTCAACGATGCCTTTCAAGTTGGTCCAAGGCGGTGATCCTACCCCTTTATGCGGCGTTGGTCAGGTCGCAGTTGGAGTACCGTGTCCAGTTCTGGGTGCCGCACTTCAAGAGGGATGTGGACGGCCTCGAGAGGGTCCAGAGGAAGGCCACTGGATTGATATGCGGGCAGCAGGACAGGCCTTATGAGGAGCGTCTGAGGGACCTGAACCTATTCAGCCTCAGTAAAGGGAGGCTGAGGGGGGACCTAGTGACTGCCTATAAGCTGCTGAGGGGCGATCAGCAGGAAATAGGGCAGGCTCTTTTTTCCCAGGCACCACCAGGGATAACTAACTAATGGTCACAAGTTACTGGAGAGCAGGTTTAGGTTGGACATTAGGAGGCACTACTTCATAGTTAGGGTGGCTAGGATGTGGAACCGGCTTCCTAGGGAA
>JAGPOW010000304.1:110671422-110702058 GCA_030014935.1 Caiman crocodilus | reverse complement strand
CTATACCTAACAGCACAGGAAAACAGCATGGTGGCTAGCATCATATCTAGCCACCTTTGACTCCCCAGTGTGGATGACAAAATCCTTGGACACAGGTGTCGCGGTGGATGTCTTTCTGGACTTTAGGAAGGCCATCAACACTGTCTCTCACACCATTCTCATTAAAAAATTAAGCGACTGTGGTGTTGATGCTTACACAATCAGGTGGGTCACCAATTGGCTGGAGGACCGCACACAGAGAGTGGTGGTGGATAGGTCATTTTTGTCCTGGAGGGATGTGGGCAGTGGGGTACCCCAGGGCTCGATCCTTGGGCCCACACTGTTCAACAATATCATCAGCTACTTGGAGGAGAGGGAGAAAAGCACCTTGTTCAAATTCGTGGATGACACTAAGATGTAGGGAGAAGTGGGCACACTAGAAAGGAGGGACAGGCTGCAACTAGATCTAGACAGGTTGCAGTGGATGAGAACAGGATGGGTGTCAACACTGACAAGTGCAGGGTGCTGCACCTGAGGAGAAAGAACCAGAAGCAGACCTACAGGCTGGGAAACTCCCTTCTTGTCAGCTCAGAGGCAGAAAAGGATCTTGGAGTCACTATTGATTCCAAAGTAAACATGGGCCACCAATGTGAGGACACTGTCAGTAAGGCTGACCACACCTTGTCACGCATCCAGACATGCATCACGAGCAGGTCCAAGGAGGTGATCCTCCCTCTCTTTGCAACAATGGTCAGGCTGCAGTTGGAGTACTGCATCCAGCTCTGGGTGCTGCATTTCAGGTGGGATGTGGACAGCATTGAGAGCGTCCAAAGGAGGGCCACTAACATGATCGGGGGCAGCAGGGCAGGCCCTACAAGGGGAGGCTACAGGACCTGAACCTGTTCAGCCTCCACAAGAGAAAGCTGAGAGGGGATTTGGTGGCCATCTATAAACTTACCAAGGGAGACCAGCAAGGAATGGGAGAGACCCTGTTCCCCCGAGCACTACCAGGAGTAACAAGGAATAACGGCCATAACTTGACTGAGAGTAGGTTCAGGCTGGACATTAGGGCAGGGCAGCTAGTATCTGGAACCAACTTCCAAGGGAAGTGGTGCTTGCTCCTACCCTGGCGGGTCTTCAGAAGGAGGCTAGATAATCATCTAGCCAGGATCATTTGACCCCAGTACTCTTTCCTGCCCATGGCAGGGGGTTGGGCTTGATGACCTGCTCAGGTCCCTTCTGACCCTACCAACTATGAGACTATGACGAGGTACCCATTTTTGAGTGGGGTCAACTGGCAGCAACCTCTAGCACAACTCTAGAACTCATACCTCTGGAATCCTAGCAAAACAGCATAATCCCTCTGCCCTAAAGCAGTCCTGGCTGCTGGTAAATCTGAAGATCTCTTGTTTTCTGAATCCAGGTTGGAAAATAGGAGTGACTATTTCTATTGCACCCTCAGCTGAAGCCCTTAAGAGCCCCTCTAGGCTACAGTCTAAATGGACAAGACAGGCTAAGCTAGGATCCTGCCTTTTGACTTCCAGACCGGGAAAAGAGATGTAGAAAGATTCAGTGACCTGGTCAAGGTATCAGTCAAGGAGAATATGATAGAGGAGAACCTTGAAGCAAGGTCTCCCAAACTCCAGCCCAAAGCCTTTACCTTGAAGAAACCTCTTCTTTTGAAAGTGTGACTTCTCTGTCAAGACATCTAAACCCAGTCACCTAGGCTAAGTATAGAACATCAAAAAGCCCAAAGCTGAATTGACTCAGTCTTTGCAGGTTAGTCTAAAAGTGCAGAGATTAAATTGAAACAGAATTGAACAGACATCTACCTTTGTTTCAGGGAATGCAGTCACATGCTTGCAGTGGCTCAGACCAGAGGTCAGGGGGTGCTATAGAATGGCTCTCTGGCATGTAGCCAACATGGGCTGTGTGTTCACTTCCTCTCTCTGCTGCCCTCAAGATTTCTGGGATTTGCAGTCCAAAATCACAGCAGCAGGACTCTGTGGGGTTGCTCATCACTACTTCTTCCTGCTTCTAGGTGCCTCTAGGATTTGTAGTCCAGTTATAGCCAGCTGTAAGTTTGAGCGGGGGAAGGATATTTAAGTCCACTTGGCCCCAGACCACAGCTGGGGTTTGCTTGGGAGAGGAAGACCCCCTTCCCACAGACTGGGCTGCATCCTCACCCAGGCTTACCCTACCACCCCCTTGTCAGCCATCACTGCTCCAGCTAGGGAGCAGATAGGCAGAGCCAGCCCTGCTCTCTGGAGCAGACAGCACAGCTCAGCCCAGGGCTGCAAAGTATGCTGGGATGCTGGGGGACTGTGATATAATTTGAACCAGGAAGGGGTCTGGGACAGAAGTTGCATTAGCCAGTTTGAGTACAATCAGTTAAGTCCGATACTGCATGCAACCAGGTTTATCCTAAACCAGTTTCAGGTATTTTGAAACTGGTTTATGTGCACTGAGCCTCTGTTCTGTTACAAGGTTAAACCAGTTTCTGATCACTTAAACCAGTTTATGTGTAACTTCTGTCCGTAGCCCTGGGGTTCAAAGATACCCAGAGAAGGATACTGACACTATATCTCCATCACAGTACCACCACTACCAGGAATACCTGCTCATGAGTGCACCCCATCTACCTGCTCCCACTTGCAGGTGCCAAGCCCAGAGACATGGTGGTGGAGTGGCTTCAGGGGCATCTCTTAGCAGCTGCTCTCAAAGCATTGGTTTCTGATGTGCTTAAGGGCAGCTGAAGGGGATCGGATCACCGGGAGGGTTCCACTGATACACATCTGGGTTTGATACATGAGGTGGAGTCATGAGTATGGTATGCTTAGAAGTGGGTATCCCTGAAAATACAAGGGATGTGATATAGATATACCTTAAGGGAGAATCAGAGCTCCTGGGTGTTATTCTGGGCTCTGCTATTGACTAGTATTGTGGCCACAGACAAGTCATTTCACCTTCTGTCTCAGCGTATCAGCTGTAAGATAGGGAAGACGGAAAATAACACTTCTTTCCTGGAGGTGCTGTGAAGATTAGTCAACCTATGTGTATGAAAGGGGTTAAACTGAGACAACAAAACGAAATACAACAAAGGCTAGTGTAAGGTGCTATGTCAAGGGAATTAAAAACAAATGCATCAAGGCAACACAGGGATAACTAACTTGGCAGTAGCATTACTGAAAAGGATCTGGAGGTTATGGAAGATCACAAGCTAGCAATATGATGCTGTCAAAACATGCAAACAAAACTGAAGGCAGTTTTGGGTTGCATTAACAGCAGTAATGTATGCAAGACCCACAGGGTGATAATCCCAGTATACTTGCCACTGGCTAGGCAGCTGTAATATTGTGTGTAGTTCTGTACTCTGCATTTTAAGGAGGACATAGAGAAACTAGAGAGGGTCCAAAGGCAGGCGATGATAAAGGACTTGGAATGCAAGCAGCATGAGGGGATGCTTAGTTAGGAGAAAAAGAGGTGTGTGGGGGGGGGGGGAACCACATAAATGCAGTTTTCACATATTAAGAAGGCTACCATAAAGAAGAGGAAGAACAACTGTTCTCCTTTTCCAGGGGACAGGACATGAGGCAACGGGTTTAACAGCAGCAAAATGACAGGAAAAAAACGTCCTAACAGTCAGAACAGTAGGACAGTGGAACAAGCTGCCTAAGGAAGCTGTGGAGACTTCTCCATTGGAGATTTTAGAATAGCACATCCTAAATCTGTATACAGTAACAGCAGCACTTCTGCCTGAAAATTTCAGCATGAAAAACAGGCCCATATAAGTCTGCAGTACATGTGCTGAGTCCCTCCAGTTCTCTCCATAGAAACCAGAAGGGCAAAGTACTGGTCTTACTTAAGCAGGTGCAATTTGGGGTAAAAGTTGGTTCCAGTCAGCATAACAGAGAAAATCCTAGCATACTGACTGCAAGAGGTCCTATCACACAGGTAGACTTTAACATCCTCCAGGCTACTGAATGTAAGCATTTTGGGGACAAATGGCTTTATTTAATGCAGTGCCCATCAAAGCCTTTGTCTGCCAAAGAGGAACCAACAAGAGTGTATATGCTGGCTATTTTTGATATGAGGATGAGGTACAGTTTGACTGAGACAGGGGAAAAAAAGTCTATGGTTATATCTGTGAACCAAATGCTGGCTCTGAGCACCAGGATCAAAGTGCTCTCCTGTTTCTCCATGTGGGTTAAAGCCAGTGGTTTATTATTAAACACTATTTCACTGAGTGATGAAAAATGCCATGGGCTGAAATTGTGTTTGCTGCAACTTGGGAGGGGTGGGGATGTGTGTGCATGCATGCAAAGTTGGCTTTCAGGCAGCTTTACAAAGTCCCTTGACTGCCAGTCCAGGTCCCAGTATAAATTAAAGCAGCGTTGGGGCTGTCACAGCAGCCAACAACAGCTAGGTATCTCAG
Organism: Caiman crocodilus; assembly: GCA_030014935.1. Taxonomy (NCBI): domain Eukaryota; kingdom Metazoa; phylum Chordata; order Crocodylia; family Alligatoridae; genus Caiman; species Caiman crocodilus. The sequence goes on along the minus strand of JAGPOW010000304.1, from coordinate 110,697,644 downwards.
GCAAGTGGTGACATTCCAGCCATGACCCTTCTTCCCCTCCTGAAGCAGGGGGAATCCTCAAGGGACCAGTTAACTAGGTTTTATGGCTGCTTTGTTCTGCTGGTACAGTGACTGGAGTGCAGCCAGGGATCTGACCCTTGACTATCTGCTGGCTGCTGAGAAAATTACAGCATGCCGAGTGCTCATGCAAGCTCCCCGAGCTCATGCAAGTAGTTGCACTGAAGTCAACTGGATAAGTCACTCAGAGTTCAGACAGTGGGATTAGGTTCTTTATGAATTTGGCCAAGCAAAGCAGAGTCTGGGAGGAGAGAGCAGCCTGCTGCCATACACATCTCAGACTGACACAGCAGGCAACTTCACACGTCAGCACAGGAGATAAGGACAGAGAAAGAACCAAACCAATGGCCCTATAGTGCTGAACAGTGCAGCCACCAGTCTGAGTGCCAGGCCAGCTGCATGCTGGCTGCCCAACCTGCTTGACTCTCCCTCTTCCTGAAGAAGGGTGTTTGTATCCAAAAGTTTGCAAAGAACAATTTTGCCAACTATTTAGTTAGTCTAATAAAAGATATCACATTTACCCTTGTCTGACTGTAGTAAGGCATTTGAGTCACACAGACATCAGGCACTGAGTTAATCAATGAATTACAGGCCTGGGGACATGGAACAAGACACACAACACAAGAGAAGTCACATTAGCAGTACAGGGACCAGCAGCAGCTGGGCAGGGGGTCATATATGCAGCGTATTAGATGTGGGGCTAAATCCCTGCTGGTTCAAGCTGGCAACACTCCTCAGCAGATAATGAAAGTACACCTATTCTTGCTGATTTTTTTTACACCCGCTGAAGAACCATCACTTGATATTTTGTAGCCTGTTGTAGGGCTAAACAAAAAAAGAAAACTACCCCTGAACAGAGAGCAGATAGAGTGACACCCACATCTTGACAAGCATGAGGAAGACTTGTGAAAGCTGAAGAGATTCAGCTCTTTCAACTTCCCCCCTGCTGAAACAAGCTCTGGTGATACCTGTGTGTGTGGGAACATTGGGAAGCAAGCACTAGGAGAACGCTAAACCACCCCCCCCCCTTTCCCCTCTGGCCAGCAAAAAGCAGGTGAAAAAAATGACACGGTGGATTCTGATGTCAATCAGAAAGCAATAGATGTGGTCGCTTATCTCAAAGCCAGCTTCATTGGTCCCAATTCCAGGGTAATGAGGTAGCAGGCTTTCCAGACAGGTCTGCAAAATTCATTCCCAGCCACATTTCATGGAGCTGTTGGATTCATGACAAAGACTGATGGGAGGGATGGGCCAGCTGCTGTAAAAAGGACACACTGTTTTTAGACCAGCCAGGGAACATAACCTTCTGTCTGGTATTTGCACTGTTGTAGCAATGTAGTACCTAGACAGGGGCAGGATCTCCTTGTTGAAGGCACTTGAGTCACACACACAGTGAGAGATAATCCCTTGTCTGAAGAGCTGACAGTTTAAGTTGGCAAGAGGCACGAGGAAGAGCCCATGGAGGCTTGTTCAAGGTCACAAAGCGGGTCTGTGGCAGAGCCAGGAAGAGAAGTCCGGTCTTTAGAGTTCTGCGCTAGTGGCCTGTCTTCTGGGCTGCACTGCCTCCATCGCCTCGTGACAGCACAGGGGGCTGAGCCGCATAAGGCAGAAGTGAAACATCAGACTCTTTCCCAGAACATGGTGACTCCACCTAGGGAATCTATGATATGAAAAACACTACTTTCTTCAAGCTAAGCTTCAGAAACCCCTTTCACCATGCAGAAAACAGCATCTCCCCATCAAAACAGGAGCTTTAGCAGTACTTTGGGTATTTCCACGTCAACGTTATCCAGAAGCTATTCAGAGTTACATAGATTCATAGATTGTAGAGTCAGAAGGGACCACAATGGATCATTGTGTCCGGCCCCCTGCCCCTGGCAGGAAAGAGGACCGAGGTCAGATGACCCAAGCCAGGTGACTATCTAGCCTCCTCTTGAAGACCTCCAAGCTAGGTGATAGCACCACCTCTCGTGGAAGCCCATTCCAGATCCTGGCCACCCTTACCGTGAAAAATTTCTTCCTAATATCTAACCTAAATCCACTCTTAACTAGTTTACACTTGTTATTCCTAGTCACTCCCTGGGGTGCCTTAGTAAACAGCACTTCCCCTATTCCCCGTTGACCTCCCCTAATAAATTTATAGGTGGCCACAAGATCTCCCCTCAGCTGTCTCTTGTGAAGGCTGAAGAGATGCCTCTTTCACCCTCCCCCCGTAGCATCTATCACGAAGGCCACTAATCAAGCGAGTGGCCCTCCTCTGGACCCTCTCGAGATTCCCCACGTCCCTCTTGAAGTGCGGTGCCCAAAACTGGATACAGTACTCTAACTGCAGCCTGACCAGTGCTGCATAGAGGGGGAGCATCACCTCCTTTGTTCTATTAGTCATGCACCTGCTAATGCATGACAAAGTGCGATTGGCCTTGTTGATGGCCTCATTACACTGCCAGCTCACGTTCTTCTTGGAGTTACGAATCCAAGATCCCTCTCTGCCTCTGAGCTGCTGAGAAGGACACTCACCAAACTATAGGTGTGGTGTACCTTACATTTATCTTTATTAAATTGCATCCTGTTTCTCTCTGCCCATTCATCCAACCTGTCCAGGTCAGCCTGAATCTGCTCCCTGCCTCCCAGTGTACTAACTTTGCCCCATAACTTGGTATCATCAGTGAACTTGGAGAGGGTGCTCTCCATGCCCTTGTCCAAATCGCTGATGAAGATATTAAATAATATTGGTCCGAGGACCGAACCCTGCGGGATCCCACTGCCCACCTCCCTCCAGTCGAAAAAGGAACCATCTACCACCACTCTCTGAGTGCGGTCCCTAAGCCAGTTGGCCACCCACCTGACCATGTTTACACCAGTGGCACTCAACCTTTTGGCTCCATAAGCCAAAGGAGCAAAGTAGGGTCTGTCTGTGGGCAGGATTGGGCCTTGGCACGTCCCATTCCCTTCCCTGCATGCCATGATTGAGCCCTGAGGGTCTGACACCAACCCATCCCACTCCAACCCCCCCATCCCGCTGGAATTGGGTGCTAAGGGCCTGGCACTGTGCTTGTCCAGCCATGCATGGTGGGATTCGGCTTCTGGTTTGATGCATAGGGTTCAGGGCTCTTCATGGGTCCAAAAATTTGACAGTAGGGGAGAAGTGCCACCACTCCCCCACTGCCAAATTTCTGGATGTTGGGAAGCCCTGTAGGCCAGATGACAGTGTCATGGGTCAAATCTGGCCTGTGGGCTGGAGGTTCAGCACAACTAGTTTATTCCATTCAGACATCAGCATTTTCATTTCTGAAAATGCTGAAAACCCAACATCCAAGCTGCCAGCAGGGGCTGAGAACTAGGGTTCCACCCACACCAGCAGGGTGAGAAAATGGTGCCCTAAGTAAACTTGTATTTTTGTGTCCCCCCTCCCCCCCCCCCCCGGCCCTGGCACCCCTCCTTAGGTGCACCCCTTTCCACCAAGGCACTAGTGCTGCTGCCCTGCCACAAAGGGGCTCTGTCTGAGGGGCTGGGGTCACTGTGGTGTTCAAGGCAAGAACCAACAACCATGCATCACAGAAACATGACCGACAACATGACCTGCACAGGGGACAGGATATAAGGATATACAGGAGACAGGATATAAGTAGAAGTGTTGCAGGGGTCTCAATCCATTACACTTCTATTTAGGCAGTACCCAATGTTTTATCTTTGGTTTCACATAAAGAGTCTCACCTTCCAGTCCCTTGGGGCTGCTAACTGTTGCTTCAGTTTAGCAGAGCTAGCAGCACTCACCTCATAAAGATGTCTTAGGGGCAGGCTAGTCTTCAAGTGATATAGGGCAGTGTTTTTCAATCTGTGGTCTGTGTACTTCTGGGGGTCTGCAGACTATGTCTAAAAGGTCTGTGAAAGATGACTATGATCAATCAAAAATACATGAATGACTATACACAGTTACAATTCAAAGGGGTCCACACCTCCAATTCATAATTTCCAAAGGGTCCACATCTGCATTTAAAAGTCTTTAGGGTGCAAAATAAAAAAAGGTTGAAAACCACTAGTATAGCACTACGGTAGCATCTTCTGTGTCATGATGACTTTCTCCTGCCAATACAGCAGGAGTAGCAGTCACTGGGAAAAGGGTTTGGAGTATTTGTATGGCTCAGAAGTACATGACTGGTGCCACAGACCCTGGTGGAAACAACTACAAGTTGAAGCATCCTTTAGGTTCAAAATCATCTTGGGATTTGTGCCAAACACAGCACGGAGCAAGGCCAACAAGCTGACAGAAGTGGCAGCTCATCTACAATGTGCTCTATATGGCCTGTGGCAAACAGATCCATATGTTAATACCATGGGCCAAACTCACCACTGTAAGTGGTAAAGTGCAGGTGGTCAGAGTGAGTGGGGGTAGAGGAGGGTATGGACAGTAAATGCTCTTTTGTCTCATTGTTAGAGGGAGGATAGGCAGGCAGGACAGGAGGAAACAGATAAAATCGCAAACTCCCTCCTGCCCTGTACAATGTCTTTCTGGCTGTGAGCACTCCTCCTTCCAACCCGCAGTGGATTCTTGCCATCTTTGTGGAAGCAGAGATCGGAGCCTGCAGAAGTGGCATGTTTGGCACAGAGAAACCCAGGGTGACCTGTTAACTGTGAGAAATACAGCCAGCAATAAACTCCATCCCCATGAGAATCCATCTACAGTACTGCATCATCATGAGGCTGTCTGCTCTGTTAGTCAGGGGAAAAGCAGTCCCTTTCTGGTAACTACATTTCTATTTAAATACCTGAGATTGCTTCTTAAGGTTTTATGTGGGATCAGTACACAGTCTCCTGTGCCAAGTGGCCAGAAGTGTCAGTGAATGGCCGCCCTAGAAAAGCACTTCAATTCTTCTATAAATATTCCCTCTATATTTGGCGCCTGATCCAGAGCCCATTGAAATCAGGGGAGTCTTTCCAATGAGTTCAGCAGTTTTGAACCTCTCCTGAAGGTTTGATACTGGGTCACTAGAAATCATTGACAAACTTCATCTTGACCGCTGAGGATCATAACAACTGACAAACAGACCAAATGACTCACTTCCACACACATGAGCTCTTATCTGATCTTATAAAAGAGCTTACCAAATATGCTAGGCAGGAGATTTAAATGCCTGATATCATCTGGAATATTTTAAATATAAGTTTGACTCATGCAGGCACAGCATGGATGATGTAGAAGTTTTCTTTCTGTGGGAGACATAGAAAGCAAGGAAGCTGCTTGTTGAAGCTCGATGGAGATATTACTGTAGTTTCTTGCATGCCACAGACCTCCAAATAAGATACAAACTCTGTTTTGGGGAAGCTGAGTGTAGGGAAAAAAAGATTTTTTCAGAGTCCCGGAAGAGAATTGAATGCATTCAGCAGCTCACTGACTGCTTGAGGAACAAGCTCCAGTGTTAACCCTTTCCTAGTTGCAGCCAAAAGCTACTACCAATTTGGAAGCAACTGTGAGACTATTAAAACTGCATTTAGTTCCTCCTCCTTACCAGAGAGAAGTAGCAGCTGTTACAGTAGACAGTCCCCATGCTTGTATTCCTACATGATTCCATTCCAGCGAAGATAAATCAGCTCCCACATTTAAGACATCCACCCCAATTTTGGTGACCTGATTCTTGGGGAAAATGTGCATGTGATATGCAAGTAAATATTGTACTTATCCTGTTCTATGCTGTTAAAGGAACAGCAACAAACAGGTGTAACACAGGAGTGGCCAAAGTAATAGTTTAGTGTTCGTTGTTATTATTATTGCTTCTATTATCTTTATTGTATAATGCTTGGAGGCCCAGCTGAGATGAGGGCCTCATGACATGAAGCTGTGAGGATGTATAGCAAAGGATGAAGACAAGATATAATAAGCAGTTGAAACAAACACTCAAAGCTGGGAAGGGAAGGTAGAGACAAGTCGATAGTAAAAGCAATAGTGGATGTACATCAAGTAGCTGAGAACAGAGGAAAAACAACAGCCTCCACTCCCCATTTTCCAAGTATTATCAGCAGACTGTGTCCCACAGCACGTAGCAGTGAGTCTCAAGACAGTATGGTGGCTTTCTGGATTTTTGCATGGGGGTCACATGGAAAAAGTAGCAAAGTTACCTGTGAGGAGCAGTAGATCAACAGCTGGTGGGAGTCATTGTCTTTGCCAAAGTGAGATGGGAGTAGTTGCAGATGAGATAATATCCAGTGGGTAGAGAGAACTATGCTGTAAGGAGATGACAAGAAGCTTATGTTTAGTTTGCGGCAGCGATGCAGTCAGAATGGTGGGTTAGAAAGGTGATTTTAGCAGCAAAATATGGACTAGACCTATTGGATCCTAAGCCATTGCAATCAAAGCAGGACTCCCATTGACTGGCAGCCTTTGGAGCAGGCATCTAACACAGAAGAAAGATTTACAGCAGAAGCGCTTTGGTGGGGTTGCAAGCCTCAAGGATGAGGGCTTGGCTGAGAGTGTCAGTGTTGCAGACAGAGGAGGGGTGAGGTCTTTGGAAAGGTTAGGATGGAAGAAGAGGCAAGAGCAGGGGGAGGTGCAGTGGCCAGAGATATGCTTGGCAACCATGGCAGCCAGAAGAGAGTGGAACAAGCCCAGAAACTGCCCGTTTTGTGGCCTGTGCTCTCACCACCTCCTTCACATAAATCTTAGTGGAGGTAAATATGTTTAAAATATAAGTGTGTGGGTTTGTGGGGGGGAGGTGACATAGTTGCTAGTGCCTTTTTTGAGTAACATGCATAGGGGAAAAGGAATGAGTCTGCCGGTTTATATTGTTTGATGTACCAAACCCTCAGTGGCTACCTTGGAATCAGTAGAGTGACACCAGTATACTGAGGATATGGCTCTTTAAGTCATAATCAATACCCCGTGACGCCAGTAGGAGTGTACAGGATATCATTCAAAGCTAGGTTTGACACCTAGGTGAACATCTATATCCTTCAAGGCCCCTGCCCTTTGTGATACCCAGGTAGAGAGGGGTAGTTAGCTGTTTTGTCTGACCTCAGGCAGAAGGCAGAGCAGGGTAGCACTAGAGAATAAATTCAACAGAGAGTCATAAGCTTTTGTAGGCATCAAATGAATGGCCTGATACCAGGTGCTACTCTCAGCTGTATTACCTTTTGTGGATAGCCACAGATACATTAAGATGACAGAAATCTCTCTAAATGGTGCTGAGTAAATGTCATCCCCTCTGGGCCCACCAGCACGTCAAGTTGCTCTAATTATTGGTGTGAGGAACAGGGCAGAGTGCTCCCTCTTCTTTCCAGTGAGGATGACCTGTTTTTCCTCAGGGAAGGTGGCAGAAACCAGCCATCTGTGCAGACAGCAGCGAGGGAGGATGATTTACTGGGTTAAGCCTTGTTCCTGTTTTTCAGGGATGAAAGAAGTCACCCAGAATCTAGTTCTTTGAACTACTGAGATACTCAGCCAGCTCCATCCAGTTCTAAGGCAGACCTGGCCATGTGCCTGAGCAAACATTTATTTTCAGTGAGGACAGCGGTGACCTTGAAGAGACAGGAAATCTAACTGAAAAAAGCTGAGGCTGGATTATAGTTATTTTTCTTTGAGTACCTCTCATATACAGCTGAGTTTTGTCAATGGTTGGGCACAGCCTGGCCAGTCATGGAAGGCAGTTGACTGTGCCCTGGTGCAGAGATCCAGACTGAGCATCATGTCAGTCCCAGCTAAGCTCTAATGCACGGCCGACTTCTGAGCAAGGGGAATCTCACTCTGGGAATCAAGGCTCTCAGTACCTTCCAGGGTTGGCCTAGATCAGGATGCTCAACCCCTGGCCCATGGGCCTGACCTGGCCCCTGGAGGAGTGTCACCCAGCTCACAGGGCTCCCTACAGTCTGAAAATTTGGCAGTAGAGGAGTGTTGGCAGCATTAATTGCCACTTCTTTGCTGCTAAATTTCTAAACCTGTGGAAAGCCCTGCAGGCTGGGTATCATGGCCCTGTATACTAGATCAGGCACACACATGTGGCACAGGACTCGATCCCAGTAGCTGGGGGCTGCACAGTACCCAGTCCTAGAGCATGTGGCCAAAAGGTTGGGCATCACTGACCTAGATAGCAAAGCTGGCTGACCTGGGCCCTGGGAGAGGTGCCACTATGCCTCAGTTTCCCCTCATTCTGCCCTTTTAAGCACATACATGGACACAACTGGTAGGTCAGCTGATCCTTTCCCTTGGCAAGCCTGGTCTGATACTAATACTGAATAGGAATTGGTCATCCATTCCTTTTGTGTCTGATTCATTTCCTCAGGCTTCCCGGGTACCTTTGCATCAGGGCCCAGGTAGTCTGACTCCTGTTCTGGGCTTGCAACAGGCAGGCCCTTCTGACTAGCCAGTATCACCTCCTTCCAAGTCTCCCCTATATTGCCCACAGGCCCCATCTTGCCCGGGTGTTAAATGCAGCCTTCTTATTCCCTTCCAGATTGTGTGAGCCACACATTTTACCTGGGAGCTCCCAGTGCAACAAGAACAAGTACAAGATAAGACATCCTGTTTTTGCAAGGGTTGGGAACTCGTGACCAACTACAGGCCCCGAGCAACAGGAATTTCTTCTCCAGAGATTGGCAATGGTCTGTCACTGGTGAGAAGACCTGCTTTGAGCATAGCCTCACCTTTCTTGAGTAAGTGGGAATGGGAAGGGGAATCCATCCTCAGCAACAGAGATTGTGCATCCTTTGCTTTTAACCCTGCCCATACTTATGGGAGCAAGCTGAGCCAGCAGGCATACAGCTGTTCTGCATATCTTCATGTCCTTTGGGAGTTTGGCTTCACACATTACAAATGTAAACTCCAAACTCCACCACTCCTCTTCCTCCTCCCTTACCTTCCTGGAGGTGGAAGGTTCTCCCATGTTGCTTCCCCCACTGCAAATACCTCCCTAGGCTTAATTGAAACCCTGATTGTCTTTACACCTCATTGCCAATTCTTTCCTCCTTTTCAGCTTGTGATGCTCAGCCCTCTAATTACACACCAAATTAACTTTAATTAAATCCACTCCCATCCTCTTAGGCCATGAGGCTCCCAGGAGCTTTACCCTTCTCTCGGAAACTTGAGTACCGTGTTTAGCTTCTGCCCATGAGCTGCCAGGGATCTAGAAACTACCTGCAGGATAAACCATCAGCTTTCTCATACTCGCCCACAACATGGATGCCAGAGAGCTCGGAAACTACGGTGATTGGGCTGATGGGGAGAGGAGAGGGCAAGCATAGAGAATCTGACAGTCTTTCTTTCCCTTCCATTTAGGCTGTGCCTACCTGATGCTCTGCTCCTTGTGTTGATTTCCCCATCTGTACAAAGGGAGGAGGTGAGGACAGAACATTTAGGGTGCTTTGCTATGGCTCTAGTTCAAGTCCTTATCCAGACCTATGTGAAATGCTGCCCCTAGTTCCCTAGCTGTAAATGAGTACCTATTCATTCCGACTGGTGAGTCAAAAGTTAGCCAGGTGTGTTGCTAGCTACATCACTCCTTGTGTGCCATCGGCTAAAGAAACAGGTGCATCTTAATCGAAAAAGCATAATGGCACACCATATTCAGGAAAAATGTTGATCTTGACACATGCAAAAGGCTTTGATCCAACAAAACACTGGAATATGGGCTGAACTTTGGCTTGAGTACTCCCCATAACTTCACTGGGGAGTACTATTCATGTGCTTAAAGTGTTTTACTGGGTTAAAGCCAAGACTCCTCCTTCATTTCAAAGTTCCCACATGTCTGGCCTTCTGCGTCCCCTTCACTTCTGGTATCCTCATTCCTGTTTCCTTTGCTCTGCCCATGCAACTTCACTGCTCCATTTCTCATCTTCCCCCATTCCAGACTTCAGGTTTTCTTCTATGCCACCCGCTCCCATCAGCTAGGAACACCCTCCCACTCAGTGCAGACTTTTCTGGCTCCCATCTCTGCTTACAGAGAACACATCTAAGGACTTAAGCATTTAAGCTAGAAGGCAGGTATTAAGGAGCTGTTTCATGTTTATTTGTCTGTTCCTTGGGGCAGGAGCCTATGATTTATCTCATTGCACCTGCCTTTTATGCAGCACTATCAAAATTGATATGGTTATATGCACAGTTAGTAATAGCATCCTCTTATTATATTTGGATAGAAGTCTGTGATTGGCCAAGGAGAGCTATACCATGGTCATAAATAGACAACATTAAAAAAACATAAATAGTAATAATTGTTTATCTTTTTCACTTCCTCTCACCCTGACAGGATGTGATGGGGAATATCAAGAGGCTACAATGGTACATAAATGGTAATGATTGTTTATCTTTTTCAGTTAATGAGTCTTGGTGAGCTGCCAAGGTCTTCAAGGGTAGCTCCACCTCTTGACAGGTGCTCCACCCCCTGGTCACCATTTTGGGACCAGAAGTCCCACCCCCAAACTCCTGAACTTTGCCACCAGAAGTCCTTCTCCTTGCCTCCAGAAGTACTGCTTTTGGAAAGGGGGTTTGCCATCTTGGAAATGAAACCCCCCACAAATTATATACAAACATTAACAATAACATATTTAATTTTGTTTAAAAAAATATTTTTGTCCTGATTTGTGTGTGTTTTTGTGGTGTATATAAAGGTGATTGCATAATAGCTCAAAATAAAGTCTTACTCATGTATATTGTGTGGAGGGGTGGGGGGCGTGGGTATGGGGTTTGTGGGGAGTTCTGTGTATGTGTGTGTGTATGGGGTGTAGGGAAGGGTGTGGGGTGTGTATGGATTTGGGTGGGTCTGGGTATTTCTGGGGGGTGTTTGTGGGGATGTGTGGGTGTGTGCATAGATATAGGGTTGGTGGGGGGATGTGGGGTGGGTGGGTGTAGCAGTGAGCGGGGTTTAACCCAAAAGCACAGGTGTGGGTGTGGGGGGGAGGGGTGTGAGGGAGGGCCTGGGTGGACAGGTGCAGTGTTTGTGGGGTATGTGAATGTGTGCATGGGGGAGGGTGTGGTTGTGGGGCTTGCAGGGGGGGGTTTGTGGGTACAGTGAAGTAGGCATGGGAGCTCCTGCACCTGTTCCTCTGAGCTGGCCAGCACCTGCTCCTGCCCCGCAACAGCCCAGAGCCCATGTCTGTCCTGTGTCTGCTCTGCACTGCTGCTGCTGCTGTGCTGGGCAGCCTGGCGTGGTGCGGCTCTGGGCAGCTGCAGCAGAAACTGCCTGGCAAGGGGAGGGGCTACTTTCCCCCTTGCACTGAGCAACAGCTTCTGTCCCGTGCCACCACTACCAAGTGCAGGCAGGCGAGCTCAGAGCAGGCATGGGGTGCATGGGGTCAGGACTGTGCAGTGTGGGTCCCCACCAGTACTGCTGGGCTTGGGGTCAGCGGTGGTGGCAGCTGGAAGGAGCTGCTGCCACCTAGGCTTCCAAGAAAGGCACTCCAGCCAGAGAACCACCCTAGCCCTGCTGCCTGCCCAGGGGGTGGCAGGACACACCATGGCTGGATGGTGCCTGTGGCAGGTAGGACCAAGGACCTGCTGTGAGCTGGACAAAGAACTGCCAGTCCCTATTTTGCCCAGCCCTGCTTTAGAAGTTGGGCCTGCATCTTGCTACGTGACATGGTACAACCGATATGTGGGTTAAGGCTGCTGGCCTGCTATGCTGGTTCCACCCATGAAAGGGGTGGATGGAGGAGTGCCCAGATGTCCCACCATTTTAAGCATCTTCTTCCATGCCAACTATGCTTTTGACATGCATCTCTGCTTCTGCTGAGCACCTTTTACATGCAGGGTGCTTCCCTATTTGTTGTACAAATTTCCAGCATGTTTCCTTATTCCAAGCATGGTCCTTTTGTTGTGAAACAACTCACTCTCAGCCATCATAGCAGTTTCCAGTAGCATCTATAGCACATTCAAAATCACTTCCATGTTCATAGCTCTCACTCCATGTGGGTGAGAACTACGAACTAGTTTACACCAAGTAAGAGCAGGCTTGAGGTTCTGGCCAGAACTTCACCCAAGCCTAAACCAAATCTTTCTGCAGGCAGATTTCCTTCCAAAGAGTTTTCATTTTCACACATCCTGATGAGTTTTTGTTTTCACGCATCTCTTGGTGTGAGCAGGCACAGCAGTTACTGAATAACGATGGTGCTTCTTCCTGGTGTGGAGACTCAGCAGGAAGTCCACAGCTGGAACAGGGAATGGAGGTACATACTTATCATATCAACAACACAGATGACATGATGATCAACATGGACTAGCTTGGCAGAATATTGCTGGAGAGAAGAGGGACTATTATGGCCAAAGGCAGTGAAGCAGCCTCACCTGAGGTCACATGGCCACTGCAGAAGGTGGATTATGGAAGAATGGATTCACCCAGCAGCATGTCTTCCTGCTAGGGATGCTAGAAAAGAGCAGGACAACTGGGTTCTCACCAGCAGAGTGGTCCAGCATCATGCAGTAGCTGCAGATCATTGCTTGAAGACTCAGAGGAGCAGAATTGTCCATTACAGTCATGGCCTACCTGGACCTATCCCAACACAGACTGCATAGCAGCATACAAGTCTGGTAGGTGAAACAACAGTCTTCCTTGTTCTTTGATCCTAGAATCTGACCGATTCACTTTTGCTCCACATAGATATGGATGAAGTCAGAGCTTTTGACCAATGCAACCGGGTAGCAGAAATCCTAAATCATAAGACTGAGGACTGGAAATACTGTCCGTTGCAAAAACTACAATTACAGCATTTCCAGATTCCTCTTTGGTCTTTTTTCTTTCACATTGTCACGTGCTTGCAAAAGGCTGGTGTCCCACATTTTTTCCCTTTTACTGACTTGAAAGAACATGCTCAAGGCACTTGGGTTGCGTTCTCTCACATCTTTAAAACATTTAAATTTATGGAGAAATCAGCTGGCACCAGAAGAGCAGTTGCAATAGAAAAGGTGTAGGACTTGGACTGAAAACACAGCAAAGCCACCAAGACTGAGTGGATTCATAGAGAGAATTACTTTCCCATCATGTGGAGCAGAATAGGGAGGCTTTTATTGCTAATGGTCTATAGAAAATTTGATTCAAACCTGGAGGGATCATCAAGCTAACACTATGTGGCAGCACTAAGTTCCCTTTAATTATTAGGACACCGCCCAAATAAGATCAATCTTTATGCTGCCAACCCAACTATGTACTGTATCATTCAAACACCCTGACCTTTGCTTCCTAAGAGAAAACTGAGGTTTGAAGGTGCAGCTCTTCCAATGTCAAAGCAAATGTTTGGGATGACATCCAGAATCAGACAGCTCCAGGACTGATGGAAGCAGGCACACTACTTACTGAAAAATGATGGTGCTTCTTCCTGGTGTGGAGATTCAGCAAGAGGTACACAGACTATTAAATATTCACTTGAGCCCTTGAGACTTCAGTGGTAAACTGGCCTTGTGCTAGTCCTCTGCACTATTTGATTTCCTCTGCTGAGGAAAGAACAAAACAGCACAGATCCTAAGTCTCAGTTGTGAGAGGCGGACCCAGCCTTCCAGGAATCCATGGAAACTTGCACTGGCTCACACCCAATAGTGCTGGCCAACAGAGCTATAGAGATGCTGAATAATGCAAGTGAGGAGTTGAAGTCTCATAGACTTTAAGGATGGAAGAAGTTATGCATAACAACTCCAGAAGCTCAGTTAAATCGGGTGGACCTGAGCCAATTCAGTCTTACAGCATCTTGAGGTGGGGCAAACCATATTAGATGCCACAGAGATGTTAGGTGGGATGAACACGGAGGTTCCTCCCTTGTCTGTAGACAGCATGAAGTAATCCACCAATGAAAGAAAGATTGTGTCATTACCTGCCCCAAGATGCAGCCTGACAACTGACTGGTGGAATTTATTTATTTTTTTGCTAACTCCTTGATGAACCTGCTTAGAAAATGAGGGTGTTATACATTGCATAGCTTGCTGCAGGCTGTAGGGTGGGAGGTGGACTTCTTGTCTTCCGCAATACAGGCCCTCTCATTAGTCAAATCCAAAAACAAAGAGACCATAGGGAATAACTGCTTCTTTCACAAAATGCTAATCAAGCATGGCAGGGGGAAGCAGTGGCCTATTTTCAAGTGAGCAATTTCAAAAGAAAGGGTCCCAGTCCTCCAAGACAATTCTAGGGGGTAACAAGAGCTCCTGATACTATCCAAGTCTCTGGAAGCATCTGAGAAGCCAGAAGGACTAGTGTGGCAGGCTGTGAAGCTGACTGAGAAACATGGAAGTCATTATTTTCTCTCGTTGTTTATGCTGCCAGCTGGCCTTACTGCATTCTGATCTAGGCCATATCAGCTGGTTTAGCCTCACCCAAGTCTGTAGCTTGGTGAAACACTGAGAAGGTTATCAGCAATGCCATCGTGCTCTGATGGACCTGAATTGGTGTCGTCTGCCTATTGATGGCAACGTAACCCAAACCACCAGGCCCACCCAAGCCAGTCAAAAACATTTTCCTCTGCTTGTGGCAAAGAAAATTCCTGGTTTGTGTTATTAAAAGGCAGCCTATGGATTTAAAAGTATACGAATGAACACATGGCTCTAGATTCTCAGATACTCCTCATTTCAGCTGGGAATCTGGACCTTGATTTTGGTCCATTGCTGGGAGATAGCTACTGACCGAGCACATGACTGTAGCCTCCATGCTATAATCCAAGGTAAAGGTCAGGGTCAGAGACTCTGAGGACACCAGCTATTGTCAGACTTTCTTCTCTACCGACTCCCTCCAAAGAAGGAGACAGGAAACCAGATGATAATTAGCAAGATTATCAACATTGACCAATAGTTTATTACTGAGCAGAGGCCTAACAGTAGTTTCTTTAAGAGATGCTGGTGTCTGGCTCTCTCAAAGCATAGCATTGACAGTCTCCACCAATAATAGGGCCAATGTCTGCCTGCCAAGAGGGAGAATGCCTGGGCCTTTTAGTTAATTGAATGCTAGATGCATTTGAACCCAAACTGGTGTCTTAGCTAAACTCGTAATGAATGCTACTCCAAATCCTAAATAAATTAAATACAGCCTGGCAAGAAATGCTACAGAAAATAAACATGCTGGGAATAGAAGGGGTACATGGAGATAAGGAAGGGAGAGGTGATAGATCAGTAAGAGTGTAAAACCTATTACTTTAACCTACAAAGTGGGGCTCTAATTTAGGTCAAATTAAAAGGGGGTTGATGGAGCCTCAGCTTCATTTCCTAGGGAACTTGAATCCATTTTGCAAAAAGTCCCATATGAAATGGCACATGTGGCAAGCTTTGACTTAGGGAGACCCACCTGTCTTGGATAAAAGCAGCACTATACTGTCCCTAGGACTAGAGTTACACGACGAAGAATATTCTCTTTCTCTGAAGATGGTTGCAGGAAGTCAAGAATCACAAGATTTCTGGCTGTTTGATACAGGTAACCCCCATTATCTGCAGAAATCAGATAAAAGGTGACTAGAGCTGCAGCCCTGGGTGCCAAAGGGGAGCAAAAAAGAAAACAAGCCACTCCTGCAGCTGGTTCTTAGCCATGCCACCACTGTTGCTGCCCTGTGCAGAGCTGCAAGAAGTTCTGGGTATGAAGCTTCCCTGTTATGTCTCTCTATAAATTTTGACTCTGGCCTTTGCCATTGTTAGACTTCACTGATTTGCTCAGCCTCCTCTGCTCAACCTGCCTATTTGGCAGAAAGATGTGACTGCTAGCTTTTGGCACTGCCTTTTCTAGCAGTCCATGGCTTCATAGCTCCTGCACCTGAGAAATAGGCAATGCTTATGGCTAAGAGCCACCTATTTAACTTCCCTTCTGACCTTTGTCTTGGCAGCTGCTTTTTGATGTAGCACTAAATGAATATGAAAGGGTAGTTTGGACCAACAGGGTTTCTCCATCTTCAGTGACCTCTTTCAGAGACTGACTCACAGAGAGTGACAAGCATGTGAAGGACCCCATTGAGTTCCCTTCACAAACACGGCAATTTTCTGCATGCTCAGCTGGGTGTTCAAACCACTTGTTAACTGGTTCTCCTGATAGTAATCACTGAATGCTAATAAAGCTCTTTGAAAAGAAATCTTCAAAAGGTATGCCCTACCCATGAAATCCAGCTGCGGTCACATAGAGATGCTTGATGCAACACTCAGTGGCTCTCTATATTTGCAGCAGGTTCACTTGGGCCCGCTCCCTTTCAAAGTGCTGTAGTACTCCACTCTTGATGCTAAGGAATTTCTGCTGTGACTGAGACACGGAAACGTTTTTGCCAGTGGTATTGTTTTGCTGCTGTACTATCTTACTGAGTCAGGCTGTGCGCATGTCCTTTATCCAGAAAGTCAGCAGGCTTTCAAACAAAAGCTACTTTTTATGAGTTTTCTATGATGAACCAAAATGAGGGATGTGTGGCTGAATTTATGTAGCAGTACATGTGCAGACGTGTGCATATACAGGACACACACAGACATAGGCACAAACAGTAACATAACATGGTGTGGGGCACACTAAGTGAAGCACCAGCTCTGGGTGCCAATTTAGTGGGAGTGCCAGAATGGTGGTCCCTGAAGAGCCTGCACCATGGCGGCAGCAGCCCATAGCAGCAGTGGCCTGTGTGCAATTAGACCACACCATGGGGGCAACAGCAGCCAACATGCAGTCAGGTGTGGGAGACTCAGAAATCCTTTCCCCTGCATAGTTTCTGGTACTTGAAATCCCACCCTCAACACTTCTACCTATACTTCTGTGCACAAATACTGGCATATGCACTCACACACACACCTTTGTACACCTCCCCAACACACACATCCATTTATGTCTTGCCTTTTCTGTTTTCAGAGTTTTTAAAATACTCTTGAGCTGTAGCCAAAAGTTAAAGCTGCAATTTCAGACACTATCAGTGGAGCTGTCAGTTAGCATCTAAGCACTCGGTGCATTGCCAAGTCCCTCCCTGAAGCACCCCCATCTCCACCCCTCACTCCTTTCCTTTAAATCACAGCCACAAATCTGGGATAACCAGTGTAGACAGGGCACTGGCATGGGGAAATCTCTCCCCTCAGGAATCCTAGGCAGTGCTGCTGCGGGGATACGTGCATTGCTGGAGCACCATTAATGCATCTGATCTGGCATGAGTGTAAGAGTCAGAAGGAGACTTTGGGAATGCTCATCTCAAATATCAAAGTCTTGAGGCAGCTGTTGCTGCTTCTTTCTAGCATCTGGATGGAAAGGACAGAAAAGGTTTTCATTCCAGTCTTGTAGTGACACAGGGCATTATGACCAGGAATAAGGGGCAATAAGGAAGGATTAAAGATCGGTCTTGGGCAAGGATCCCCTGTAAATTTCCCTAGCCCAGCTGAAACAATATTCCATTGACGCAGGGCTCCTCTGATCTCTCGGCAAGTATGTCACATGCTTCCACAGAACAAGGCTGACTTGTCTCACTGCGACAGAGGGGATAGACTCAGGAGTAGGCAAGGGTGGGGCGTATTACTGAAACTTGGATTTCCCAGACCGGCCATTTGCATGTTTCTTGTAGGCACTGTGGGTGGTGGGGATGGCTGCCAGGGCTGACTTCACTAGAGTTGTGGGGTTTCTTGCTGTTCGTTTAAAACAACGTTTTTAAAAGTTGTTGTTGTGCCCAGGAGACAGCCAGGCAAATATCCACATACCAGGAGACATGGCCTCTTTCACTCGGTGTTCCCTAGGGGGCCCGAGACCAAGCATAGCGGTCGGCCTGCCGCTGGGCAGCTGGAAAGACACATGGCAGAGGCTGACTAGAAGAGTTCCTCTATTAAACAGTGCTCAGGAGGAAGATCTGACACCTAACGGAGAAGACACATGAAGTGCAGCCCCGCACAGACCAGGTTGATGGAACCTGGTTTGTACTGGTAGCAACGTCCAGCAGCACGCAGAGGATTTGGGTTTGGAAATCCCGTTAGTGATGGGGTGTGAGCAAGTTGACAGTAGCTGGACCCAAGGGTGGATCTAAGAATTTGAAAAGTGGGGTGCAGGAGATGCCACTGGTGCCGAAAGGGGGTTGCAGCCCCCTCTCTTACCCCCATGCCATAATTGCAGGCAGTCTGTCCTGGTAGCTTATGCCCTGGCACATTTTGGAGTCCCCAAAGCAGTTAATACATCCCCTACTGCTCTCTCCACACCCTCCCTGCAGTGCAGGTGCCGCCCTTCCATTCCTCTCTTGCCTTCTCAAGCAGGCATTGCCACTCTGCCTGCTCCCCAGATGTCTCCAGGTGCTGGAAAGGACAGGGGTGGGGGAATCATCCACTGATGCCCCTGTCCTCAGCCTTGCCCAGAACTCTGCATGGCTGTTCCCTGAAGGTGTAGCCCACAAACACAGTGGAAGGGGTGGCAGCAGGGACAAAACCCCACCACTGCCATCAAACCCAGCTGCTTCTTGCAACTCTCAGCTAGAGCAGGGCAGGAGCAACTCTGGGACTTCCCTTGCTACCGGGTCAGCTGGAGACAGGAACAGCAGCTGCCAGTAGCCCTTTCCTTAACTGCTCCCCATTTTATCCCACTCTAGCTGGGCCTTGGTGTGACCCTACAGGGAACCCAGGCACGTGGAAAGAGCCATAGCGGTATGGGACTTTCACTGTGGAAAAGGAGCGTGACCACACCACTGCACTTCCTCTGGATCCACCCCTGGCTGGGCCCAAGGACTAGAGCAGAGCAAATGACAGGCCACAAGCTCAGAGTCATCACTAAGATGGGGAGAGGGCCAAGGCAGAAGTGCTAGAACCTGACCTCCCACAAAGCAAGACTAGTGTTATGTTTTCTTGTTCCTTCTCCATTTTAGATGTGTTTTGCTTTGTTAGAGTCATCACTCCATGTGCTGATGATGATCCTGGGTTGAAAGCACATGGCTTCATTCCCCTTTCCTCAGCAGATTTATGTTATGCAATAACCCACATGCATCTCAGTTTATTCAGGGTAAGCAGAGACATTAGTTTAGCTACCCTGAATTACGTGCGATTTCTCCTCTGTCATGCAGCTGGATGACCTTGCTGTGGCCTGCCTGTGCCATTCTTGACTCAGTTAATCGCCTCTTGCAGAGATAGAGGAGTGAGTCAGCATTAAATTTAGTGCAAAAATCTAGGGAATAGGGATTAGTTAGGAAGGCTTAATCAGTGCTGCTGTGTGGAAGGTCTGACTTCTTTCCAGTGTTATCTCTTCAGTCCCAGCCTGGGAAGCCTGAATGGTGATGAGTAAGGCAGGTCCCAAGCTCAGGGCTATTAGGGATATAACACAAGGGCATTCTTCTTGCAAAAAAAGTGGATGAAAAAATTCACAAGACGCAGCAGAACCTGATGTTTAGAGCATGGAAGGCTGGGTTAGAAAGTAAGAGTTCTGGCTCCCAGTCTCAGAGACAGACTACCCAAGAGACCTTGGCCAAGTTGCTTGATCTCTTTCTAGTTCAGATTTTCTGCCTGTCTTGTAGCCTCTTTGCCTCATACAGCATGGCCCAATTTTTCCCCAAGCTGACCAGCTGGGAACTCCATCAGCATGTTGGAACTCTTAGCTGACTCCACAGCATCTTGTTCTATGCAAGTTCCTCCCCTCAGGCCTTAGTGTGGTTCTGGCATAGAGCAGATCACATTTACAATTGCCAGTTCTCAAGCAAGGTCAGGTTTCATAGGGACCCTTCCCAGCTGGCAGGGGTCTCATTGCCACAGCAATGAGAATCAAGTGCCCAGTTACAGATCTTTTGCTGCCTCTGCCTCCCCAGCATTTGAGGAGGGCAGATTTTAGTGCAGAAGAGAACCTGGGCCTGTGTCTCAGTTTCCCCCACGTGTTAAAACTGGGATAAGTTTCCTCCCCTATTTACCAGGCTTGTTCTGTGGTTGCTTTAATTACTGTTTGCTTGATGATCTGAAGATGAAAGCGCTAGAGCAATTATAGGGACTGGCACTATTGAAAGACATCTTATTTTTGCATAGAAAGAGTCTACAGGGCAGATCCTCAGCTGGATTGAAATCAGTTTATACCGGCCGAGGCTCTGAACTCTGTATAGACACGTGGGAAGTCTGCTCTCACATGCTTAGAAATCCAACATGATGCAGCAGGCTCAATTAATCGAATCTGCTGGAGCACAGAAATCAAGATGCTCCAGCAGCCTTCTGCATCATGTGTCTTACCATCCCTGTGAGTCCCCACGCTGAAAAAAATGATGGTGAGGAACTTTGAAATAAAACATGTTCGATGAGCTTTAGTTCAAAGTGTGCCACCATTTATTCAGCAAGGGAACACTGATGCATGTGATGCGCAGGTGCTTTTCATTAGTGCAGCTCAGTAAGCAAAGCACCCAGTGCCACATGTAAAAACACCCACAGATTATGGATCAGTCTTTCAGGAAAGTTTTGGATCCAAACATGTCTGAACTTTGTTCCTAGGTTTCAACTTGACAACAAGCTTTGTACTGTGGGGCATGCACCAGCAAATGAGTTCCACTTTGGCACATCCTTGATACTGAAGCGTAGGTCAAGCTGAACATACTAAAATCTGGATACGGACACTTCAAAACAACATTTCATAAGATGAACATCTTAGCCCCCTGTGTGAAGGCGGTGTCCAACAAACAGCACAGTATTTAATCAAAAGTTGCAAATTTTACAAGTGCCCAGACAGAACAGATTGAATCCACACGTTGAGCAATACTGACAGTGGCTCACAGATCTGGAAGTTGATAGCTGACACTATATTGAAAAAAAAAAAAAGCAAAGGAGAGTGACACCTACTGGAACTGAAAAGAAGTTTCACTAATGCTCTTTCTTCCCTATACTGGGATCAAAAGAAAGTAACTGGTATTGTTCTACTGTAGCTTTAACTTATATTAAGTCAGGGTGATCATAAAGAGGTCATATCTGAATTTTAAAATTACAGGCAAAGAAGGTTGTAGCACTTAAAGTTACTTGACATTTCACCTTTTAATATCTTTTTTCCAAATGTTTAGGCCAAAGTTTTCCATGCTGGGCATTTGCCTCAAACAATCTTGTTTGGAGAACTGCAGCAAAACTGGTTCAGCCATTTTTAAGAACAAGAAAAATAAACTTTTTTACCCATGTTAAAAATAAATCTACCAGGTCCACAGCAGAGAAGTTTTAGCGCCTTCATGCTTTAACAAAAAGGTTTGAAACATCAGGACTAAATCTTTTGCAGGCACTCATATAAAAGTGGTTAAATATGGCCATAGAATCACAGAGAAGCAGGACTGGAAGGGACCTCAAGAAGTCATCCAGTCCACCCCTAGCATTATCCTTATTCAAACTATCCTGTACAAATCTGTTGTCTATCCTCTGAGCAAAGCTCTACAGTCAACCCCAACATCAAAAGACCTAACAACCTAACCTGCCACAGGTAAGTCAGGGAGATCATGAAGGCCAATATCTTGCTGCTGCAAAGGTTATTAATAGATCCTTGTGAGATGGCAGGAAGAGGGCCACACCTCTTGATACAGAAGGTGTAACAGGGTCCATTACTAAGGCAGGTGTAGCACCTCCTGGTGGCCACTCCTCTCTTCTCCAGTTAATCTGGGTACCTCCCTGCACTCACCTGCTGTACCTTTGGGCAGGAAACAAAAGTTACACATAAACCAGTTTAAGTGATCAGAAACTGGTTTAAACCTATAACGGAACAGAATCTCAGTGCACATAAACCAGTTTCAAAATGGCCCAAACTGGTTTCAGATAAACCTGGTTGAATGTAATATCAGACTTAACTGATTTGGGTCAAAACGGTTTAGGAAACTTCTGTCCCAGACCCCCTCCTTGTTTAAGTTATATCACAGTCCTCCAGCACCCCAACATGCTTTCTATCCCTGGGCTGGGCTGGGTTGTGCTGTCTACTTCAGAAAGCAGAGCTGGCTTTGCCTCTCTGCTCCCTAGCTGGAGCAGTGAGGGCTGGCTGACAAGGGGGCAGGCGGTGGGGAGGGGAGTAAGCTCTGCTAGGGATGTAGCCCAGACTAACCCCCTCAGGCAAACCCTGGCTGGGGGCTGGGGCTAGAGAGGGAGGTTAAACACTCCTTCACCCCACTCAAACTTACTGCTGGCTGCAATTGTGAACTACAAATCCCAGAGGCACCTGGAAGCAGGAAGAGGCAGTGATAAACAACCCTGCAGGGTCCTGCTACTGTGATTGTGGTCTGCAAATCCCAGAAACCTCAGGAGCATCAGGAAGAGGAAGCGAACACAGCTCATCTGGCTAGGAGCCAGGGGGCCATTTTTTAGTGTCCCCTGGCTTCTGACCCCAGCCATTGGAGGCAGTGGCTGCATTTACTGAATCAAAGGTAAATATCTGTTCACTTCTGTTTCAGTTTGATCTCCGCACTTTAGACTAATCTAAGACTGAATCAGTTCAGACTCAGGCTTTTTGACTGATGTTAGTTTAAATTCTGGAGGCTGCCCCAGACACCAGAATGATCTCAGGACCCTCAGCCCCTCAGGCTCAGTTCAGTTTATTGGGCTGAAGCCCCTCAGGATGAACCCCCAGCCTCTAACTATCTTTTTTCCAATTGCAGCACCTTCCTCAGGTGCCCTCAGTGGTCTCCTTCTGCCCCTCCCAGGCCTGGCAGCACAAAATGTGATGAGCAAAACTCCATCTTGACTAAATTGCAGCTCAAGGATCCCTGCTAAAAGGCCTTCCCAGGCTCCTACCAAGTCCTACCAGCTTCTTGCAACTTTGGCCCACTTGAGCCTACTCACAGTTCCCCTAGCATCTGTTCCTGCTTCTCAACTTTATGCAAGGGGCTCCTTCTGCTTGTACAGCCTGAGCCAGGCTCCAGTTCCCAGTACTGCTTTCCTCAGCTCCCAGTGGGAAACTTCTGCCTGACCTCTTCTGCCTCTGTTGCAGGGTTTATTGCAGGGTTTATACCCCTACAGCCTACCTCTTCCAGTCTCTCAGAAGCTCTCCTTAAAGATGCAATCCTCACTTCATCGCTCTTTCAGTGGGTGCATCTACATGTGCATTAATGCACTTTTCCTAATGCACCTTAAACTTAGTAGCTCCAATGTGAGGTACTAAATGTAATGCACATTAAGCTGCCCTAAAGGGCAGTAGCACAAATGCATGTTTGTTAGGTGATGCTTAATGCACAGTAGCCTATTTTACTGCACAATGGCATAGTACAGTAAAAGCTGTGTTAACTGGTATTCTACTAACCAGAAGACTCTATTAACTGGACTTCTTAATGTTTCCCAGTACAAATCCTCGCATTAGCAACTGGAATCTTTGCCGAGCCTATATGGCATGCACATGCATATGCATATGCTAGATCAAGTATTTGCACAAGTTTGGCACTGTTTCCCATATAACTCTCACATAACTGGAATTTTTAGATAACTGGCACACCTGTTTCCCTGCTTATGCTGGATAACAAAGCTTTTACTGTAGCATGGGTTTTTATGCAATGCTTTTAATATGCAGTTAAATAGGCTACTATGCATTAAAGTGTACGTGTAGAAATGCCCAGTAACAGGGCAGGCCCACCTGTTACAGAAGGCAAACCCCACCCACACCTCATTCTACCGCTGGGTAAAATTCCTTGTTGACCTCAAATATGGTGACCAGCCTGACCCTGAGTGGAGGCACAAGACCTTTTAGCTGGGAACCTCCATGTTTAAGTCCCAGTGGTAGCAATGGCACATCCTGGTCAAAATTCCCAGTCTTGATTGCAGCTACCACACAATGCTTCTGAGGAAAGCTTAAAACAAAAAGACTCTGACACATGTAGCAGTCAGGGGCAGGGGAGAGAAGGGTGAAATTCCCTCCCAGTCCCATGCAGGAATGAGCAAATCCCAGAAGCATGGGAAATACCCATAGTAGAACATAGGCATAGCTAGGCCTAGATCACCTTTGACCAGTGGTTGTCCAAGCTCTTGTTGACATCCAGTGATGGATATCTATACCTTCCCTAGGCAGTCTGCTCTACTACCTCACTGTTCTAACTGTGAAGAAGTTTTTCTTGATACCCAATCTAAACCTACTTTGCTGCAACTTCAAGCCATTGGTCCACGTGCACTGGTGCATTTCTCTCTGAAATAAGAAAGAGAAGGTGTTTTCTCTCTTTTTTTGTGGCAGCCCTTCAAGTATTTGAAGACTATCATGTCCCCTCTTAAGTACCTTTTCCACAAGCTGAACATGCCTAGCTCCTTCAGCCTTTCCTTCGATGACTCAGCTTCCAAGACATTTATCATTTTTGTCATCTGCCTCTGGACCCTTTCTATCTTCTCCATGTCCTTTTCAAAATGTAGAGCCCAAAACTGCATGCAATATGTAGAGTCAGAACAGTTTCTTTTGGGGCTTCCAATACTGTGCTCTTTAGAAGATCTCAGCTCTCCTGGGCATCTTTATCCTTCAGTCTGTCTTTCCATGGCATCATGCTATTCCCTCAGTGAGTCCACTGAAATCTGCTTTTTTGGAAGCTGTCATCCTAGGTTTGCCAACCTCATGCTTTCCCAGTCTCAGGATCCAGACTTTAATAATATCATGATTGCTTCCTCCCAAGTTGCCCATCACCTTCACATCCTCCACCAGTTCTTCTCTGTTGGTTGGGATGAGATCCAAGATACAAGGTTCAAGATAGATAATGTCTTGGATGTATCCTCATCTTCTGGAACAGAAAGTTTGTCTTCTACACAAGTTAGGAACTGGCTCAACATTTATATTTGGCTGTATTTTTTGTCCAGCAGATATCTGGAAAATTGAAGTCTCCCATTAGGACCTCTCTCAGGTTTTGGACAGTTTGGTCACCTCCCTGAAGAGTGCCTCATCTACCTTCTCTTCCTGACTTGGTGGTTTATCATAAACTCTCACCATCGTATCAATGCTGCATTTTTAATTTTTTATCTTCACCCAAATGCCTTCTCCTCTGCTATCTTCTTCCTCCCTGAATCCAGGAACAAATGTATATGTTTTTGATATACAAGTTGACACCAGCACCTTTTCTCCAAACCTTGTTCTTCTTAAAGACTGTAGCCCTCAGAGTTGACATTCCAGTCATAAGCTGTCCTGCCAAATCTCCGTGATACCCATCAGATCAGTTTGTTTCACAGGCTGCATTTCATCTTGCTTATTCCCCATATTTCTTGCATGCATATATATGTATAACACACACATTGGATGTATTTTGCATTTTGATCTACCCAGATCCATTTTACAGCACTTGTTGCTTACCTGTGGTTCTCTAGCTCTTTTCCAGAGTTGAAATACTTCTTCATATCCTTTCACCTCTGGGTTGCTGCTCAGTTGCTGAAAGGGTTTTGTCAACATCCCCCACGGGACCCAATTTAAAGCCTTCCTTACTAGGTTGGCCAGAGGACACCCAAAGATGCTTTTTCTAATTCTGGTCAAATGAATCCCAGTTCTTGATAGCAACTCTCCTTCCCAGAACTTCTGTTCATTGCCAAAGAATTCCAAACCTTCACATTGACACCACTGTCTCAGCCATATATTTAGATTTTAATAGATAAATTCTCCAAGGATTCCACCTGGGTTAAATATACTTTAGCTTATGGATTCAGGGGGTGAGCAGGACTGTTACTGTAACTATTGCTACTGTGGTGCAAGTAATTGAGTAAAGGGACTCTCTCTTTCCTATTGTCTCATCTTTTCCACTGACAGGGACTAGTCTGCATGAAGGAGGAGTAAGCTATATGAGTTAATGAAGTGTGGATGAGAGCTGGAATGGGAGTAGTGGCTGGAATGAATCGCAGCAAGGAAGCAATTGTTAAGGGAATACTGAAATTGAACAGAATTAGTTGAAGGAACAGACTAGAACTGGTTGGGCTAGAAGACTGGGACACAA
Source organism: Caiman crocodilus (assembly GCA_030014935.1). NCBI lineage: Eukaryota > Metazoa > Chordata > Crocodylia > Alligatoridae > Caiman > Caiman crocodilus. The sequence continues at coordinate 110,671,850 of JAGPOW010000304.1, read as the reverse complement.
AACCTAAGCTAGAAGACTGGGCTGAGGAAATGCGGGCTATGATCGAAGAATCCGAAGCCCGCATCGTAGCCCGCATTTCTCTACATGAAGCATGCTGGCTAAGGATGGTCTCCACCTCACGCCTAAAGATAAGCGTTTCATTTCTTCTAGGTTGGCTGATCTCGTGCGGCAGGCTTTAAACTAGCTTTGCTGGTAGATGGGCCTGCCAAGAGAGGAGAGTACGCTTTGCCGCTGAGCCAGGTAAGTTGGGCCAGCGTATGTGGTTGTGGCTTGGAGGAAACAAGTGGAGAGGGAGAGGCAGCAGTGGGTAGCCATAAATGCCTCTATACAAATGCTCGCAGCATGGGAGGTAAGCAAGAGGAGCTGTCTCTCCTGGTGGCTGTGGAAGACCCAGATTTGGTTGGGCTCACGGAAACCTGGTGGGACCC
>JAGPOW010000304.1:110659914-110671322 GCA_030014935.1 Caiman crocodilus | reverse complement strand
TGGGGTCCTGTGACCCTGGCACTTGTTCCTGCCATTGGCGGGGGGTCAGACTAGATGGCCTGCTCTAGGCCCCTTCTGACCCTAGATACTATGATACTGGGGGAGAAGAAGGAAACAGAGACTGGGAACCAGAATGGGAAGAAGAAAGTGGAACTCTAACAAGAAACCTGGATGCGAGCTCTTGAACTGCCTGGGCAAGGAGTCCTTGCTTAAGCTGGAAAGATGAGGTTATGCTGGATCAATTAGGAAAGTATGTCATGTAGGAGGCTATTGCTTGTCTCATTTTTTACAGAAGCTAGATGGTATCTAGTGAGTGAGGCAAGGGACTGCAGAAACAAATGTTGCCTTGCAGAATTGGGTTTTATTTATGCTTCTGCCACAGAATTCCTACATTATGCTGGCAAGTTATCTAGACCCAGGATTTCAGAGGTGGTTACTAAATTCATTTACTGGCAATTGTGGGGCCTGGTTAGCAGAAATGCTGGGCTTTTACGAGGAGTGTCTGAGGGACTTGAACCTGTTCAGCCTCAGGAAACGGAGGCTGAGGGGGGACCTGGTGGCTGCCTATAAACTGCTGAGGGGTGATCAGCAGAAAATAGGGCAGGCTTTTTTTTAGGTACTTGGCTGGGTTGTTTGTGTATAAGTACTGTATAATGTCAATGACTATGAAAAATATGTCCCTCTGTGTCTTAAATTGAGCATGCAAAACTAGCAGATGCTTGAACTTAATCTTACTGTGCATCATTCGTAAAATGGGGATAATAATGGTTCCTCACCTCACGGAAGTGGTATGAAGAAATTCATTGGTGTTTGTGAAGCAGTACTAAACTGTTTTGCTAAATAAAAAAAATCTAAGACTAAGACTCGGCTCTTCTCTTAAATTTGAGAGAGGTATTTTATTTTTAAATTAGGCTGTTTTCTACTCAATCTATTTCAATCAAACACAACACTGGGGAGAGAAATTCTTGACACCAACAGTGTGATATCAATGCATTTTATTTATTGCAGAAAACAGCATTTGAAGGAGTTGAATTTAAATTGTAAATCATTTTTTTAAAGATGTATTTTCTGAGCACAATTATATAGAAAATAATTGCCTTTCCCCCCTTGTTTCTCCCATGATCCTTAATTAACTCATCAACTGGGGCTGTATGGTAATAACAGTGTTGATCTCTTTCCCATCTTTTTTTGTGATGTTATTTGGAGTATTCTGTCTAATGTACGATATCCTTCTCATTTCCCATCTAGATATTTCTTTATCAGTTTGGCACAGTTAATGTTATATTAATCAACAGTGACCTTCCAGATACCTGTCCTGACTCGGTGTTATCCTCATTTTTATCTATGCTACAGACATGGATTTTTCTGGCTTCTCTTACTGAAGAAAATTTAAATAAAAATAGTAAAGATGAGCCAACCAGGACTGAAGGTGCAAGGGTTGATGATACCCCATGTTATCCGATGTGATAAGTAAATGGAGAATGCAGTAAATGGAGAAAAATTGTGGCTTTGTAACACTTAAAGGACATGGGGTAACCTAAAAGAAGGGGCAACATGAATAGGAGAGCATTTTAGCAACAATCTACTTCTCTGTGGGAGAGTTGGATATAAGCCCCATTGCGAGACATTACCTCCTATCCAATGTGGTATAAGGCAGAGATGCTCTCACAGCACTCTCGTTTGTGAAATCTATGATCCCTCTCTTTCAAGGGCTGGTGGAATAAATGCTCAGAGTTCACTTACAGGAGCCTCAAGTGACTTGAGGCTAAAACACAGTAGAAAACTTAACTTGTGCCACTGTTACCAGTATTTAGAGCTGATGAACCATTTTCTGCTGTCTTACTCCTGTTCCCCCCCAGGTCACCACTAATTTCAGTAAACTGCTTTATGAAACTTATCCTATTTGACAGGATTTGGGGGGTTTTTGCTTTTTTAAAAAAGATTCAATAGGAAACCAAGCTTATTTTGCTAAGCTTCAATTAAATTTTTTTTAAAATGAAGATGAAACTAAAATTAAGTTCCCTTTTTTTAAATGAACTGAAAACTCTTCAGAAAATCATTCCTTCTGTCATAGAAAAATCAAAATAAAATAATGTTAATACAGAGATTTTGTCCAAGATAAAAAAGGCCACTTTTAACCCACTCTTCTTGCATTGCCATTGGTGGAAAGTGTACTTCAAGGCCTTTCTGCACCAATGGCTGCAGCTCAGCACTCCTTAAACTCCTTAAACCACAGAGCCACCTACCAAAGTTCAAACTAAAGATGTCTCTTCCTATGAGAAATCTATTTACAAAAGAGGTAGCATAATCAACCCCTTTGGAGTAAGAGCTGTCTTCAATATTCCTACTAGAACCTGGGGGTGCTTTACCTTATCCCCTTCTGTCCCGGACCTTCCCACTCCCAATGGTACAACAGGCATCTTTTCAACTAGCGCTGGGGAAGGGACTCCCCTGAGTTAACTGTTGCATCTCCATCCATCGGCTGTCAGGGAGGCAAAACTTCTTCTGGGCAACACTTGTTCCTGCAGCTCTGCTCCTAGGCTCTTCCAGGCTCAGGAAAAGAGAACTGAGGACCAGGGATGAATTCTTTGCTTCAAGTTGGTCTATGAGCACTTTTTCACTTCAATGGGCCCTGCATTTGTGGAATGTCCATCATTTGTGTGGCTATGTCTACTAATATCTTTTTAAATGGGCCTTTTCAAGGCATATTTGATTCGTAGCCACTGATTAAAAAAGACCCCTGGGAGAAGGAAGCTAAGAGCTTTGAGTACTAACTCTATGTCCCCTGCACGTCTGCAGCCACGGTAGGGCCAGCTAGCCAGCCTGCACCTCTCAGTGAGATGGCATGGTGGCCTCTAGTGGTGTATGTATGCGCAGACAGATGGCTCAAATTCAGTCCTTGGCAAAAAATTGCAATCTGGCAAAGAAAGAAGTATTTTTTTGGCAGTATATTACTGGACCAACTGTATAGTTGAGAGAGATGTTAGATAAGCTTTCAGGCACAAAGTGCCTTTCTTCAGGTACATGGAAGATTGTCTAACATCTCTTCAAATTATATAGCTTGTCCAATAAAAGATATCCCCAAAACCCTTGCTCCTCACATATTTCTTCGACCATCACAGCTACAATAGTACTCGAAACCTACTACCGCAATTTAGCAAAGTCAGAGTGGCTCCAACTTATTGCATCCTCTCTAGTAAAAAATTCCAAACCAAATCCACTCACTCTAGGCATAAGTTGCACTGGTGCCAGCAAAAGCAATATCCCAGTGCCATGAGATACCAGCTATTGAGGCCAGCAAGGAGAAGAGGATAAATGGGCTTTAGCCCAAGACACAAGGCAATGCAGTGTTTGCATGGTACTGGTCTGAGCCCTTTACTGTGATATCTGAAATGACAGGCCATTATTCCAGCATCTCTCTCCATCGGTCTCACACACCCCCAGATCCTCAGCCATTCTAAACTTGTGTAGTCAACAGAGCTACCATAGATTTACATGTACTGAGAATCTGGTCACTATTTCTCTTTATAAATAGATACATGCTCACATGCCCCTAAAATACAGTACATTTCCTACCTGAAAACTCTGCATCATACTTATGCTAGGATACAATCCAGCCAAATTTGTTTCTCTAAAAAGAGACTGGACATTGCAGTAACTCGGATTTCTTACCACCTGTGATTCAGCAATGTTTCTTCAACTTGCATGCTCACCCAGTCACTGAAGCTGTGGTTTCATAGCTTGTAATAAAGAACATGGCTTAGAAGCCTACTTGTTAAAAATACACATACCCCAGTGGCTAGGAGTCCTGCCTGATTTGTCTAGGGTCCTAAACATGAATAGTCAGCTACAGCATGGGCACTGTCATACCTGCGCTACTGCCAACTCATCCCTGAGATACTGCAAGAAAAGCACTGTTATAGAGTTATGCATTATAAAGTGATAGTGACACACTTGCACTGTGCTGTTTGAAGAGATCTGCTGAGAGGCTGTGTGGCTGGCAGGAAGGCAGAAGAGTAGAAGAGAGAGGGAGATGCTGCTGTTCATTTCAGTACAACACATTCAAGGTTTGAGTGTCATCTCAACTGCAGTGATATAACATCATTGACTTCTCTGGAAATGACTGCAGATTCATGCTGCTGTGCAACCCGATTCTGGCCCAGGTTTAAATTCAAGCCAGAACCAATGAGAAGATATATACTTAAATGGAGGAAATCCCAGAAAGTGCTGAACGCCTATATTTTCTGCTGGAATGAATGGCTTAGCACTTCACAGGATTTGGCCAAGCACATACTAAATATTCATGTAAAAAATCCTTTGGAAAAATAAAGTCCTCAACAGATTCAGCAATTAGCAGACATTTGGGAATTTAGGTAGTATTGGCCCCAAGTCCTAAAGACCAACATTCATCTCTTTCATCTGAGCTGTTGTTTCAGCACTTGTATTACAGGGCATTTTAAAGAAGCAGTACTTCTGAAGCACACAGAAGGACTGCTGTGGCATACTGGCCCTACGGGCTACAATCCTTGGAGAGACAGCTTATAGCAAATGATGAGAGGTGTGTAGGGGATATTTCAAGCAGGTACTTCTGGTAAAATTTTAGGCTTCTTTTGTCACTTCCCAAGAATCAAATGCAGCATGTTTTTGGAACAGAGAGACACAAGGATAATATACTCAGCATCACATCCACGTGTAGAATTCTCTTTCCCTCTCTCTTGAGTTTGATGCAGGTTTAAAAATCCTCTCTTTACCCCTTCCACTGTAAACTTTGGCTTGACATTTGACAAACGCACTTTAGGTAATTTGGATGACATTTGACTTCATCCATGGCCATCAGCAGTCGCAAGGGACCCATGCTGAAGGTATGCCGACATCCTGGGCCCCCTGGATGTGATGGAGCCCATCATCGAAGAAGATGTGGGGTTGGATCTTGGAGAGAATAGGGCCCTTGGGAGCCCCATCCATGAAGAAGGCCTCATCGATTGCCAGCCCCCATTCACGAAGGGTTTTGATGGCACGGATGCCCATGTCACGGCCGCTACGGGCAGTCACCAAGTAAGTGCGAATAGGGGAATTCTCTTGGCTGAACTTCTGACGCATCTTCCCAAGATGCATGGCAAATGCCTTCAGTGGACCCTGGAAAGCACACAGGAATTAATGGTGTAAGAGTGGATGAAGAGGAGATAATTTCTGCTTTACATAAAAACCACTAGGGAGGAGTAAGCAAGCAAGGAAGCTCTAAGCTATCTGCAAGAGAAGCTGGGACTGGGGATCGCTTACAGCGTGAAGTCTCTGATCATTTTAGAACCCAGACTAAGAATTGTTTGGGAAGTTGTCTCATGGACATTTCCTCACCCATTAGTAACCATATAATAGTCCCAGAAGCCATGACAGCAACTGCTTACATGGAAATATGACAACAAGGAAAGCATTTTAGGTATTTGTGCTGGTTTCTTAATGTAACTTAGGGGCTGGAAACAGGGAGAGAGTTAACATCTTAGCTCCAGTGAACCTGGCTCTGTCATGTGGTGCCCAAGGGCATTTATACACATACTTTTTTGTCCTGCAATGCACCAGAGATCCATCGCTTAAGAGCAGACTCGATTAATCTGATGCAAGCTGTTGTGAACTGCCCTGTACTGTGTGCAGTTGTATAAGCAGCGAAACATGCGCCAGCACACACAAAGCAGCGGCGGCGCACTTTTGAACTTAACCACCTTCTACGTGTGTTAGTTTAAAAGTGCGCAGCTGCCATTTTCTCAGTACTGACGTGCATTTTGCCATTTTTACAACTGTAAGCATAACAGCACTAGGTGCTTTTCAAAGTCCTCAGTGCTGCGGTGCTTCTGTAAAAATGTCCTAAGCTTTGGATGGTGCCTATGTTGACAGCATGGGTTAGTATGCTGGACATTTGCTACAGAAGTCTTGGTTTAAACTACAAATAGGCTGGTTGTGAATGTGGTGGCCTTATTCATGTTCCTGGAAAGCAGGTGAGCCTGCCTAACCAGCACCACAGAAATCACCTAGTGTGATTCTGAAAAAGACTATGAATTTGGTACCTAAGAGTGCGAGTATGAAGTGATTTAAGGATTAAGCACACTGCCACCTCTCCTTGACTGATATAAAGTGCTGGGCTGGTGTCACAAACCTCCTCTATAGATGACCCAGCTCTCACTGAAACCAGCAGGACACTTTCCATTAGCTTCACTGGCCACGATGAAGTCAGAGGACGTGATCACAGAGCAGTCAGGGCACAGGGTAGAGGTGCCCTTGAGAGTTTGTGCACAAGCTACTGAAAAGGTACTGAACAGGAGAAGCAGGTTCTTGCTCTCATTTTTACAGAGGACGATGATACACAGAGCCAGACACAGAAGCTGGAACCAGGTCTAAGGGACTAAGCAACTTAAGACAATATGAGCCAACACACCTCTCCCATTGGCACGGCCTCCATTCTCTTCTCATACTCCACAGCTCCCTCCAGCCCCTTCTCTTGAAAAACCCGCTCCGTCTCATCTGAGAAGAGCACAGCATCCCCATCAAACACCACCCGGAGCTGGGTGTTGGGAGCCTGCACCTCCTGCTGGAAGATGAGTGCGGCTGAAACCCCTGTGGGACAGAAAGAAGTGACAATGCCCAAGTTAGGATGAGAACCAGAGAAGCTGCATCTATGCTTTGGTGAGGGCCCAGGAATATATGAGCCCTGGGCTAAGCATCCAATACCCACTTGAGACCATGAAATGTTGGAAATGTTGTGTTTGTGTGTGATGGAGAAGAGGGTGGGGAACAGTCTGGACATGCATAGTTTTTTCTATTGTGGCTCAATCCAGGGGCAACTGCCTCTATGGAAATACTCACTCGTTTTAATAGACTTTGGATCAAGACTTCTAAGCTCTGGTTTCTCCAGATGAGAACAGATCCTGAAATAGGGCTCAATTCTGTAGCTAGAGTCAGCGCCATTCTGGGCATGAGGAGATGCACAGCTCAAATGTTAAGTGTCTGAAAATGCCCCCAGTGGTACTAAGGAAGTGAGGCTTGTAGCTCTTCTGCAGCTGCTGTAGCCAGTACACTCTAGCAGATGTCTGTCCTACCCTGCCAAGGGCTCCCCTTCCCTGAAAGAGGCTAAGCAGATACTTAAATCCACCCATCTTAAGAAAAGTGGTTCTGCTCATGTTTAACTGAATTAGCAATTTCCAGTTCATAGTCATAATGCACTGGAAATCTGATGTTCACAATGACTCTTGTTGTGTTGTGGGGGCAGGAATATGCAGGTGACCAGCTTGAGGTTCTCTCTCAAAATTCACGTAACAGCCAGCTCACGGCTGGGTTGTAGACAAAGAGCTTTCCACAGAAGCTATTCAATGAATACTGAATACATGTGAGAAACCACAGTCCCTGGATGATGGTAAATTCTTCAATAATATATTGATAACAAGGTACTTGCCCAGCTGTATCACAGAGCCACCAACTGATTAAACATTCACCATCAAACTTCCACGAGAAGGCATCACATGACTCCCAGTCTCCACTGAATTGCCAACCATTCTGTTTGTAATTGTTTTCTATCCTGGCACAGATCAAACTCCAGCTTAGAACTAGTTTTGAGAAACATGTTATAAATCCCTCTGAAAGTGCAAGGCTTGACACTACCTTGGTGTAGGGACAATGATTTAGGGAAATGGCACTAGGCTTGAGTGCCACAGCCTGAAAGGGGAAGGGGATGAAAGAGGAGAGAGAGAGAGTGCGCACCTCTCCGAAGGGCATTGCACACATCCGTCCTGTCGGCCGAAAGGAAGAGCTTGACATTATGGGACTTCAAGTACTGGGTGGAGTCTTCATCGCTGACGAAGCAGAATTTGGAGATCTCCAAACCTTCATATCAGAAAAAGGAAAGGAAAATCAATGCAGATGATGATTCCTAACTCTTCTGCAAGCCTTCTTCTCCATGCATCTCAAAACCCTCTGCTAAGAAGCTCACTATCATATAGTATAGATGGGGAAACTGAGGAAAGGAGGAGGAAAGAAAGTGGTCCAGTGCCACCCAACAGATTGGGAATGGAATCCAGCTTGCTCAAATCCCATGACCATACTCTATTCACCAGGCCACAAGGTTTAAGACGATCACTAAAGGGGACTGCGAGGACTTGCCAAAAAATTTCTGTAAATGAGAGTGCCTCCTGGTCATTTCAGCCAGCAGCTGGAAGCTGTCCTGGGTACTTCTGATGCTTTCTATTGCTCCTCTGTTCCTGTAAAGTCACAGGTCTCAAAACATAATTGTCCACCTCTTAATTCCTGCACCTAACCCAGACCTTCCCAACACCCTCCAAGCCTGAATCTCTGATGAATAGGCTCCTTATCTGACTGCTTCCACTTGTGCCAAGCAATGGTAAAAAGCTACCCATTGACAAAAGTTGCACCCACCAAGGACAAGATGCTAAGACTTCATTCAAACCTGTCACATGCTTTGAAAGGAGATAGACTCAAGCTCTTTGAGAGGAAGAGGGAAAGCTAGGGCAATATTCTGCCCTCATCCCACCAGGCTTGGTCAGTTCTCAAACTGCCCCAGGAAAGAGTGAAACTCAGACTGGGTCACACAAGTGTCTCATGCTATTTGGGTGGGCCTGAGTACTGCGTAGTAATTGAACTCCCCCCAACAGTCTTCAGGCATATGGCACAATGTTGTATGGTCCAGTGTAGCTGGCCCTCCTCATGGGAGACCTTCTAGCTTGCCACAGGAATTATGTGATAACCCCCTGCACTAGCCCAGTGCCCTCCTGCTGCCATGGCCCATGTGCACACCCAGTCAGTGTTCCCCTGACATTAGAAGCAGAGCCAAGATTTTACAAAGGAGAGTGCAGAAGCAGCAACTGGAGCTGCGGGGATGGCCAGACCCTGTCCTCTCTGCCTCCTTCCCCACTTCCCACCAGGGCAGGCAGACAGTGCCACAGGAGCAGTAGTCGGGGACTTTAAGTCCCCACAGCAGATAAGAATTCCCCACCCTTGCTCAGAAGCATGTTCCTTCCCCTCCTCCCTTACCTCCTGCTACTGCTGTCCCAAGGAATTATTACCTTCTTCAGGGACTTAAAGTTCCCATCTGTTGCTCCTGCTGTGTAGTCAAAAAGAGGGTTACAGCCATGCCACTGTACCCTTTCTCAGTCGGCTCCCTGTATCAAAACACTGTTATTTCCTGACTGCTTCTGCGCAATGATGGGTTGATCCTTTCAGCATTGCCACCGTTATATGGTGACCTCACAGTGTGAAGGCTTCGCATTCACTATACTCCACACACGAGCATCCTCCTCGAAGAGGCAGATGTTCTCCAGACAAATATAGTATCCCATACACTTTACTACCACGTTCAGTGCTATCATTCTATTCTTATACTCCCTTCTCTTATTTATCATAAGACTGATATATTTCATAAAAGTCAAAGGTCCTGTCTCCCCTTTTGGGCTACGGGGATCTCCTTTCTTTGATTTCACAGAAGTCCTTGGAGGAGAAGATAACTCCCCTTTTCGCTGAAGGAGGCCTGGCATCAAAGTGAGGGAAGGGGGCTTCCTTACCATATTGCTTAGCACTGTTTACAATGCGCACACCACTCTCTGGGCTGTTGTTGGAGAGCACAATGACATCAAAAAGCCTCTTTTCCTCAGGGTTTCTCTCCAGGAGTTTCTGATTCACATATTGTACTGCCTGGGAGAAACAGAGAAGGGAGACCATAGTGACTGTTCTCCAAGTTGCATACAAACAAAAAAGTGCTCACAATCTTCTCTTGTACAATTCCAGCATCACACACACATGCACATGCATACATGAGCGCATGCTCACACATGCATGCACACATCCCTCCCAGGGTTCAGGAGCATGTAAGTTGTATTAATGCAGGCAAGTGGAGATGTCCTTGTTTGTCTGCATGATGTGTGGCTCCCTCAGACAAAAAACAGACTTGTGGAAGGAATAGCTTTATCTTATGCCCTCTATCTGGGATTTTACCCTAGGGCAGCACAGCAATCCTGCCAGTGAATATGCTCAATCACTGTGGTCCCTAGGTTCTGGTAGTCGTATCCCAACCTGAACAGAGAGCAGGTGTTTAGTAATTTGGTTTGAGTACTTTAACCTGTCCACTAAACCTGAACCAAAAATCTACCCCTTTGGGACCAGTAAGAGTTGACTATACCACTATCACTTTGAGACGAAGCCCCTGTCCAGGTCCTGTCAATCTTCTCTCCTCTCTGGGGATGCAAAAGCAATGCAACTGACTCTGCTGGTCTGCCACAATCTGAAACCTTCAAGGCCTCACCAAAGCAGGTATCAGGTCTGACAGACAGCTGTCCATGCTTCATTTCCACTCTCAAGGCTGCTGCTCTTGGTCTGCCAAAAACAGCCCACTTTTGGGGGTCCTCTACCCAGCCAGTCTTCTTTTCAGCCTCTTCTTAGACTCTTTTGACTTCTTCAAATTCCTCTTCCTCAGCTCTGTTTCAGGCCCACTGACAGGACAGGGTCAGGATTCTTACCTTTTCCCTACAGTTTATGTCTTCATCATACAAGGGAGCCTAGCAAATATGCTTTGTCCCCTCCCCAGACTCTTGTTCACTCTGAAAAAGAGAGCTCCTTTTACCCTTGCCCTCTTTTCAGCCTTGCAAGACCTACAAATCCCACCAGCAATGGTAATGACAATTCCCGAGGCTTCTACATCTGAGTGGAAACCAAGAGGAGACCAGCTCTATTTTGTGTTTTATCCATATTATACTATACATGCAACTTGCCTCCCTACTTTCAGAAGTCACTGCTGTCCCATGGTGTCATCTTCCCTCCATGGTAAAAGGCCCTTTCTCAGGAAGAAACTTCTTCAGGCTGATGTTCTTGTTAATGCAAACTTTCCTTTTTTAGATAAAGTTACTAGGAAGACTGCAGCAAAAAAACTAGTGTCACCTGCAGTGTACAGACCTCCCTTTGTCATTCTGGGTATGGCATGGAAATTGTTATGTATATCTTAACCATTAAATAATTAGAAACCCACCTGAGCACTTTCCAGACTGGCCAGTCAGTCATTGTGCAGTGCCTGGCTTCCTGAGTCAGTAGTGTATGCCCTCATCCCCCAAGAAAACAAAGACAGATAACTTAGAGATAAATGCCTAAATGATGGCAAACGATGGCAAAGAGCTTCATTTCTATAAACAGCCAGGCCAGGCATGCCACTGAGCAAACTGCTTCACTCCGGTGGCAGCAGAAACCACACCTCATGCTCATTAAGACCTAAGGTGGAGCATTTTGGTCATAGTATCATAGTATCTAGGGTCAGAAGGGGCCTAACAGCAGGCCATCTAGTCTGACCCCCCGCCAATGGCAGGAACGAGTGCCAGGGTCACAGGACCCCAGCCAAGTACCTATCTAATCTACTCTTGAAGATG
>JAGPOW010000304.1:110649732-110659814 GCA_030014935.1 Caiman crocodilus | reverse complement strand
TCACCCTGCACTTGTCCACATTGAATCCCATCCTGTTCTTGTCCACCCACTCGTGCAGTCGGCCCAGATCCCGCTGCAGCCTCTCCCTCTCCTCTGGTGAAGATGTCTGATGAGAGCAGCTGGCCTGGTAACCTGACTGTGGGTAAAGATTCCTTCCTATGTAAAAGGAGAATTTGATACTTCCCCATGAGTGATTGGAGAATCCCTCCCAGAGTTAAGTAAAGACTGCAAAGGTTGAAAGAACAAAGGACCACAAGCCAAGTATCACATCCCTTGATCAGAGCCAAGTTTGTTCCTGGTGTCTCACCTGAATGAAAGGGAAGGCTGTACCTTGCTCCAGGGGCTTATCCTGATTTGCTTGCTGGTGCCTCACAAACTCCTCCTTGCCCTTTGTCAGGAACAGTTCATGTTCCTCCTCTAGGTTGAAGATGGCTCTAGTCGTCACAGCAATGACCAGCGCCTCATTTGGGTCTTTCTATTAAGGGGAGAGCCAAAAAAGAAGGAATGGATTTAAGGAGCTCACAGTGATAAATTGGAAACATTTTTCCCACTTACATCTTGGGCTCTTAAACAAAACCACCCAAGCAACTGCATAAGAATGATACCCTACTGGCACTGGTGACTCAAGGTATTAGACACTGCAGCAATTTTCTCCCTCTCTGCCTTGTCTCTACATTAGCCCCTATTCATTCAACTTCCCTCTTTCCCACCACAGCCAGCCAGTCGTCCTAGGCAAGAGGCAATTCAGAGGAAAAAAAAGAAGTTTGGAAAAGCCAGAGCCATTGATCTCTTTTATCCAGCTATCTTTGGTCCACCAGTATCACCGCTACTACAGGTTACCCCTGAATGTCACTATGGTATGTCTCCAGATACTGGAGTCCCCCTTTCAGAGCCTAGATGTTGTGGGCATCCGTGTACGTTTAAGTCTGGTCTATTACAGCAGCTGCCACAAAGTTGGTGTCAACTGCAAGATACCTGATGAGTGAAGCAGTTCTCTGAGGTGAGACTAGACAGGAATGGACATGGACTAGGACACTTATTTCATAAACAACTCACTTATTACACACGTGTTGACCAGGATGAGTTCAGATTTAAGCCTCAGCATAGCAACTGCATACTTGATTACTACTGGCTCTGCAGAAATGAGGGAGATGCAGATGCAGTGAACACCCATATACTGCTTACCCCTCAAGCCAGGGAAGACGGACAGGCGGGTTGGAAACCATGTGACCCCCAACTCAGCTGTCAAGAGTGACAAGAGCTGCTGTCTGTCTGGGGACTGCCTAAATTTGAGGCACTCCCTAGTTTTGGCAGACCTGGGGACATTATCCTTGCAGAGTTGTAGCTTCCAACAGGCATGGCACATGCTTCACAAACATCTAGTGATGTGTGTTGTCATTGTGGTCCAGCTACACTATCTGTTACTGATACTCACTTCACTGACATTTAGGCCCCACTCTTGTAAGCTCAGCCCCAGCCTTGCAAGAATAATAACAATTCAATAATAGTATAGTATTTTTAAATTGATGCATGCACTTAGGAGCGCTCAGCTCAGCCACTGCAAAGGGAAGTTTCTGCAAATGAGTCAAGTCTCACCAATTATTTTGCATCTAGGGTCAATCCTTCCACCATTTCCAATACAGAGATCCTATAAAGTTCACTAGGAGCTGCACGTTTTAGCTCACAGCTCAGTGCTTAGAAGATTGGACTGTGCTCATCTGGAAACCCAAGAGTTTTGGAACGTTGCCCTGAAATTAAGTTGTTGAAATACAGACTTTAACATGTTAAATCAAATGGGGGTTTTTTTGGTTTTGTCTTTACCTGTTTCACATTAGTGTTGATAATTGTGCCTTCAGCCTCTGCCATCTTCTATCTCCAACCTCAAACAAGGGAAAATAAGTTACTGGACTGATGCAACACAGATAAGTATTTTTGTCACAGGAGATAAAACAGATTTGTCACATGTTTTTGTCAGATTCTTGTCGTTAACCGGGTGTTTGCAAGTTGTAACCAACAGTCCAGCAGTAGGAATACAGGATAAACCATTCCAATTTAATCTGGCCGTTATTAGATTTATGAAACAGACTGCTATTCAGCCCATACCAGCTTTTGATGTTTTTGAAGGACTAGTTAATTACAGAAAGTAAGTAATTAGTGCTAGAACTAATCTCCAAAACTGGTCAGAAAAAAAGAAGTTGTGGTACAAATAAACAATTGACCTCTTGCATGTCTGCTCTCTGTGCATAGTGCCTATTTAGGGCTAATGATCAGTGACAGTCTTGGAGTGAAGGTTTTTCTGGAAAATGGGACCGAAGAGTTCCATGTCCAGTTCCTCTCTGCCACAGACTCCTGTTTTCCTGAGGAAATCACTTAATCCCTTTGTACCTCACTTCCCAGTTGCAAAATGTGCACAATACTTCCCTAACTCAATGGGTTTCACTGGTGCTATGTAAGAGCCTAGGTGTGTGTTCAGTGCATTTGACTCAAAGGGCAAAGTTCTTTGATTAACACACTTCAAAATCCACTTGGCGTATACCAGGACACAATTTGACTCAAAGCATCTGGTACAAAAAGCTAGTCTTTCAACAAAAGGGAAGTTAACTAATTGCATGAACAGCTGCTTTCATAAATGGAATACATACGTATTTAATTACAGTATTAAACTTTGCGGTGAAACTATTTAAAATAGACCCATTAACTCAACCTGGGTAGTAAAAACAGAGGCAAAGTCCAGACTGCTAAATTCAGTAATAGTTGAGATATGTACATTAATCTATGTCAGTGACACCTATAGCCAACACTGTCAAGTAACTATAGTTAACATAAGTCAGGTAACTCCCAGACCAGCCAAAGTCATGGTTACTTAGATTTGTAGACACCAAGACAGAGCCAAATGTGGGGTTCCATGAATTTGGACAGGGAGTGCAGACAGCTGGTCTCTCTCTGGACTATAGCAGAAGAAAGGGAGTGTAGATTAAGACAAAAGACTGTATTTTGGGGATTTAAATGCAGTGGTCTATGAGCTCAGGAGACTCCTGGAATTACATGCTGAATGCCTGTTTGTGAATATACCTCACCTCCAGGATGCTGAAGATCCACCCTTGCTGGGCAAATGCTAGATGACAGGCCCCAAAATGCAACTCACCAGGGTTGAAGGATCTTTGACTTAGTACACCTGCTGATTTTGTACTCTACTTCCCAGTCCCCTTCATCTTAGGGGACCATGCCAGCTGATGTCTGGCCATGGCCCTGCTCTGGCTCCAAAGCAGAGGGGTGGGGCCAGCCTTACTCTCTGGAGCAGACAGCCCAGCCCAGGGCTGCAAAGCATGCTGGGATGCTGGGGGACTCTGATTTCACTCAAATCAGGAAGGGGTCTGGGAAGGAAGTTCCATAAACTGGTGTTACCTCAATCAGTTAAGTCTGATACTACATTCAGCCAGGTTTATCTTAAACCAGTTTCAGCCATTTTGAAACTGGTTTATGTGCACTGAACTTCTGCTCTATTATAGGTTTAAACCAGTTTCTGATCACTTAAACTGGTTTATGTGTAACTTCTGTCCCCAGTGTAGCAGTGCAGGCAATCATACGATCAGCCGCCAGTTAAACAAAACAGCAGCAGATGACATCCCCTTCTCTGTTGGTGCTCTTCTACAAGTAAAATGAGGTGAATGTGCATCTGACTATACAAGTTTTTTCAGGATTTGCCTTATTATATTAGTAGGTTTTCCACCAGCTTGTTGGACTGGGGATTATATAAACTAGTCAGACTATCTCAGGGAAGTCAGGGTAGGATAGAAGAGGAGTGCTCAATCTTTTCGGTCAGCAGGCCTAATGGCCAGTGCCCAATCCCTCCCTCCATGGGCCAGATCCACCCCAGTGGACCCAATCTGGTACCTAGGGCAGGTGCAGCAGGGCCCCATGTGGCCATGCAGAAGTGGGCAGCCCAACCCTGATCCAGCCATGTGGGATGAGGGGGGCATGACTTGGTCCCAATCCAACCCTGTGTGGGAGGGATGCATAGACTAACTCTGTGGGAAGCAGGGGGCATGGCCCAACCCCAATCTGACTGTGCAGTAGGCAGCTTGTGGCCCAGCTCTGCTCTCCCTCTGGTGTTTGGGATTTTCGCAGCAAGGAGGTGCGACAGTATAGCCACTGCTCTCCTGCTGCCAAATGTCTCAGCCTGTGAAGAGCCCTGCGGGCCAGATTTCAAGGGTCCATTGGCTGCATTTGGCTTGCAGGCTGGGGGTTAAGCATCCCTGGTTTAAAACGTATACAGAGCTTAATTCTAGCCAACATAAACTTCCGCCTGTTTTGCCTCAGGGGACCATTTTCTACTATGCCACTAGGATGGGCCCTTTCACTTGTCTTGGCCTGTATTCTTGGCAAGCGACAAAGCTTAAGTTTTTCCTTTGTGGTGTTGTTCATTTAATGCTACTATAAAATGTCTCTTGTTCTTTTCTTAGATTTTTCAATCCCTGAAGGATCTTCAACTGTTAACTTTTATTTCTAAACCACAAACAAATAGGACTGGAAGGGACCTCAGCAGATTATCTAGTTAGGCACGGTCTAGAGCAGGGCAACATCATCCCTGTCTAAACCGTCCTAAATGAGTGTTTGTCTAAACTGCTCTTAAAAACTACCAACGATGGAGATGCTACAAACTCTGGAGGCAGCGAGCTCTGCCACTTAATCACCCTTGTAATGAGAAAGATTTTCCTAATGTCTGATCTAAATTTCCCAATTTAAGATTGTTGATCTTTGTCTTGTCTGCAGCGGCCACACAGAATAGTCTCTTTCTGGCAGAGCACTGGTTTGTGTACCTGTGTCCAACTTAAGTTCATAAATGTGCCAGCTGCTTTTACATGGATAGTCTAAACATCTGCTGCTCCATTGTCCACTATCCCTATGAAGAATTTATCTGAGGTCGTTGTGCTGTCAGTGTCTTCTTTGTCCTCATTGTGCACATTCTGCTGGTGCTTGCAAACTCAAACAAAGTGCTGTAATCCATTGCAGTTCTTGCACCTTTTCCCACATTGCCAAGCATTGTCTTGACTTGTGTTGTGTAGCTCCATGTGCTGTTTTTCCTGGTCTCCAGCTCTAAACTCCTCTTGTCTTTATGGCAGCTGTGTGTCATTTCTTGTACCATTTTGCTTTCTCTGTCATGTCCATAGTGTCACAAGCATGGTTCACCCTATATCGGCTTAATTCTAGATGGAGTGACTTCTGTTGCTGGGCAGATTCAATCAAGGGTTAATACTGGATGTCCCAGCAGGCTCTCTCTCAGTAATTTTGTCCCAGATCCAAGTCACTGTCTGGTTTATTACCAGGGACTCAGTCAGCTCCCCACTCCCTTTCAAATTGCAAGATTGGTTCTTCAGACTCAGACCAGTTACAAATTTCTGTGGTTTCACCTTATTTGTCCTTTCTGCTTAAGAACACCTCTTTCAAAACTTTTTCTTTTAATACGGAGTGCAGTGCTTGTCAAACTTCTTTAATATGGTTTCCCAGAAAGCCTCCTCTGCCCGAGTTAACTGAAGTCTGCTCAACAGTCTCCTATAGCAAGGGCTATAGGACCAGTAACTGGCCCAAGTCAAGTCATGTTCTGACTGTCCTCCTTTGGCACCCACTGCCTACAGAACGAAGGACTACTTCAACTGATCGTACTTTCCAGCATGCCAGAGGTTTGGCTTTACTAGGACTTTTACTTGCTCTATCGTTCTTCCACTCAGGCTTTTTTTCCCTTCTGGTACCATGTGGTGCACCCCTGTCAGGCCAGGCCTCTCTTCGTCTACTGTCTGGTACCTTGTGAACCAGTACAACCTGCTCCATGGTTATGTTGTCGGTGACTAAACCAGCGCCCACACCTGGGCTAGCCTGGATATGTGAACACCCAGTAGGACTAAAAACAAGACCTGTCAAAGGGCAGATATGCTTCCTGTGAGCCAACAGCCATCAATACCTGGAGAGGAGATGGGTGCCAGTAGGTCTCCTTGCCCAAAGAATCACCAATGATGCAAAGCAATTCAACTAACCTCATGCTGAATCGGTCGAGGCCTGGGTCTACAACCTGTGTCCAAACAAAGGGAGGAGTGGAAGAGGGTTGTTACAGCATTTAAGGTGTCAACAGTTGCAGCAGCCCCGGGACTGACTTGACCATGTGGTATTCAGGGAGTTACTGTGCTTGCAAGAGATTTTCTTTTACCATTTATTCTGGCTGGACAGAGCAGTGAGAGATTCATAGGGCCATGCCTGGGCTCTCTGGAAATGTCAGCCCCACGTCCCCAGGGCTGTGTTCAAGCACAGCTCACTCCCCTGCTCCCATTTCTACCTGCCAGATCTAGACCTGTAGTGGTGAAGCTGGACCAAGATGCCCCAACAGCTGCTTTCAAGCCTACTAGAGATGAACATCTCTAGAGTAAACATGGAGTGGGGGAGTACCCCTGAACTGGGATCACCGTACACATTTAGATTTGATGCATGCAAGGAGTGGGTGGCTGGTGTGTGCTTGGGATCATCCTTTCCAAAGACAGAGCCAAGGGCACAGTATGGACATAGCCTCTCTGAGAAAGCTTAACCCTTAAAGCCCTTACACACCACTGTAGCACATAACAGCCATGTGGAAGATCTGCCAGTACTCAGACTGCATCAGAACGGGAAGCTGTTGAGGGAGATGCTGATTTGCAGTCGGATCTCTCTATCTCTATCCTAGGCCTACAATAATGCATTTGAAAGGGAATTCCCATCAGAACAGAGAAGGAATAGCGTTGTGAAGGGATAGACAACAAGCATGGGAAAATAGCTTGCTGGGCAGTGAAAGGTTTCCTGTAATATTCACGTACACCATGGGTGCTCAAGCTTTTTAGACTTGAGACATCCCTGGGAAACTGCTAGCTTTTAACTTTCCCTCATTTGTTGACTCTTTTCTGTTGCAAAGAACTCAGAAAAACCACAGCAGGTCAAAATGTTTTTAACGCTATGGATTTGTATTTGAAATCTCTGGGTTTATCGTGTTCACACACCTCACAGTGCTAACAGTGTGTGGCATCCCATGGCAGCCTTGAAAGGATCTCAAAACATCTCAAGACGTCGCAGCACTGTAGTTGAGACTCACTGCCCTACATGATCGACCTGGGTCTCATCACTGAGACTGAAAGCAAAAAAGAAGTGAAACCAAAACAAGCAGCTCTTACTTCACCTGCTGGCCACTGAGCTAAAGACAGAACAGCTCTCTTCGTGTCTGAAAATGAACTTCAGCTCTCACAAACGTTATGCTGGACTCGTGTTTTCTCAGCCTCCCACCCCAAAATAAATCTGACTGCTTCTGTATAACCAAATTTAGCTAATTTCCTGATTGGTATCCATACACATACATTTTCCAATCCCATCCTCATCCTCCCAACGAGTCTCGGGGCTGTCCAGCATGTATCTGGAGACTAAGACGAGCCCACTGAGGATGTCGTCTGAGAAGGCTGCACAGTGAAAGCAAATGGACCAGCAGGGCAGCTGACACTCCTTTTAGAGCATGCTTTTTTACAAACTGCTACAAAAGAAGCATTCAAGTGCTGAGACAAAGCCAAACTCACCACGCGTGCTCCCTCTGCTCTTCAGGACCCTCTGTCCCTGCAACACCAACAGCAGCAGCATCCAAATCAGCCAAACTTTTAAGAAACAGCCTGCCTTTTATAGTTCCCATCTTTGGCAGGAAACAGAGGCAATGCCTATGCTCAGTGATCCTCCCAAGCATGCTGGGATTTGTAGTTGTTCATCTGCCTGGAATCAGATCAAACTGTGTGCAAACAAAAGGATTTAGACTTCACTTCCCAGCTGTAGTGCATAGGAGGTGGCCAGGCAGTGTGGGGGTGGTTTTTACTCTTTAGGGTGGATCCCAAGGTCCTTCCCTGATGATAGGTCTGAGCTGAGCCCAGTAGCTGATGAAAAAGCAGTGGTAAACCCGGAAGGTGGGTTAAACAAGGCTGGCTTCTAATTTCCCCCCCTTGGTATGTTTATTCACTCCCTGCAACAGACTGTAGTTTCTTCTATTTTTGGATTTGGAGCTATTCTTAACTTACTGTCAGACCTTTCATTTCATGGCTCTCCAAAATAAATGTCCATCGTTTTGACCACAATATGTACACAGGCCTGCCCAGAAATGCAAGTCCTCTACTCAAACCGACATATGGAAACAGTTAGTTCAGAAACTATCAGGGAAAGGCACAGGACTGGGGTAGCACAGAGTATTAGAAGAATGCAGAAAAAAATCCCTTTGTTATATGAAGGCAGGTTCTTTGGGTAGATGTGATATCATTTATTGATAAAGAACCATTTAAAATGGTTCTTTGCAAGCTTTTGGGCACAAACACTCTTCAGGCATGCGGAGAGTCCCTATGTTTTTCGTAGATTCATAGATGTTAGGGTGGGAAGGAACCTCAATAGATCATCGAGTCCAACCCCCTGCCTAGGTAGGAAAGAGTGCTGGGTTTTGATGATCCTAACTTTTTTTATGTTATATGAACATCTTCACGTTTTCCAGAACTTAAAAGTTCTTTTAACATTATTGGCATTCTCCCTGCCCATTTTCTAAAAACTATATCAAGCCAGGGTCTGCCTGGCACTCCCCCCTTGCTGCTGCAGCGGCAGGGACAGTGGTGTTGCCAGATGCATTAGCAATCTCAGAGCATATGAATATGCCACTTGATCTTTAGGTGGAGCACCCAGGAGTGACACAGAGAACGTGCAGGATGCACAGATTCATTGCACAAGGATTGTTTGTCAACAAAAAATTCTCACTGTTGCTCATCATAATGGTTCATCCTTATTTTCCATTAGCATAGGAAGTGCTAAATGTAGACAGGGGCTAGGGACTGACATTACACATGAACTAGTTTAAGTGATCAGAACTTGGTTTAAACCTGTAACAGAACATATGTTCAGTGCACATAAACCAGTTTCAAAATGGCTGAAGCTAGTTTGAGATCAACCTAGTTGAATGTAGCATCAGGCTTAACTGATTGAGCTTAAACCAGTTTATGCAATTTCTGTCCCAGACCCCTTCACAATTTAACTTAAACCAGAGTCCTGCAGCATCCCGGTATGCTCTACAGCCCTGGGCAGGGCTATGCTGCCTGCTCCAGCAGAGCAGGGCTGGCCCCACACCTCTGCTCCCTAGCCACAGCAGGGCTGGGCAAGGACGGGCAGGGGTAGGGGGCTGGCCAGACACCAGTCCTCTTAAGGGTGCAGGGAAGAGGTTTATTCTCCCCTCCCGCCCCTGTCCCACCAGCATGGACCCCAGCAGGGTCTGACAGGCAACTCCTGACAGGCATTTCTCTGCTTGCTGCTCCAGTGGCAGGGATGCGGCCAGCCCCGGCAGTAGCCTCAAGTGAACTGGCCAGGGAGGAGGTTTAATTTCCCCCTCCCTTTCCTACCAGCACGGACGCAAGCCAGGGTCTGCCTGGCGCTCCCCACTTGCCGCTGCAGGGGCGGGGACAAGGGTGTTGCCAGATGCCAGCCAGCATGGCCCCCTGAGGCAGAGAAGGAAGAAAGGGGGCTCATTTGGAAAGTGAAAAGTAGTTTGTAAATCCCCTTTGAGGATCAGGCCTGAGAGTTTGGAGACAGGTTGTGTTCTGTTCTTGTCCTTGATAAGTTTCCAGTATGCTCTCATTCTGGTGCGCAGTTGTTGCTTGGTGTCTTCTACGTATCTTCCATCAGGGAGATATGTATTGTATTGTGACGATATCTCCATACTGGAAATATTGTTAGCAGGTTTTGCATGCCTTGTCACGGCCTGGCTTGGGTCCATTCAGTATGTTTTGGGCTGCAGGAAGTTGGCTTCTGGTGATGAGGTTAGTGAGGTTCAGTGCTTGTTTGAATTTACAAACCACTTTTAATAGATGATCCTATGAACTGCATTTCTTCAACCTCCTACGTACAGAAACTTATGGACTCAATATAGACAGTGGAATTCTGACACACTGTGACCTGCCGAACATCTGACTCCCCAGGCACCTCTCCACTTTCACCTGCGCTGCTACCTCCTCCTTCCCCTCCCACCCCAGCCTGTCCTTCACCCCCTGACACCTCCATTT
>JAGPOW010000304.1:110628636-110641762 GCA_030014935.1 Caiman crocodilus | reverse complement strand
ACCTGTCCAGGTCTGCTTGCAGCTGTTCCCTGCCCTCCGGCATGTCCACTTCTCCCCATAGCTTTGTGTCATCCGCAAACTTGGACAGAGTACACTTCAGTCCCTTGTCCAAGTTGCTGATGAAGACATTAAAGAGTATCGGTCCAAGGACTGAGCCCTGCGGGACCTCACGGCCCACACCCTTCCAGGTCGAAACCGACCCATCCACCACGACTCTCTGGGTGCGACCCTCTAGCCAATTCGCCACTCTCTGGGTGCGACCCTCTAGCCAATTCGCCACCCACCAGAGGGTTTTCTTTTCTTCCATGTCTGTGCTTGTGGGTCAGACAAGACAAAGGCATCTTCGAGCTGCCTTTTACTTTGTATGTTTTCTTGGACTGTGTGGGAGTCCATTTCCCTGTACTGGTTAGGAAAGCTTCAGGTTTGCTCTAATTCCCACTTTGTATCCCATGGCTGCTGGGAAAGGGAGAACAGAGGGATCTAGTTAGCCTGAAGTCAAGTAGAAGGTAAGGTAGATTTGCATCTTATAAATTAACCAAAGAATGTATTTATGTATCTCCATAGATATAGATATGTCTACTTTGGTTAGTTCATAAGGTGCAAATCTATCTGACCTCAAGGACAGAATAGTCACTTTTCTATGCCCATTGGATAAACCCCTAATCTGTCCTCTGCTAGACTGAATGTAAAGCCTTTATGGAAATCATAGGACAGTGGTCTCCAACCTTTTTAAGGTGAAGATCACTTTTTGAAGTAAAGCAAGGGCGGATGGGAGCTTCACTTTGCCTGCTCCCTATCCCTGTGCCTCACTGCAGCCTTTGAAAATGGCGTGGCACCATGTGCGTCCCACTGCTGGGCGGACCAGGCAGTGAGGAGGCACATGGCATCAGGACTTGAGGCGAAGCTCGCCTGAAGGGGCTGGGGAGCAAAGCAGTTCCCCAGAGCTGGCAGAGCCCATGGAGTGCCTAGCTCAGCCCCAGCCTCTGTCCCTGCTCCTGCCTTGCCCTGGGAGGAGCTGCTACCTGCCCCACACCACTGTCCCTCCCCAAGGGGGTGTCAGCATAGTAAGGAGTGGAGCGCAGCCGAGCAGTAACTTACCACCAGTAAGTGTCCCATGCTGGCCCCAGTGCCTCCGCCACGCTTTGGGTTTCCAGGAAGCCGCAGCCCAGCTCCTCTCCGGGAGGGTACACAACGTTAAAAAGTTACTGCACGGCAAGATATTTTATTGTGCGAGGCCATACACACGCACAGCTTAGCAGGAACTTTGCCTGTCAGCAGGTTGCTTTCTCCCTGGATTTTACACCTGTACATGTTTTTGTGGCTATATGGTGTTTCAGTGACGACTGCGGTATACTGTAGGGTAACTCCCTTTCATGTGCCACAAGAGGAAAACACTGTCAATGAAACACAATACTGCAGTTGTGTAAGATGGGGTGAGTGAGCAAGGCCCATGCCCCAGGTGCCACCTAAGCAGAGGGGTGCTAGAAGGATGGGGTAGAAGGTGCCTCGTGCCAGGACTACTTGCTGCAGCCTACTTCCTTGTTGCCTTGCCTCACTCTGCTTGCACTTTCCAGCTCTAGGGAAAAGCAAGCAAGGCAAAGACAATGTACAATCCAGGCACAGGCAATGTGTCTCATACAATGCAAGGCATTCTGGGAATAGTAGTTTTATAGAGCAGCAGTGGAGTTTGCCACTTGGGGGCGGGGGTCAACTGACTCCCATTCTTTGCTGCCAATTTAGTATTTTTCTTGTTCTTTGGACATAGGCTTCAGTGGCAAAAAAAGAAATAGGGTGAAGGTTTTCCATTGGCAGCAGCAAACTCCACTGCCAGTCAAGAGAGTTTTGATTCCCAGAATGCCTTGTACTCCATGAGATTACCCAGTAGGGGGAAGAAGGGGGAGAGAAGGATGACTGAAGTCTGCCCAGGGCATATTTTTTCCAAGCTATGCCTTTCTGGTATTGATGATGCTTCAGTTTAGCCTGGCTACAGTCCCTATCCCAAGCTATGCAGCTCATTCTCATCTTTCCACGTAGGAGAGCAGAACAGAACAGAACAGAACAGAACCACATTATGTTTTACAGCATGCAGTGTGACTGGATGCTGTCTGTTGGACTTTAATAACTCTTTCCAGCACACATGTCAGACAGAGAGATGACAGCTCCCTGATGCAGAATATTTTTTGTGACAGTGGTATAGTATGATTTGGTGGATGAAGGATGAGAGGAGGAAAAACTGGTCCTGTCACATTGATAAGAGGGTGTTCAGCCCAGCAAGGGATCAAATATTAATAAGCCCCTTGATCACTGTTATGAACTTTAACCAGTTCATCTGAGCTCTTGTGTCTGTAATCGCTGGCTGACTCTCATGGTAATGACTGCCTGTGACAGGGCAATAAATACACCCTGTCACAAAAAGCCAGAAGAACAGTGCAGAAAGAGAAACTTGTCGTGGTGGTGAGACTGGATGGAGGAAAAGCGGGACAGGAGTCCCTGGATGACAATTAAAAAGACCAGCTGGAGGAGATGGTGGGGCAGCAAATGGGGAGCTATATCCAGATGCCCAGCTCATCCTGCTGAAAGTTAAAACCCAGGGCAATCGAATTATTAGTTTCCCCAGTGAAGAGAGCAGCATGAATAAGGGCTCGTGGAATTGCACAGAGATGCGGTGTTTTGCTTGACCGACTGGAGATCAGTAGAGCATTCAGTCTTAGACAGACTTACCTGAGAGCAGGGATGAAGAGGAATAACCACACCAAAGCTGACGGTGCTTGAGTCCGGTGAGTGCGAGGTCTTTATTCCCAGTACCTGGAAAAAGAAAAACATGGTGATTGAGGGAGTGAGTTCAGAGACGCTGGGCTCTGGCCCATGATATTCCTTCCCCTGAAGGGGGGGCAGGGGATGGGATAGTGTGACTTTATATTTGGGACTTGTGGGGCAGAGAAGTTGATAGAAACCCCATGGCAGAGGACCTGTTGCCTGGACATAAAGTAAGGCAGTGTATTTATATATGATCCCTGTAAGGAAGAGCTAATGAGATAGGAAATGTGCAATTGATTTGCACTGAAACATTTGGAGTGGTAAGGACAAGGTAATGGATGGTTGGACCCTGTGAAGAGGAGACAGCCTGCTAAATTGCAGGATTTAGCATCAGATCTACCTCCCAAGATTATATCTTCCTTTGGTTCTTTTCTTTTCATCTAAGGTGTAGCAGGAACACACAAAGAAGACTGTCAAATCCAGAAAGAGGAACTGCATCTTGGATTTTCATGACACAGTGAGATACTTCCACACTCTCATTAAACCCACTGTGCTAAAGTCACAGGAAAATAAAGCAAATTAGTTAAACTACTCAAAATATAGGAGTATTATGTAAGGCTTTCATTGTTACAAATGTTATTCCTGCTCCCTCAGTTGTATGAAGCCTTTTATGGAGAAATACTTAGACAATCTTTCAAATGAAATTAAAAATGACACCAACCAAACAGAAAATTGAATTTAGATAGTTTGGAGCTATTCATGTTGCCATTTTTACAGTTAGAGTCTGCAGTCTTTTAAGACAAAATGAGAGTCATATAAAAGCAGAGAGGAAAGAACAGCAAAAATATAACTTGTGTTTCTATTTCTGGTGCTGGTTTTTTTCCGTTGCAACCCCTCTTTTAGAGAGGCACAGGCCCAGCATGTGGTCTGATCAAGTACCTGATCAAGATCTGACAAACTTTTACTCAGCCAAACTGTAGTAGAGACCCAACCAAGCCCCACACTTACTGGGGCATCAACTGCTGAGATGCTCCACAAGCCTGTCCAGAAGAAAAGAGGCAAGCCTGCAGGACAACACTTCCTTTCACAACTGACCCTTCCACCTAACAACCAAAGCCAGCTGCCTAGCGAGACCAGGTGTCTACTCTGATCACTGACAGAGCATTTGAGTGGAAAGGGGTGAGGTGTCGGGAAGTGGAGCCCCACAGAAGACTCTTGGACATGGTGACAAACACCGTCTCAGTGAACCCTAGATTATCAGGTACTACCTCCTGACATCTTCTTTAGTTATACCAAGTTATGGCAGGAAAGATACAAAAACAAGAGAAATAGACACTCATTGAGCATACAGCACCAGGGCCTCACCCCGGTGTGGCCGCTTGGCCTGGGTCTCTCTATACCGATCCTGGTATGACATTGCTTTTATTTGTGTTTTTTGTTAGAAGCTTGCGATGGTATTGTGAAATTTGGTGCCATGATAGACAAAAGGTGGAAGACAGAAAAGAGAAGAAGTTTGGTGGAGAAGAGAAATGAGATAGAAGAGAGAAGAAGATGGGAAGAACCGGAGTCCAATGTCTGTTTAAGTTTTAGTCAAAACTGGGGTAGGTGGCAATGTGAGCTGACTGTCTTTCTCCCACCTGGCCTGGGGACGATGACTTTCAAGATTATTATGATGGAGGCCTAATGGTGTCATGGTAGAGCCAGGGAGATGATGCGGGTGATGGCAGCCATCATGAAAATTGCTTCTTTGAGTCTGCCCATTCAGTGCCTCGGATAAACAATGTCCACCAAGGGGTGGCAGCCTCATTCCATTGATGCTAACTGATCGGTTCACAACCTGACACTTCTGCACACAAAACTCTTTCTGCCATTTTTTAGACTCCTTCAACCTGCTGTTATGCCAGCCTGTGGCTTTACCACAGGCCTTCTGGACCTTATCACAGTTATTCTAACTTAATCCAGTTTGTGCCATTCCAATTTTTATAAACAATTTTTATAAGTTTTATGGCAAGGCACTCAGGAGAGGTCCCAGAAGACTGGAAGAGAGCCAGTGTCGTGCCCATCTTCAAGAAGGGGAGAAGAGAGGACACAGTGAACTATAAGCTGATCAGCCTGACCTCAATCCCAGGAAAAATCCTCAAACAGTTTCTCAAGGAGTCCATATGCAATAAGCTAGTAGAAGGCAAAATTCGGAATGACAGTTAGCATGGTTTTTGTCATGGGTAGGTCATGTCTGACTAACCTCATCTCCTTCTACAACCAGGTTACTCACCACCTGGATAAAGGAGATGAGGTCAACGTCATTTACTTGGACTTTAGAAAGGCCTTTGACTTGGTGTCCCATGAGGCTTTTAAGATAAAACTAGGGAACTATGGGCTCAACAATTCAATGGTCAGATGGGTGGGAAACTGACTGTGGGCTTGGACGCAAATACTACTAATAGATGAATCTGTGTCGACCTGGTGGAAGGTAGCTAGTGGGATCTCCCAGGGTTCAGTACTTGGACTGGTGCTTTTCAACATCTTCATCAGTGATAGAGATGTGGGGGTGAAAAGCACACTAGTAAAGTTTGCTGAGGACACTAAGCTGTGGGGAAGTGCAGCCATGCTTCAGGGTAGGCTGAGGATCCAGGTGGACCTAAACAGGTTAGTTAAATGGGTGGACCAGAACCAGATGCTGTTCAACACTGACAAATGTATAATGCTCCATCTGGGGAGGAAAAATCTGCAACAAATTTACAGGCTCAGTGGTGCTACGCTAGCACCATGTCCAAAAGGGACCTGGAGGTCATAACTGACCATAAAATGAACATGAGCCACCAGCGTGACGCTACAGTTAGCAGAGCAAACAATACGCTGGCATGCATCAATTGATGCATCTCAAGCAAAACTAAGGAAATTATTCTCTCACTCTACTTGGCATTGGTGAGACTGCAGCTGGAGTACTGTGTCCGGTTATGGGTGCCACACTTCAAGAAGGAAGTGGAGAAGTTTGAGAGAGTCCAGATAAGAGCCACTCGTAATATTAGAGGCCTGAAGAGCAAGGCATACAAGGAAAGGCTGACAGATATGGGACTGTTCAGCCTAAAAAAAAAGAAGATTTGGGGGGGATTTGGTGACAGCTTACAAGTATATCAGGGAGAGCATCAGGGGCTAAGCAAACAACTACTCACCAAAGCGCCCCAGGGAAAAACCAGGAACAAGGGTAATAAACTTCTAGAAGAAGGTTTCAGACTGGATATAAGGAAAAACTTCTTCACAGTTTGTATGACCAGACTCTGGAATACACTCCCAGTGGGGGTGATGCAGGCACTTACGCTGGAGATCTTCAAACGGAGATGGGACGCACGCCTTGCTGGGGTGATTTGACCCCCGCAGTCTTTCCTGCCCAGAGCAGGGGGGTTGCAGCTGATAATTTCACAAGGTCCCTTTCAGCCCTAAGCTTCTGTGGATCTATGCATCTGAATAAACTCAATTAGACATTTATTTCTATGTACAACATATCTTGAGTCTCAGGCAGCTTTTCTTGTGGTACATATAGGGCCATATCTTGTGATTTACTAAGAGGCACACCAGTGAAGATGGTATAAATTACAGCCTAAGTATAAGATACAAAGATACCAAATCTACTTAAAAATGGGCCAATCCAGCAGGATATTAGGTGTTTGGTGAACTGCCAAGAGAAGGCTTTGGGTCCTGAGTGATATTTACCCTGAATCTAAAACATGGGGAGGTCAGTGGCTGTAGCTGGTCGTTTTTAGACGTGATTATTCCACCCCCATTTCAGCCCTTGGCAACTGCACTTCGTGTAGTTTCTGTGACGACACATTTACTGGCAGTCTGGTATTCAGGTGTCTGGAACACTGGACTGCACACAGACAGGTGTTGTCCTTGCATACAAAAGGGGACAAAGCTGTAACACAAGTTGTTACGCAAGCCAAATTGTGCTCATAATTGGCTTCTTTGATAAGCTGATATGCGAAGTGCAGGTCTGTGAAAATGCAAATATGTGGCAGTGAGAATCAGAGGGAATGGGAAACAACAGGGTCTGAAATCCATAGCTCAAGCCCGTTTCAGGGCATGCCAGAGAACCATCGCATCAGCTTGACTTACTCTGTTCGGGCCAGGAGAACATATCTAAGCATGGGACACAACTGTTCTGCCTGTAGCACCCCTGAAGTAGGGAAAAGCCTTCAGCAAGTTTGCCGCTGTGAAATTTTCTACATCCTACCTGATAACTTGCTGTCAAAAGTTTTAGCGAACTCAATGGTTATTATGATATAGAGTTAATGATTAAAGTCCTATTTGCAATAGGCTGTTTTCTCGAACAGTATACAATTCAGTGGGGCATTTGTCATTGGATATACAGAACAAAGTTGACAAAGAAAGGAAACGCCCATCTTTGAGATCATGCTTAAGTCTGATGTGATACCAGGTCATTGCATTTTGTTGTTGTTGCTGCTGTTGCTGCTGCTGTTGCGTTTTGCTCAGTACCTTTATGAGTTGTGTGGGTAAGTTTGTGTGGCAACAGGAGAACAAGGAGGATCAGATGAACTGATTCTTGATGGTATCACACCTGAGGAGTGGAACACTTGTTAAAAGTACGATCAAACTCCACACCCTTAACCTTAACTCAGAAAGGGGATTTAAAAAGAAAAAGCTAATTGTGAGCGCATGTTGCTTTTCTAAGGAAAGTCCAGAAGGAGTAAGCTTCCACACTGGACTCATCTTGATGTCCCTTTTTGTGCAAAGTGGATGGAGCAGGGAGACGAGATAGATCTGGCCCGCAGTCAGGCTCCCATCAAGTCAATGTAGGAATTCAGCCCAGAATTTACCACAGTTCCAACTTCTTCCAGCAGAAGGAAGAAATTGAGGACAAATACTGACTGCAGGGCTGCTGCCAATAATTCCCCTCCCCCAAATTTTTTTCCAGTGAGGAGAAGCATGTAGCAAGCAGCTGTCACAGAAGGCAGAGGAGTTGGGTGGGAAGAAGTACAGAGTAGAAATACAGAGTAGATGGGTAGAAGGAGCATTACATGGTTGGGGGGAACATTACATGGTGAATTAAATTAAGCTTCCTACTTTAGATGTCCCTGATGCAAACAGCGCAGTAAAGAGACATGTGGCTTCCAGCTTCTTAAACCTAGTAGCTTGTCCCCATGCACAGTGCCTGATTTTTATTTTATTTTTTTGCTTCCTGGTGCAGCTGGGAGTTCCCTCAGTTGCTGCCTTCTTTTTTGTGCGTGTGAATGGTTTAGACTAGTGAAGGTGAATAGTTTAAAGCCTGAGGTGGGGCCTCCCATAGCTGTTCCAATCAGTTTGGTTTCTCAGCTAATAAAGAAGAATTTCCTGTTTGGGCTCCACTGTACAGAGAAAGGAGCTGATCCCCGAACTGCTAGCTGCCACCACCACTGTAGACTGGAGTCCCTCATGATAATATTCTCTTTTCAGGTTCAGATGTAGGGAGAGGAGACCCTACAGTCGGGGAGAGCAGGGTTATCTACTGCTGAGGTGGGAAGACAAGAAGCTGGAAACAGAGGTAAGTAGTTTCCTTCCCCTTATAGAGCCCCAAATTGCTTATGCGGTACAACATGACGAGCCAGATTCCACTCTGTGTGCTGAATTTTGTCCAAGCAGTAACTGGAGTCTGGCCATGAGCTCTGATGCATCTCCTCAAGTGATAATGGGTGTCTGTCTTCTTTGATATCCCAGAATGAAGCCAACCTTTATCCCATGTGACTGGCCCTGTGCCCTGGGGCTTGCGTGACTCATTCAAATGCTTTTTTCAGGGCAGCGATTCCCAGCCAGGGTACCATGCAACTTGGGGTGCCTTGAGATCTTTTCAAATTTGCAGCACAAAATATTTGCAGACATGATTCACAAGATGAACCCAGAGCTTTCAAATAGAAATCCATAGAGGTGCTCTTTCTGCATTCTCTACAATAGAAAAAATGGTTCTGCTATTTCTCTGAAGTAAAAAAGGAGTTAAAACTAAGAGCTGACAGTAACTGAGGGGTGCCTCAAGTCTATCCAGGCATACCTTGGGTCAAAAAAGGTTGAGAACCAACTGCATTAGAGGATAGCTTGAGGGACTTCTTGGCAACTGTGGAGTTCTGTTAGCTTGAGCTCTGTCACAGCAAGCTGTGGGATAAACTGAATTGTTTTCTGCCCAACATGGAGGTCAGAAAAGCATCCTCTCTATTAGTTCTGTCTCCAATCAAATGCATTGCACAGTGGAGTAGAAGAGGCAAGTTGAGGAGATACAGAGGTGAAATTACTCTAAAGTCACATTTGGACTCTTATCTTGCTGGGATCCTTTGACCCTAGCTGACTTCCTGCCCTTGGGACAGGGGGCTGGACCCAATGATCTTCCGAGGTCCCTTCCAGCCCTAATGTCTATGAAATCTATGACTACAGCTAGTGCCTGCTAATGTAATGCTTGTTGTTCTGATCATCCCATACAGGCAATGTACAGCAGGGAAAACCCTGCTGAACTACAGAACTCTCTTGCATAGGAAAGGCAACAGCTACTCAGTGCAGAAGATGCTGCAGAGGGGCAGGGGAGGGCATTTTCGGGTAAGAAGGTTGGTTCTAATCCTGCCTTCAGTGAAAACTATGGAGCATCCATGTTGAGTTGATAGGATTTTGCTGTTGAAGGTCCCATCCCAAATACCCACTACCTCCAGGATTAGGGAATTGCTCATTTTGTAAGGGCTAATGTGGCAGACAAGGGATGTGCACTGGAAAGCAAGGTGTGTTTGTCTGAAATGGGAGGGAAACACCACCTCATTGATCAGAGGCAGGGGGAGCAGTAAGGTATGCTTTGGAATTTAGAGAGGTTTTGGGGAGGGTTGTTTCATTGTACTCCCTTGTTGCGATATTTTACTTGGTTTCTATAGTAAGCTGCCCTGAGTCTTTTTGGGGGTAGGGCGGCATATACACCTAATAAATAATAGTGAAGTACTATATGATTGGCCATTTTGGGGAATACTTAAGAATATTTGGTGTGGCACGATGCTCTGTTTCACTCAGTATTTTAAACGCAACGGGGCCACATGCTACTGTAAATCAACATAATTAGAGATTGGAGCTACACCATATTTTGTGGTGGTAGATCTGGCCTAGTCAGTGTGAATATTCTGGGCTGCCCAGTGGTACACAGCACACAAATCAGGAAGCGGGGAACGAATGCAAGAGACTTACAGCTGAAATAAGCCACTTAACGTTTGCTTTATGTCATCTGACCACAGCGATAATATTTTTCCAGCACCTAGAAATCTCTATTGGATAGACATGCCCTCCTCCCTCCCCTTCCCCTACTTGCACCTGCCGAAGAGTTAGGGGACAGTGTAGAAATGGCTGGGGTAGTTTGTTTTCCTGAACATCCCCTGTGGGCAGGAGAGATCACTCAGGGGCCCATGAAACCAGTACTAAAGCTGCTTTGTACTGCCAGAATGGCACAAATCAGTTGGTAGGTGCAGAAGAGTGGAGGGCTTTACATGGAAAATTAAATCCAATGATGGTGAACGGGGCTTGATTTAGCTAATCTTGTGATGAGATATGATTCATTAGGTCATAACACAGAGCACAGCCTAGCAGACACACTGCAGTTACTAGAGCAGCTTGAAAAAGAAGTCATCATCTATTATTTATTTCCTCTCCTTTCCCCATTGTGAAATCTCTGAACAAATTGCAAATGTCTTCAGTTTATTCATTCTTACGCTGATTCACTGAGTAATTACTCTCAGGAAGTTTTGTTCTATAGCCCATCCACGAATGGGTTTGTAGCAGATATTCAGCCTTCAATTTTACAATTTTCTGATTGGACAAACCACCAACCTGATATATTCCTGTCCTGTGCAAATATGCAGAATTATGGATTTCAGTCTGACAGCTCTATATTTTGAACTATTTGCTTAATGGCGTCTGTTACACAAGCATTTGTTCCACCATCACTGCTAATTATTTGTATTCCAGTAGTATTGTATTGTATCTCCAGGTGAGATTCAGACCCAGTATTTCAAGGTGCTGTACAGTCACAAAGGCTGAGATGGACCCAGTCCTGCAGAGTCTAGAATCTAAACAGAAATCCAGTAACTGGTGGGAGAATAATTGTGTCTGCATCAAAGGTGCAGAAATTGAGTGACTTGCCTAAGATCACACAGGAAGTCTGTGACAGAGCTGACAATTGATCATATATCTGCTGAATCACAATTACCCAACCAGCCTATATACTCATTTGATAAAAAAAAAAGAAAAAAAGAAAGGTTTGCAACTTCTTCTGAAAGGAGTTGAAATAATGATAAGGGCAAATCATACTCTGCAACATCCAGACATCTCAAGTTACTTTTTGAGTGGCTGCTACCTAACTACAGGCTGGTATATTTTTTTATAGGAAGGTATCATCCTTGTTGGGTTGATGCTTCTTTGCTCAAACTTGCCATTCTCCTGCTTGGATAGGTTAGCAGATGCTAACTCTAAGCCAGACCTACTGCTAGTCTAAGCCAGCATAGCCCTGTGAAGGTCCGTCAGAGATCTACATTGATTTACGCAGGCAGAGGACCAGGTACAGTTTCAGTTTTTCAGAAGTTCCATCAATTTGTACTGTTTTGGAGGAGGAGAACAGTCCCTTCCTTCATACTTACTTGCGCTATGTGTGGGCCCTGAGGTTTTGGTGAGTACTAGGGCCTAGGTATAAAAAGTTCTTCCCCCCATTGCTGAAATGGGCCATGCAACCTGCTTGGCTCCCACACTTGGCTTCCATGTGGCCTTCTGTGAAACACTGCTGGAAATGCTGCAGCAAAAGCAGATGGTCGCAACTGGTTTGTCCCAGATGCGGAGATACCTTTCTCCCCACTCCAATTTTATTTAAGCAAGATAGAAGGGTTTACTGGTAACTTATAAATCCTGAGGACTTGCTGTTATCTGATCATGGTACAGGCTGTAATCAGGAGAGCAGAATCTCTGTTAGCTTTCTCTTAAAGAAGTGTTGGATAATAATTCAGTGCAAAACACTAGGGAAGATGCTTCTATTAGCTGATGGAAGTAACTGACTGAAGTCAGTGGTGGCTATTCACATATTGGAGAACTGGGCTCCTGGGGTTTGAAGCTTAAGGAGAAAGCACAGAGAAGTAAAATGTATCTGATTTTTTTTTCCTTTTTTTATTTGAATTGAAATTCGGGAAAGTGAACAGTCTGCACAAAGGCAAACCCCTATCTGTTAAGCAAACGCATCTTGATTTCAATAGGGCTGCTTGTGAATAACTGAACAGAATATGGTCATACAGCTCATAATGTATATCACATAGGCACTGGCTCTCTTCTGGTGCTAATCTGCACAGCACTGTTTAAATGAATATTATGCTGACAGATACCAGCTGATGATCTGTCCCTCTACAGGTCAGAATTCTTGCCATTTGCTTTGATGATGCCATGCTAATGAGAGGGACAAAGAGAAGTACTTATAACACTAAGCCTATTGTCCTTAGCTAAATTACCATTGTCATCAGAGTGACTAATGCAATTGTGGTTTTGAAAGAAAAACTGGATTGTTTTTGGTTTGGGTTTTATTAGAAATTAGTAAAGCAAAAACAAAATCATTTTTACTTCTTGCTAAGGCTAATTACTGGCTTCTGTTAAACTACAAATTAAGCAACATAGTTATCAAATTAAGGGTAAGGTTGGCATGGAGACAGGAAGTGAATGAAATAGGAGTGAAATTGAATTTAGGCATCAGTACATCACATCATCAAACTGAAACAACTGGTAGTCAAATCAAGTCCATTTCCTAACTTTCTGCACAGTTTAAAGGGGTCTTACCTCTCAGTCCCCGAAGGGGAAAGCAGACTTCTTTAGAGTTATTATATCCTTATCCTTAGTGGGTTATTCTGTTGGCTCTCTTCATGATCTAATTTTCCTAATTTTGATACAGACTGGGCAGCAGTGCTGTTTCTCTCCTTTTAGAGTGGTTTGCTAATGTGCTTTTAGAAGCCTGGATAGCATTCTGATCTACTGTATGCATGATGTGATCTACTGTAGCACTGGCTTAGATTAAGAGTTGGGAAACTCAAGGCTGGCTTCTTGTTGACATAACCTTATCCATCTCAGACACATGCATCCTACAGCAAAAGTGTGTGAGAGAAGTAATAATGGGAGAAGAAAGGGTATCCTTGCCCACTAAAAAAGTAAGAAGGAAAAGATGTTTACTCTTCAGGCTGCGTAATCTTCAGTGTTATAATGGCCGATGCTGGGGGTTAGGCTAGATGACCTTCTGAGGTCCCTTCCAGCCCTACTTTCCTATGATGCTGTGCTGTTCTCTTTGCCTAGTATCTCATACTGAAAAATTTCTATAGGCATCTGGCAAGCCAGG
>JAGPOW010000304.1:110614957-110628536 GCA_030014935.1 Caiman crocodilus | reverse complement strand
GTAGTCTTGGTGGTCTAAGTCACTTCTTGCCCTAGGACCAGACTTGGACAGTGAGAGTGCCAACCTTTCTTGATATGGTGGTGGCTCAAGGAGCACACTTACCACCCTATCTATTTTATCTTAACCTTTGAGAGTGTGATTACTTGATCCTATGTTTGTTCGCTGAAGCCTTTCCAAGCAGAGTTGAGTATATGGGTTGGACTCCAGGAATGTGGCCTGTTCTGGGGGGAAGAGGGCGGATGGGCTAGAAAATGTTGACCCTTGGACCATTTGGAAAGTCTTCCTTTCAGACAGCACTCTTAGTATTATCAGTTGTTAGATCACAAGTGCTACAAACATATAAACAGAATGGGATAAACAGGAAGCAGCTCCATAGAAACTATCTCAGCCGCCTTCCTACTCTGGAGGGTGCAGGATGGCTCTGCATTTGCTAGGCACTGACTCATTCATGCCTGTGCCTGAAGGCAAAAGAGGAATTACAGCCATTGTCAATCTCACATACTTTTGGCAGTTCTTTAATCTTCTTGCAGGCTGTTTGCCATTGTTTCTCTTTTACCAAAAAAAGACTTGGTGAACCAGTTGGCAGCGACTTAACTGAATGGGGGGGTCGTTTACTTTCATCAACAAGCGTGGGAGACAGAGTTTCTGTACATCATAGTAACACAAATTCCATACAGCTAAAGAAAAGATAAGAGCTTATACCTGCTGAGTTGAGCCCTGCTTTCATGGGCCTATGCTGCTTAATACAACTTGAGGATCTGGTCCATGGGGGTTAATGGAGCCTGTGG
Organism: Caiman crocodilus; assembly: GCA_030014935.1. Lineage (NCBI taxonomy): Eukaryota > Metazoa > Chordata > Crocodylia > Alligatoridae > Caiman > Caiman crocodilus. The sequence continues at coordinate 110,627,748 of JAGPOW010000304.1, read as the reverse complement.
GCTAGAGAAGAAACTGGGAGGGAAACAGTATCAAAAGCCAGGTCTCTGCATTGTTAAATAATTAGACTGCCAGGGAGTCTCCCTCAGGAGGTGCCTGCAGGGTATTTGCTGCTGCCCTCCAGCCACAGCTGATAAACTAGGAGCGTTGCCATGCAATGAGCAATCAGTGGGAAGGAGATGCTGATCATACCTGTTCTCCACCTTTGTGTGTACACACACCAAAACAATAATCTGAGTATGCACACACCTTCTGGGCTGACTAGCACTCCTGGGTGACCTGCTGGGTATAAAATGATGTGTTTGCCAGAGCAAGCATGCTCCTGAGGTAATAGTATTCTTAGAGAAGTTGGACAATGCTTCCTTTAGAAGGAATGTGGAAAATAATAGCAATGGTGGAGCCAGCAAACTTCAGACTTGGTCCTGCCTATGCACATCAAACCTGTTCAGAAGCAAAATATTTGTGCTTGGGTGGCACTTTTAGAACAATCAAAGGTATCAATCATCAGTTTCCTACCTATCTCCCATTTTCCCCTCTCTGTGCCTAAATGTCTCTTGCAGTCTTCACTGCACACATTCTCTCTCATCATTTCCTATCTTAAACTGTCTCTCATCTGCCTTCGGTGCTTTGTTTCCCAGCTGCTCTAGCACTATGAAGAGTGAATCTCTATCTGAAAAATACAGAGGCAGTGCTCACAGCAGGCAAAACCACAAACAGACGACAACTTTTTTTAGATGTACTACCAGGCAGCAGAGCCCATGTGGATTTCTCTAGTTCTGGCAGTGGGACAAGCCAATGAAGCATGGATCAGAAATCAGAGCGATCCGAGATAAATGCCCAATCATAACAGTATGGGCCTGAGGAATGGGGGACGGGAATATATCATCTCAGAACTATAGTACAGCACTTGCACAATGTTTCATTTCACAGTCATTAATGTTATGAGGAAGGATGATCTTAGGTTGAAAAACTAGGCCTAAATCATAGGAAAGTAGGGTATGGAAGGAACCTCATAAGGTCACCTAGTTCAGCTCCCTGTTCAGGGCAGGATCTCTAGATCTCTGCCACAGACTTCCAAGGCAATCACTGGAAAATCACTTAATCTCTCTGTTTATTTTCCCCTTCTGTAACATGGGGATAAAAATAATTCCTTTGCCTGCCTGTCCTCTTAGGGGGTATAATCTGAAGCCTATTGTAGTTAATGAAAACATTCTCACTAACTTCAATGGGCTTTGGATGAGACACAAGGGCAAGGACTGGCTCTTAATATATGTCTATACAATGCCTAACATAATAGGGCTTTGTATTCCTTTGTGGCCTCTAGGAATTATTATACTGAAATTAAAATAATAATAGCCTTGAATGTAATGAAATCATTAGTTAAGGTTTGTGAATCACTTTGAAGACACAATAGTTCTGTGTGCATTTATTACCGTTATGAAATGTTCTTAACAAAAGCTCAGCTAAGGGAAGTGTAAAGGTAATTTCTCATTAGGATGAGGCTGTGCACGTTATTTGTCCTTGTGCTGAGTAGCAGCGTGTGGCAGACAATATTCAGTTGCATTTGCTAATTAAGCAGAGACACACTTGCATTCAATGCAAGTGGTGCTGGAAGCCAAGGTAAATAGGCTTATACTTTGCAGTATTTGTCACTGGATTGGATTGATACCAATCTGGTCCAGCATTTATGGATACAATTCCTTGGGAGGTGCTTCTCCTGCATGGCCTTGATTATTAAATGGCCAGCAGCCAACAAGCCTACTTTGAGAGAAGGTCCTTGCCTATTGTGCAGACATAATAAAACCACCTCAGTCTATTCATCAGTGTTTTTCAAAGTGCTTTGCAAAGGAGGTTAATACCACTTCTCCACATCACCAAAAGGGAATTGAAGAACAGAGAAAGGAAGCAACTTGGCTGAGGTTGGATCCAGAGAGTGGTAGTTGATGGAACTGACTCAACATGGCACTCAGTGACCAGTGGTGTTCCCCAAGACTCCATTCTCAGTTTCAGAAGCAGACTGGCTAAATTTGCTGACAACACCAAAATTTGGGGAATAGTGTCCACAATTGAGGATAGGCTGGTGATCCAGGCCAACCTTGATAGGCTTGCAAGGTGCGTGGATAAAAATCTGATGGCATTCAATATGGAGAAATGCAAGGTGCATTTCCTCATGGGGAAAAAAATTCATATCACACCTATAGACTCGGCAGTGCTACACTCGCTAGCACCGTGACTGAAAGAGACTTGGGGGTCATGATTGACCACAAGATGAACATGAGCCACCAATGCGATACTGCAGCTGGCCAGATGAACAAAGCTCTGGCTTGCATCTACCGATGCATCTCGAGCAAGACCCAGGATGTCATCCTCCTGCTGTACTCGGCCTTGGTGAGGCTGCAACTGGAGTACTGCATCCAGTTTTGGGCTCCACAATTCAAGAAGGATCTGGAGAAACTTGAAAGAGTCCAGAGGAGAGCGATGCACATGATCAGAGGGCAGGAGAACAGGCCATATGAAGACAGTCTGCAAGCTAGGGGACTTTTCAGCCTGGAGAAGCGTAGACTCAGGGGTGACTTGATAGCAGCCTATAAGTATATAAGGGGTGTGCATCAGGATCTGGGGATTTGGATGCTTATCTTGCTGGGATACTTTGATCCTATCTGACTTCCTGCCTTTTGGGCAGGGGGCTGGACCCGATGATCTCCTGAGGTCCCTTCCAGTGCTAATGTCTATGAAATCTATGAAATCTGTGAAACATCACCCACCAAGCCCATGGTAGAACCAAGAATTGGACCTAAGTCTTCTGTGTGCTGATCCTGTTCCCTGCCCACTAGGATACACTCAAAAGGTCCTTGTGTGACTACTGGCACTCTAACATAGTTATTTCTGCCCCTGCCACACTCCATTTACTTCTTGCTTGGCAGTATGGGCCAACATATGACCCCTTTGCGCAGTTAAGCAGTTATTTACATGGCTGATTCAGCGAAGAGACAGTGCATATGTGTCGAGTGAGTGGTTGGGAGAGCTGAGGTCTGTTCCTCTCTTTAGAGAAGAAACTCTTTGTGCCAAGGACTACCTTTTATGATGTGTGAGGGGACTTTTCCACATGATAGGCCCAGGAATGTCTTCATGCTTCCATATTACAAATAAAAATAATTCTGGTCAGTAGGACAACTAGCAACTACTCACCAAAGTAAGTCACAGAATCACAGTCTCATCCCCTTATTAAATTTCTCACACATATACCCTCAGCCTTTCTTCTTACTTACTCTCACTCCCAGTTGATTGTGAGGGGGAAAGAAAGAATGATGGATAGCTCCTGGAAGGTCATGGTAGATTTGACTTGTCTTTCCTCTTGCTTTTCCATGCTCTGGTGTCCCAAAGGTCATGTAGCTGTGTTGCATTAGTGCTGGAAGCTCCCTGAGCCAGTGCTGTCTGAGAGTAGAGCTAACATGATTAAGTCTCAAGTGATTAATGGTCTAGCAGTAGATGCTATGCTTTGCTATAGTAGCAAGCTGATGAGGTGCCAACTCAATGGTAGGAGCTCTAACAAGCCATGATGTAATACAACAGAAGTAATATACTCACTGCTTCTTGCTCCCTGACCCTGTATAGGACGATAATGAAGATGGTATATTCTAATACACTGATTAGGGATTGGATCTAGTGTCTGAGGATTAGTTTATTCTGCTATCATTCCAGATTAGCTATTCCTGATTAATTCTCTGTGTGGGTACATTTGCCCCAGCATAAAAAATATCTCCTTCTTTAAAGTGGATCAAACTTCTTTGGAATAAGGCATCCTTATTTTAAAATAAAAAGGTGCAGATCAAAAATCTGATCAGATCAGGCAAAAATTGCTATACTGCCCTCACTGCATGACCCACATGGCCCTTATTGCATGAGGTATCAGATAAGGATGTTTCAAAATATAGTGTCTTTTGTAACTTGTGAAAGTGTCCATATAAGAAGTTTAGCTAGGAGTAGCTATTCCTTTATATTCAAGTTCTACCTTAATCTAGGGAGCATGAGCTGCAGGAAAACTGAAGGAAAGTGAAGTTTTTATTCCCTTTGATACCTTCCCAGATTCTCTTCCAAAGGAACAAACTGTCCATGTTAATACAGGGTATCATAATTTTTCTTTATGAAAGAAAACGGCTGTCAGTGACAAACAAAAGTCAACTTCCACTCAATTTGAGTCCAGGTTGTTTAGTAAGAATCATACCATATCTAGAACCCTATATAAGACACTGAATAACATACTGCATGTTAACATATCACTATAAAGGGGTCCAAACTACATGTTTTATTTATTTTAACTGTATTGGAGGCCTGGGTTGGATACAGCAGGAAAGTGTACATTGTGGAAAGGAAATTAATTTCCCCTTTATTTTGTTTGATTCCTCAGGCCACCTGTGCATAGTCATGGCTAGTAAAACCAGTTCAAGCACCATGATTGCCTCTCCTGTTCCTACTAATGCTACAGGAACCACCACTGCTCAGCCCAGCTTCATTGAAGGCATTATTAATGAAATACCATGTGAGTAAATTCAAGGTGGCGCAGTGGGCACAAATGCTGGGTTAGTGACTGAGAAGAATGAAAGAGTTCTAATGGTACATTTATTGTGGTATTTATTATGGGCCAACCATGTTCTCTCTTGTTGTTATCCTGGATTTGGGTCTAACTGGTTTCTCTAATGTTCTGCATCTGCTCTGAGTTGAACAGAGTGGGTTTTTTTGGTCTGCTTTTGGTGCTTCTGTTCAAGCCACCTGTTTCAAACTGTTCCCAAGTGCTCCAATAACATAACAGCAAAGGCAGAAATAAAAAAACCCCATATGATACTGGGGGAGGGGAAGGTAAGAGTCAGGGAATAGCAAAAAGCACTAAAAATATAACAATTCCATTCATACTAATCTGTACAACCTGGCCTGAAATACTGTTTAGAGTATAGGCATACAGCAAAAATAGAAGAGGATTCAGAGACAGGTGGTGAGTCTGATTCAACATGCAAAAAAACTTCTATATAAGGAGTGACTTGCAAAGCCCAGGACTATTTAGCATAGGGAGGATATGAGAGAACCTTATAAGAAAATGAAGGCAGCATTACCATTACTTGCAATATTATTGCAAATCTTCTGACTTTATGAACTCTTCCTGAAGCCCCAGCTGTGGAAGTCAGAGGATGAGATGAATCCTCTGGAGGAAGACTTCTGGAGGAATTTCATGTGAAAAAGGGAAGTAAATGTGCAACCTTTGTGGTACCAAAGAGAAGCTTGAAAGGCTAAGAAACCAGAAGGTGAATTAAAAAGGAATTCCATGTGTGTGACTTCTTGAAATTCCCATGAGTTTCAAGCCATTATCTGATTCATGAGGGCCTGATCATGGGCAGATCTAGGATTTTAAAAAGGGAGGTGCAGATCATTACATATAACACAACACATATTGTTCTCTGGTTAAAGATAAACTAGTTGATTTATCTAGTTTAGATAAGAAATATACTAGAGGGGCTAGCATTATATTATTCAGTTTAAGTTCAAAGCAAAAACAAACTATTGGAATGTGCACTAATTTGCTGGATTATACATAATTTTTTTTAAAAAACACAAGAAGCTAGGCAAAAAATAATTAAAAGATATTGCATTATTAGTCCTATAGTCATTATAGTTAAATGTACATATCTTGTTCATAAGAAAAAACCTATTCTTCCCAAGAGTCTTGATGGTGCCAACAAAACTTTAGTGTCAGTCATTTCTACACCTGAGTTAATATTACTACACCGGAGTTAAGGGTTTTAGATAGAGCTAAAAACAGTCTGAAGGGCTCTGAAATAGATGAGAGACATCACCAGAATTTGCTAACAGACAGCAAAATTAAAAAAGAAAGGATGGTTTGAGTAGTGAAACATAAACACCATCAAAAAGGGTAGAGGGTTGTTAATATCTGTGGAGTGGAGAGACTAGCAGGAATCAGGAAGATGATAAGCCATGAAGTCAATTGACTCTCGGCACTGCCTGAATAGAAATGCTGCTGTCCCAACCAGGACTTTTATTTTAAAATTTGGGTGGAATAGCAATCAAAGTATGTGGGGGTGGGGAGGAGTGCAACTACATGTTCTCTCAGGATCTACTCCTGGACCCAATAGTATTTTTGAAGGTGCTGTGCTGGCAGTACTGGGAATGGACCTTGACAAGTGCCTCTTCTCTGCCACTAGTACAAAGCCCCTCATTTACATGACTGCCCTCAAGTAGGGCTCCAGGGGATAAATCTAAATTGCTCCCAGTTCCTTATAATGATCTGCCAGCAATAGAAGCAACTAGGGGGTGGGAAGGTATCCACTACAGACTGGGACCATGCCTCTGGACCTCAGGGCCAACTGATACATAGTGCCTACAGCACCTCCCTCCTGTGACCTTCGAATACTACTTAAAGGTTGACTCAGAAGTTTCTTTTGTGTGATAGTTTTGTCTCAGCTCTGCCCAACGTTGGAGGGTGGCTCTCAGGGGCTCAGTGCCCAAGGGAAGGAGAAATGGAAAAGCAGGAAATATTTAGGAAAGGGCAGTGGTACGTACCACTTGGCAGCTCCACAGTTGCAGACTGAGTTCTGCTGTAGGGTACAAGCAAGGCCCTGTAAGCTTTGAAAGCAGGGTGGCTCTAAATTCTGTGCCCAGCTTCCTGATTTCTGCTGCACTCTTGTGGCAGCTTCTGATGCATTAAAAAATGTAGATAGCTGTAACTAAATCAAATAAACAAAGGCATATGCCATTAACACAGCATTCATTTGGGGATGGTGGCATATGTGAGTTTCTGCAAAAAAATCTGGTAGGAAAAAGGTAAATATGTTGTTGTCGTTAGGTTTCCCATTAAGCAGTCTATTGGGATGTCTGGATGCAGTGGATTGCACCTGTCTGAGAAATTGTTTCAGACATCCTAGGCTCCCTGAGCCTGCAAAAAATTGCTGTTATGTTCAGTTTGTGGCCTCTGCATTGTTATTGTGTGAAACTAGGGGTTTCAATCTCACACGATCCTGCAGGCTGTGTGTGTCATCTGGGGCTAGTCCCTCCAGAATAGTAGTCATATGTAGCATGAGTCCCTGAGTGGGTGCCACATACTGAGTGCATCCTGGGCCCTGCACGTGGGGCTGGTCCAATGTGGGTCAACTCAGACCCAGGGGCAGCAATGGGGATCAGATGGTGGGACTGTGCCAGCCAGATCTTTGACACTCCTGTTTTACACTATAAAGGCCAGAAGTTTAACTTAAGTGTAACTTAGGTATTTTGCAGCTTGTTTCTGCAGCCAGGCAGAGAGTTATAGGGTCAGTTCCATAGAACTGCAAGCTAAATTTTAGCACAAACAGGAGAGCTGAATAAAGCCAGTTTTCAAGGCAGAGCCATGCATGAGTCTCTAAATAGTAGCTTGTTTTGAGATGATGCTGATTGTTTCTTAATCTTGCATTGTTTCCCCAGATAGAAGCATTGGGTCCTATGTCTTCAAAAGAACCCATCGTTGAAGTTCCATTAATCAAGAGAACTTGTCATTTGTGATGACAAGGAATGTTTGCTACCATGGGTTGCCGTATTCCTCAATCCCCCACCATTTGTCATTTCTCTTGTGTGGCACATGAAGGGACCTGCTAGGGTTCCTTCTCCCAAAGGCCCATACTAATAACCTAGCCAGAAACTGGGATTTAGAGGCCTGGCAGATTGAGATAAAGGTCTCCACTTAAATCAATTGGAGACCTGTACCTGAATTCCTTAGATTGTACTGACAATTTTAATCAGTGTTCTTGCCCAGCTACCCCTATTTCATATCAAGTTATACAGACCATATGGCTTTTTATAATACCACTGAAGAAAGTGAGAGGTATCAAAGCACTACACAGACATAAGCAAATTAACACTGACTCCAATCTTATGAGATAGGGGAGTATTATTATCCCACTGACAGCTGGGGATCTTTGTCATGGGGGATGAAGCCAGCTTTCTCAAATAGGAATGTCTAGTGTTAGACAACTCCAAACTCCATCATCTCAGCGAGTGTGGCCTGATTTTCAGACATGCTTATCAAATGTAGCCCTTGAACTACTCCAGAGGTAACTGCAACAGCTTAGCATTTCTGGAAACCAAGTCACATTTAGATGAGTGCCCAAATCCAGAGGTATTTGGCTGATTGTTGTGGTTTAAAGACAGGGGTCAGCAACATTTCCTGGCAGCAGGCCAGAATGACCCAGCTCAGGGAGAATGCAGTCTGGTGCTAGGACCTACCTGCTGCTGCCCACTCCACTCTCTGCCATCAGTCATGGCATGGGCAAAGCCCTTGATACTGCTGAATACCCTGCTAGCTCCATGGGCTATGACGTACTGACCCCCCAACCTAAAGGACTTGCCTAAAATCAGGAGATTAAAATAAGCACCCAGGAGTCCTACGAACCTTCTCACTTGCATACCAGGGACTGTTTTCATAGACTCTCCCTAAAAATGGACTATGGGCATTTTTGCTTTCCTCTCTAGTGGGGCAGTGGCCCTTTACCTGGGATCTTCTTAGTGTCTCCTAACAACCCTTTGATAGAACCAGGACATTGGCTGCCATGGTTCCCCTACTTTACCTGCAACAGGTAAAGGTGTTATGTCTTATGTTGGGCCAGGGTCGACAGTAGTATTACAAATAGTTTAGATTATGGATTTGTATAAGGTGGTTTGGATAGGGATGATCCTGCCTCAGCCAGGGGGCTGGACTGGATGACCTCTGGAGGTCCCTTCCCACCCTACTTCTCTATGATTCTGTGAAGAAGCAACATAACCCTATTTGCTTCTCTCTCTTTCCAAAATGTTGCATTAGTACCCAAATGGGCTCTCATTGCCATTGTGGTCGCAGCGGGCCTTGTTTTCATCCTCATTCTCATCTGCATCATCAAATGCTGCTGTTGCAAAAAGAAACGCAAGAAGAAGGAGAAGCTCAACTTGGTTAACTTCAATGGCTCCACCACGGCCAGCTTGGTATGTACCTTCCTGGACCTCCCACCATCCTGCTCCACAGCTGATAGATACATTCCTCTGAGGCATCTGGTTCTCTTGGGTGGGCACTGTGCTGAGGAGCTGGGATGGGAGGGGGCTTTGCCACTGGCATAAATTGGGGTGGTTTCTGCTAAGAAAGAACCCAAGGCTGGACTGGAAGAACATGCTGCAAGCCAGAATGAAAATATACTGGGAGGGACAGATATGAAAAACTTCCCAGGCTCTGCCTGTGGTCTGATAACCAGAGTCACCAGTTCCTCATTTGCATGCACTACAAACTAAACAGTTTTGTAAGAAAAACAGAGGTCCAGGGAGATCTGAGCATGAAAGCAGCCAATATCAGAGAGGCCTATGTTTGCTCCGTATAGGAGCATCATATAGGAATACATGATTTAGCAGCACCAATGGCCTTTTTGGACCTACTGGGGCTTATCAGTGGACGCTTTTTAAAATCTTATTTCTTAGTACCTTTCAGTGTGGCCAGTACTCAGCCTTGCATTCCCTGATTGCAATGGAGACCCTTTCATCAAACCATAGGCTTAAAGCATCAGTTTAAAAACAAGTTTTTTTTTTCCTTCCAGGTCTGTAACACACGTCAGGCCTGGCAGTACAGTATAGATAAGTTAACACCATCAGCTTAGGATAGGAACAGATGTAGCAGGACCTGGCCCCCAAGGGTGGCTATGACACTCCCTAGTGGTCAAGTTACTTCTGCCCCTTTCTGGCTGCAAGGCACCCTTCCCTTTCTGCCTCACCTAGATGGATATTATAGTATTTAGTGAGGCTGCCTTCAGGGGCCTGGAGCAAGCTGCAGTTCACTTCACAACTTCTTGTGCCTTGCTGGCACCAGTGCTGCCCTCCAGGTGCTAAATCATGGCCCTTCTGGCCCTATCCGCACCTTAGGGCAGAAGTCTCCTTAGGGCAGGGGCAGGCAATTATTTTGGGCAGAGGGGCGCTTACTGAGTTTTGGCGAGCCATCGAGGGCCACATGGCAGGCAGCCCAGGGCAGATAAATATTAATTTACTAAATATTTTAGGGGCCACGTGGGCTGGATAGAAGGGCCTGGTGGGCTGTATCTGGCCCCCAGGCCACATTTTTCCCACCCCTGCCTTAGGGGCACAAGTCAAATTGTGGTCTCCACTGCCCCCATAGCCATAGCACGCCTCATAGGAGTTGCTTCAGATTCATTTCTCCAGCTCCTCTGGCCCTGTCTGTGTATCAGCCCAACGGGTCCTTGGCTCTATTGGTCTTAACGTGTCTCTGTGCCCCTGGTCCTGTTCTGGCTTCTGCCCCTGTCACGCTTCAGCCCCTTAACTCAGGTTTTAACCCCCTCAGCCTCTGGTTGTCTTGGGCCCCTGGCCCTGACTTGGTTGCAGCCCCTCCTGGGCTCCAGTTCCACTCTGCAGGCCTCAACCCTCTCAGCTTCAAGCTGTCTCCAGCCCTCAGGCCTTTGAGTCCCCGACCCCACGCTGGGCTACTAACATGGAGTGCACCATCAGGCACCCCTCCACGGCCTCCATCCTTCCCCACAGCCACAATCCATTCCTCAGATTAAACTTAAACACAAGAACAATCAATCCACTTCCAAACTAAAATTCACCCCCACCCCACTCTGGGTCAATGCCATACTCTCCCCTTTGCTCTCTCTTTCCAGCTTTCTCAGGGAGCTTGAGTGCTTGAGACCTTTTTTCTGCTGCTCCTCTCCCTAGGAGTGCCTCTCCCTGCAGCATGCAAGGCCAGACTGCCCACTTTGCTTTAGGCACTGGGTTTATATTCCTCAATGCACTACCGCTTCCTGTTATGTGGCTTTGCAGCCACACACAGGGCTTTCTCCTTTTTCTTAATGGCCAGCTTGCCTCTTCTGCAGCAGCCTACCTTAGCTGCTTGCAGCCTTTACTCTCTGGCTTCCTGGAGATTTGCCCCTTGGCTGCTTACTACAGTGTAGTTAGCTCCAGGGTAGTGTCTCTCCCTGTTGTCTCTGGCCTGCTTACTTTCTAGTAGCTGGCCTTTGCCCAGCTGCCTGCCCCACACAGCAAGCTTGGCCTCCTAAGCTCTCCCCTTAAAATAACAGGATCCCCTTGTTCCCTGTTACAATGATTTGCTGCATGGGCAAAAGGGAGTGGACATTTACTGCATGTCACTTGTTCCACATTGACATGTGCATAGTCTTATCTCATGGGATGTGGAAGATGACTCGTTGTAGATCAGCTCTCTGTGAAAGAGGGGAAAGTTACCACAACTTAGTTTCTGCTCACCGCAGATTAACGGTGTGCACATAAAGGCAGTTCCTGTACAGCAACTGAGGCCTGGTAAGCCTAATCTTTTTTGAATGGAGCAAGCAACTTGGGCTGGTGACATCTGCTCTGGAAGACAGTGACATGCTTAGAGGGCTGCCTCATTACCTGTAGTTCCTGGCCATGGAAACATCTCGGAGATACCAATTTTGAACCTCTCTGAACATACTTATTTTGGAAAACCTGTTGTTGTTTTCTTGCTCTAGGTACAGCCAGATATGGATGATCTGGAGAGTGGTCTGGAGGATGAGAAGCGAGGAAGGCTGCAATATTCCTTGGAGTATAACTTCCGCAGCCAGGAGGTAGGACTTGGTGCTACTGGCAGTGGCAGGAAATTCCTGGCCAGGTTCACAGGCTCATGTCCCTTCCTCTCAACATCCTACCACTCTTGTCCCAACTCTCCAGGCCCTCTTCTGTCAGAGCCAGCTCTAAACAGCTTTCCCTTGGCCACTTCAGATCTCATTCCAGTTGTGGTCATCCAACAGATTCACTCTCCCCTATGTACACATGGCACAGCAACAACTCCTCCCCTAGACCTGCTGTCCCTGCTGAAGGCACTACTTTGATGTCAGTCTTTCAGCTAGGCATCAGGGTCCCCACGCCCACTTGGCTCTACCCTGGGGAGGAAGCACATGGGAGTAGTGTCTTTCTCCTCACTTGGGATAATCTTGCATGTCAATATTTTTTAAGATGAAGGTTGGAGTGAAGCAAGCAGCTGATTTAAAGGCTATGGACAGTGGGGGGACCTCTGATCCATATGTAATTGTCTACCTAACATCTGATATCAAGAAGAAGTATGAAACCAAAGTTTACCGCAAGACGTTAAATCCTGTCTTCAATGAAAGCTTCACCTTCCAGGTAAGAAATGCTGCCAACCATAAGATAGACATTCCTGTTCAGGATACCACTGGTCATCACAGATCAGGCACTTTGGGCTCATCTTGCATGGTTCAGGTCTGGAGTGTGGCATAGAGGTAAGCAAAAGCAAATGCTGTGAGAAGCAGGAGGACCTGATCTTGAGTTAGTGAGCTTGACTCTTGCTCATCCAGCAACTTTCTTCTACTTTGGAGCTGAGGAAAGGCCAAAGGGGGTGGGGGGAGGAGGAGACAAAAGGTCTGTGTCCTTTCTCTTCTCTAGGGACTCTTAAAATGAAGGAAACAGGCATGGAAAGGATCTTAGACTGAAGTCCAACCTGCTTATGGCTTTTCCTATGTGAAGACTAGATTTGTGCTTTTCCTGGAGCCCAGGGACTTTGTTCTCCATGTAGTACACCATGGACACATTGGCAGGATCAAAGTCTTCTCTTGGCCAAACACTGCTGTGCCAGACTAAATTCTTTCAGTTGAGTCGGTGAGGAAAAGGGAAGTAACAAAGGGTGAGATGTCCCTCCAGCAAAAGATTACAGAAACAAAGTGCCCATCATTAGGGTTGACTTCCAGGGGAAGGGTGAGGACCAGTAGAACAGTATGTTGGAAATCCTGATGCT
>JAGPOW010000304.1:110601003-110614857 GCA_030014935.1 Caiman crocodilus | reverse complement strand
CTCCTTTCACTCTGGCAGAAGGCAGAGAACCTTCAGACTACCTGGCTGATCCTGCCCAGGCTGGGGTATGCATTCAATGCAGGAGCAGAGGAGCAGCTGCAATGTGAGGGAGGCTCTATTATAATGACATTGCTTCAAACTCATGAGACCAGGCTGTACTAGAAGAGCATAATGGGGACACTGTTATACACTACTTCAATTTTGTTCTTGTCTTCCCTTACAGATTCCTCAGGCTGAAATGTCTGAGTCCACCCTGGTGATGCAGGTGTATGACTTCAACCGCTTTGCCAGACATGACATCATTGGCGAGGTCCGGTTGCCTCTCAGCAATGTTGACCTGCAGCACGTCATGGAGCAGTGGAATGAACTCGTCACTGCCAGTAAGACTGAGGTCATTATCCAAAGCAAACCCTAAGGGAGAAGGTGTAGCACATTGGGGGAAAAGACAAACTAGACTCTGGGCAAACCATCCTGAGGATCTCCCCGCTGAAAGCATGGTTCCACTGCTTCAGCTGAGCTATTCCTGCTAGGCTAAATTAGCATTGCCCTTACTTAGCTGTGCAAAGAAGCTAGGTTTGCCGGCTACCTCGGCTCAGATTACTATTCCAGAAAGAAGGGGCTATTCACTTGGGATTCCTTGCTTTGAGCAGAGGGGACTGGAAGTAAAAAGGGCCCTGTCCTCAACTCACTAGCCAAAATGGGTATTAAGTCCTGATGAGGGTAATGGACTACTTCATGGCTGATTGCATCCATGGAGTATGGACCATTTAGCTCACTCCTTCCCCAAAGAAGCAGAGAAAGTACATTTTATCTGGAGTATTCCCTAAAGGCAAATGGTGAGAATCTGTTTGACTGTGAAACTAGAAGGGTTGCAACTTCAGCTGAGTTGGTTAGTTACATAAAGAGTACAGCTAACCCTCAGCATTGTGAAGTCACAAGTCAGACTGCCAAAGTGATAAGATTGATTTAACAAGAACCTAGCATTGGTTCTTCTTTTTTTTTAAATCTCAGAGTCTTTATTTATCCTCTATTTTTGTTGACCCTTCAAGACATACATTTTCATGGTTTCTCTCTAACCAGCAGAGCTAAAAAATTAATTTTCAAGGGTTGTCTTAATGAAAATGGAAATTTCACATACCCATGAGATAAAATCACAAAAGTGGGCAATACAATATAACTCGCATGAAATTGTGGTCTCTATTTGGATGATGTAAACCAGCATAGGATGAATTGCAAATGTTGAAGATTGAAATCAAGTATCCATTCCAAATTTCAAGCTTTGTGTGTTACTTGCTTCACTTATATGTCTTTTGTACTTACAGTTACAAAATAAATATGTTACTAATGTGTAAATAACATCAATGAGGCATATCACTTACCAGGTGAATTAATGTTAGTATTACTTATAGTTCAAAATTAGTGAGCTACAAGCTAAAAAAAACAGACAAGATTCTTTGGATAAATGTGACATCTTTCATTAGACCAACTAAATAGATGGAAAAATTGCAAAGAACAATTTTTCCAACTATTTAGCTGGTCTAATAAAAAATATCACATTTACCCAAATAAACTTGTCTGCCTATGTCCTTAGACCAACACTACAACCAACAACCCTAAAGCTAAAAAAGATTTTTTTTCCTAATAAAATGTATTAAAAATTTATAGTGACAAGACCAGACAATTGTAGGCAATTTGAAAATAAAAGTGATGACATTTTAGAGTATCAGTGAGTCACTGAATTATTTATGCAGCCAAAAAAATACAATGTTGAGGAGTATGGTTAGAAAATTTCAATATTCACAAAATTATCAAAATTTCAATAACAAAATCTTATAAAAGGTTTTAATTTTTGTAATGAAACCCTGGCTCTACTAGAGGCTCTACACCCATAATGGTGTGCCATCAGGAGTTTCAGTGGCATAGGACAGGGATGGCCAACTTAAGGCATGTGTGGCAGAGGCAACCTTTGTTTGTGGCACATGGCGGACTGAGGAGAGGACAGGCAGCACTATGGCAGATAGGGCAGAGAGCAGCGAATGAGGCAGGGAGTATATGCCAGGGAGCAGAAAGGTGCAGGAAATTGGGCAGGGCTACAGAGGAGGGAACAGGAAGCAGAGCAGCCAGTTGGGCAGGGGAAGGGAATTAGGGTGATACTTGGGGAGGGAGTATGGCCCATTTGTGGCATGCTTGCTGAAAATGTTGGCCACACTAGCATAAGAGAGAAGAAGGAATGACCTTCTGAACCTTTTCCCCCCTGAAGGAATCTCACGTTTTACTAGCTGTGCCTTCCAATGTGTGACCCTATAGCTACACACTAGAGCAGGTCTCCAACACCAAGCCTGGGTTTGGCTGTATTGTATCTTCTGCACTGATCTTGCTATAAGGCATTCATGACTCATTTAACTCCTGGATTTGTGTCTCCAACAGCAAGAGCACCTAGGTGAGATCTGCTTCTCGCTTCGATACGTCCCTGCCACCAGCAAGTTAACTGTGGTGATCCTTGAGGCCAAGAAACTAAAGAAGATGGACTCACATGGATTGACAGGTAAGAGGAAAGGGACCACAGTGATTATGCCATGTGGACTCTCGGGGCCCAAGGTACAGAATGAAGGAAAAAACATTGCCTGAAAAACTCCTATTAGACAGTTTCTCCTTTAAATCCAGGTCTCTCTTCCCCAACAAAACTCTTGCTTGACTTCATTCCCATTGTCCTTCTGAAGCAATGGGACACAGAAAACAGAGATACAGGAAACCATGACAGTAAGAGTTCAGACTTTGCCCTTGATCATGAGAGGGAATTACTTTGCTGATCTAGGTACACTTGTCAACATTTACACTCAATCTACTTGCAGCACAGTTTGGCAGTTCCTGCAGTTCTTCTCAAAAGAAGGGACGTTGGGGAAACTCCAATGCGTGGGGATGTGGGAAACTTGTATCTGTAAGGCAAGATTTCACTAGAGAGCCCCCTATATGCATACGGATAGCAGCAATTCCACTGCATGTTCTCTCTGAAGAGCTAACTCTGTCATCCTTGTGCCTTTTATTTGTCTTTTCTTCTTTCTGTCCCTTCTCCCCATTTCAACCACTGTAAGGAATAGCAGGAAAGGCTGAGAATCAGGAATCACATGTATTGGCAAAGTTGTATGGAAGTCCAAGGCTAGAATTACAGGCAGTTACAGCACAGAAGAATGTATTGGCTGAATTGTCAGATGCACTGGGCTGGAAAAGCAGGGGCTGCTGTAGGTCAGGACTCCAATACATTGGCAAAGCTGTCTAGAGGCTGAACGCTAGCATAAAATGGGGTTCTGGAAATCAGGACTGAAACGACTTGGCAGAGGTTTGTAGAGGCCAGGAAGTGAGCAAAATTCTGCACCTGAATGTCCTGTGAAGCCATTTTGTAAGTGAGCTTTGAAACCTTTGGATGGGCTTGTCCCAGGATGTAACAATAATTATATCTTCTGCTGCTTCCCTCATCCCCTGTTTTTCTCTCAGATCCCTATGTCAAAGTGCAGCTGATCCTGAACAAGAGAAAATGGAAGAAGAAGACGACAAGTGTGAAGAAGAGCACTTTAAGCCCCTATTTCAATGAGGCATTTGTTTTTGATGTGCCTTTCAATCAGATCCAGGTAAGTTTTTCCAACCAGGGACAGCATTCAGTAGCAGGTACATGCCAATAAGAAAAAACTCAGGTCACTGGCTAGGAAGTAGCTCCTATAGCATAGAGTGCTAATAAGGAGAGATTTAGCCCCACTGATGCCAGAGCTGTCCTAGTGACTTAGTCTTGCTCAGCTGCTCTGTAAAAGTAAGGGGAGTGAAGTCTTGTTCCTTTCAGTGGCCTCCTTCGAAACATACTAGTAAAGACTGGAACTGGGGATGATGAAAAGGAATTGGGAGGGAACATCCCAGATCGGGCTCTGTCTCTTTATGATGAGAGCACAACTTTCCCAGACCAACCAACCAAAACTCTAAGCCCTTATGGTTTCCAGGGGAAAAAGACAAAGCCCAAATAAAGTCTGTACTTATTTTCCAGAAGGGAAGTGAGATGGTATCATGTCCTTTCCCATCTTGCCCACTGTCATTGTTTGCCTTCTTCCTCCTTTTCTATATGGCAGCTGTGTGTGAGGCTAACAAGGCCAGATGCATTGGCTTCACCCTTCCCTATCTGACTCCTGCCACCCCATAGGCAGGCCCAGCCAACCTGGCCTGATAAGATCTTGTGAGCTGGGTAACCTAAGCCCTCATGGGCAGGAGTGATTTATACATACTGATATGCCTCTAGTGCCATGCACCAGGCCAAGAAGATAGGCAGAGCTCCAGGGTCTCAATGCATGACTGAGATGATGGTGTAGGGAGGAGGGGTTTATTAGGAGCTGGGGGATCTTTTGGAACAGGGGGAGCCTGTACAGGAGGGATAGACCCCACCTGGACAAAAATGACACCGTAAGATTAAAAAAGTGGAAGAGCAGATTTTAAACTAAAAATTGGAGGAAAGCTGACAAGTGCAGAACAGCACACAGTTTGGATGAACACACCCTATAGGGGTGAAACCATAAACATGGGGATAAGAAACTGTGTGTGTGGCGAGGGGTACTCAGGTGAAACACAGAGAAGACCAGCATGAACAAATAGATTTACTGATTAAAAGGTCACACACAAGTAGCCGACCAGGCAACAATAAAAAGTATAAGCACTCTTATACTAATGCCAGAAGTTCCAGATCCAAAATGGGGGAACTTAACTGCTTAGCTAAATAACACTACTGACATAATAGGTATCTCAGAAACATGGTGGGATGAGGAAAATCAATGCATTGCTGTAATACCAGATACAAATCATACAGGAATGATAGAATAGGTCATACTGGTGAGGGAGTGGGCCTGTACATCAAAGACTGCATTGAATCAAACAGGATAGATTTTTCAACTGATAAGACAGGTGCCCGAGAATTTCTGTTTCAACAGAAAAAAGTTGTTCTGGGGGTATCCTATCAACCCAGGACAGCTGCAACAAACTAGAAATGCTAAGAGAGTTGAGAGAGGCAGTGGAAGCAGAAAACACAGTAATAATGGGAGATTTTAATTATCCAAAAATAGACTGGGTCAATCTGCCAGGCTATAGAGACCAAACTTTTTGATATTATGACAGACTGCATCCTGGAGCAGTTAGTGCTGGAACCTACAAGAAGAAAGGCCATTCTTGACCCATTCCTAAGTAGTGCACAGGATTTGGTGCAAAGGGGAAGTGTTACTAAGCCTCTCTACAATAGTGATGACAATGTAATTGAGTTTGACATCCATGTAGGAGGAGAGATAAGAATAAAATCTACCACTGTAGCCTTTAACTTTAAAAAGGGAGACTATACCAGAAGGAGGAAGCGAGTTAGACAGAAATTAAAAGGGGATGAAAGAGAAAAAATGAAAAGAGTACTAACTCTGGCAAATTCAGGAGAAGGAATTTGAGGAGAAACTTGCTAGAGACATAAAAGCTAACAAGAAAAATTTCTCTAATTACACTATAATCTGAAGACCTGCCAGGGAGTCAGTGAGCCCTTCCAAGATCAGGTTATAAAAGAGGTGATAAAGGATGATAGGGTCACTGAAGAAAAACTAAGTGCATTCTTTGCATCTGTCTTCATTATGGAAGATGTTAAGAAGATCACCTCACCAGATCTACTCCTTTCAAGGGACAAGTCAGTGGAGCTGACCCAAATTGAGGTTTGAATACATTGTAGGTCAATAGATCATAGAGAAAGCTGATAAACTGAAAAGCAGTCGTCAGTACCTGGTGGCATTCATCCTGGGATCCTGAAAGAGCTAAACTCCTACAGCCTGTCACATTGGCAATCCTCCAGCTACATACTCCTAACTATAGTATACAACTGGAGGATTGCCAATATGACTCCCATATGACTCTCTAAAGGGGATCCAGGGAACTACAGGATAATGAGTCTAATTTCTGTTCAAGGAAAACTGGTAGAGACAATAATAAAAAATAAGAATTGTTCAGCACAAGGGTGAACATGACTTACCAGAGAGGAATCAACACAGCTTTGTCAAAGGGAAATCATACCTTAATAAACTACTATAGTTCTGTGAGGGTGCAAGAAGCAGGCGGATCAGGATGATCCAATTAACAGAGTATATCTGGACTTCCAAAAAGCCTTTGACAAGGTCCCTTGTTGGAGGCTAATGAAGTTAGGTAGTCATAGGATTACGGGCAAGGCCCATTTATGGATTAGAAATTGGCTTAAAGATAGAAAAAAAAAGTGAGTAGAAATAGTCAGTTTTTAGGACAGGAAGAAGCAAGTAGTGGGGTCACCCAGGGATCTGTTTTGGAACCAGAGCTGTTTAACATAGTCATAAATTATCTGGAAGAGGGAGTGAGTCGTGAGACAGCCAAATTTGCAAACGACACAAAATTATTCAAATTAATAAAGATCAAGTTTATTAATGGACTGCAAGGAACTACAGAAGCATCTGGCACAACTGAAGGAATGGGTAACTAAATGGTACATGAAATTCAATGCAGATAAGAGCAGTAATGCACATGCGCAAATTATATCTACATTACGATGGGCTCTATCTAACTATTACCACAGAGGAAAGAGATCTGGGAGTCATTGTGCACAGTTTGCTAAAAACATCAGCTCAGTTTCTTAGCAGCTATAAAACGGCAAAAAATATGTTAGGTATCATTAAAAAGGGAATTATAAATGAAATAGAAAGTATCATTGTGCCCCTTTCTGAATCTGTAGGGCATCAACACCTTGAACACTGTGTCCAGTTTAGGTCTCCACAAAAGCTTATAGAAGAACTAAAGGTATGGAGAAGGGCAACAAGGATGATTAGTGATATGGAGGGGCCTCCATATGAGGAGAGAGTAAAGAGACTAGGCCTGTTAAGTTTAGAAAAGATCTGCTTGAGGGGGGACATAAGGGTTTACAAAATGCTAAATGGTAAAGAGAAAGTAACTAGGAATTTATTATTTTCTGTCTCACAATACAAGAACTAGGGGTCATAATATGAAACTTGTAGGTAGTAAGTTTCAAAATACCAAAAGAAAGTTTTCGCACAGTGTGTAATTAAAGTGTGGACTCATTACCACCAGATGTTGTGGAAACTGATAGTTTAACCAAATTCAAAAAAGGGATTGGAGGAAAGGGGCATCAGTAGATATTGTGCATGGAAGTTAGGGGTACAGTTTCTGAATCAGAACTTCCTGGATCTTAAATGGTAGAGGCTGCAAGTGGGAGAGAAACAGTGGAGAAAACTCTGACCATAGCCTATTCCTCCACCCTTTCAGTATCCACTCTCTGCCTGTGTGACACAGGAGACTGGCAAGATGGACCTGTGGGTTGACCCAGTAAATGGCAGTTCTTATGTTATGGCCAGCCCCGAAGGAGAACAACCATTCTCCCTCCAGCTATGCCTGCTTTATTTTCTTTTTCTTTTTTTCTTTCCTACTCTTCTCTTCTGAATCCTTTTTCTCGCTCTTTCCTCACTTGCTGCCTTTTGGCTCCCCGTTCCCTCCATAGCCCTCTCTCCCTCACCAGTTCTATTTGTGCCCTCCCTACAGAACGTAGACTTGGTGATCGCAGTGTGGGATTATGACAAGGTGACCAAGAATGAACAGATTGGTAAGGTGTTCCTGGGCTGCAGAGCCACAGGCAACCATCTGCGCCACTGGTCAGACATGCTGGCTAATCCCCGCCGGCCCATCGCTCAGTGGCACAGCCTGCAGTCGGCAGAAGAAGTTGACAATGCCTTGGGGCTGAAAACCCACTTTAAGCTGCCTCTGCCCAGCCGATAAAAGGATCTCCTATCTCTCTCTCCACTTACTGTTCTGAAGGAACCTGGAACCATACACATACTTGGATGAAAGGGGAGGGGTGCAGAAGCCTGGCAAGAAGTGCTTAAGCTATGGGCTGGGGTAGGGGGGGCTTTTCATCACAAAGGCTTGGGCCAATCAACCATAGCAAAAATGTCAACCAGCAAGGGAACCAAGTTTTCCTTTGACCTCAGATCAGGTGGAGAGCTGGTAACCCATGCAACTGGCATGTGACAGCAACAGCAAACTGCAAAACCTACAGTGCACCCCCACTGTACCCACATGCTTGCTTCAGACAAATGGAGACAATAGCACAGAATGTTTTTCAGTCTTATATATTGGGGTTGGGGTACACAAGGGTCATGGAAAGTAGGGGGCTGGAAACAACCTGGCCTCTGCTTACAAGACACTGCAAAAGACCTCTGAAACCATATGGAGACATGGAATGCAGAAATACACAGAGCTAAAATGAGTGCAATAACTGTGAGTCCTTGTCCATATTTTAAAATAATCTATCTTGAAGTTTAACTTACAGGCAGCACTGGGTGCTCTATTTACTTTAAAAGAGTCACAGTTGTCCTTTCGGAGAGACAAAGGTGGAAGATACTTCGGGAGTTCATCTAGTTCAACCCCCCTGTCTGGGCAAGGTCATCCCTGCCTAAACCATACCAGTCAAGCATCTGTCTAACTTCACTCAAACATATCCAAGGATGGAGATTCTGCAACTTTTCTGGGTATCCTGTTCCAGTGCTTAACCACCCTCAGAGTGAGAAACTTCTCCCTAATGTCCAGCCTAAATTTTCCTTTCTGCAACTTAATTCCATTGTTCCTTGTCCTGTCCTCTGCAGCCACAGAACATAGTCTATCTCCATCCTCTTTATATTACTCCTCAGGTGTTTGAAGATTGTTATTGAATCCTCCCCGCCCTCCAATCTTTTCTTCTCCTGACCGCACAATCCCAGTTCTTCTGACCTCTCCTTGTAAGCCAGGCTTCCTAGACCTTTTGGTTAGTTTGGAGGGTAGATTAGTAGTGAATACAAGCTTGCAGGCAGAGGTTGTTAAAGATTTTTACACAAGCCAAACATGCTGAAAAGCGGCTGACTAGACAGAGAGCCCAGTGTCAAAAGAGACTGCTCCTTAAACTTGAAGGAAGGAGAAAATGCCCTGCTGTGCTTTGGGCCTGCTGTGTGACCTGAGCAAGTCACTTTGTCTTTCTGTGCCTCACTGCCCTGCATGCCTTTGTAAAGGTATGATGAGTTTAATGAATATAATGCAAATGTATAATGCACACTGGCTATGGGGGCTCTATAAGCAGAGTGACCTCCTGACAGAGAGCAGATTTAGCCTAGATATCAAGAAAAACTTCATGGTTAGGATGGCCAAAATTTGGAAAGAGTTTTCAAGGAAAGTGCTTTCCCTTACATTGGGGGTCTTTAAGAGAAGGCTGGAGATGTACCTGGCTGGGGTCATCTGACCCCAGGACTCTTTCTTGCCCAGGGCAAGGGGTCAGACTCAATGATCTGTTGAGGTCCCTTCTGATCCTAGTGTCTATGAATCTATGAAATATGCAGGGTGAAAGTCATGGACAATGGGGATGGGGGTTTGGCTGTATTATTGCTGAGGTGAGATGGAATCTCTAGGGGGATGCACAATGAGAATCACTGAGAGATTAGAGGGAACCCTACTTCAGAGCATGCTGGGATTGCTACCAGGATGCAGCCTCTGCTTTAAAAAGAAACAAAACAAAAAACCAAAACAGCTTTTTCAGAGGCATAACTGGGCAGTTCTGTTCCCTGGGCACTGGTGCACTTGGTGGGCCATCTCTGGTAGCATGGCATCTGGGAGACCAGTGGTGGCAGCTGCTAGTTTTGCAGTCCCCAAGTTGGTGACTGCAGCTAGTGCCTCATTTGCCCCCACCCCCTTAATTACACTACTAGGATCTGCTGATTGTACACTGTGTTGCTGTAGCCTTTTGTTTACCCTGTACCTGCTCTATTCATGGTCTGTATTAGTGCAGCTTAAACTGTGCACTTTCCAGGGGGAGGATGTTGCATTTTCATTCATTCCTGTCACATGAGGTTATTGCACCATGCCTATGTGTATCATTCAGGACAGAGCTCAGTAGTGTCTGTCTTGATGGATAATTAAGGAAAGGGGACATAAGGTGGCTTATCCCCTCTGCACTCTGTGGATAGGTTCCATACTCCATCTCCAGTCCGGTGCCCAAGGGGGACTGCACTCACTCTGGGGAATTTGATCCAGATTCTGCAAAACAGGATTCACACATTGCAGCCTGTTACAGGCAGCATCAGTGTTTTAATCTGTCCTCACACTGCTTCCTGTGGGAGGAAACAGGGGGAAATAGGAAAAGCCAAAAAGTGTGACATTTTCAAAATAAAATCAGTTCAAGACTGAATTTTTAGCCACATTTATTTATTTTTAAAGGGAAAGTAAAAAGACATGGAAATAAATATTGTATTTAACCCAGAATGACCTTTCTTCAGGTTTTCTGTTTTGATGAGGAAAACACCTGAAACTTTTTCAGTTTCTGCCAAAATGAACTTGTTATTTTTTAACTCTGCAGTTCATCGGCTGAACTAACAGCTCAGTTAATTGCAAAGCTCTCCTCTCATCTGCTTCCCCAAAATCTCTTTTGGCCTTGTTTACACTGAAGGATTTCATTTCAACCTCAGTGTCTAAAGAGCAGGTTATTGGTATCTGGCCTAGGGACCAAAGTTACACATAAACTGGTGTAAATGATCAGAAACTGGTTCTAATCTGTGGCACAACAGAAGTTCAGTGCACATAAACCAGTTTAAAAATGGCCAAAACCAATTTAATATGAATCTGGACGGTTTTAGTATCACACTTAACTGATTTAGGTTAAATCAGTTTATTGAACTTCTATCCCAGATTCCCTCCAGATTCAAGTTAACTCACAGTCCCCCAGTATCCTAGCATGCTTTGCATGTCCCCCACAAGTCTCATCCCCTTGCAGGGTGGGTGGGCAAGCTTTGGTCCAAGCTGTCTCTGCTGAGCAGGGAGGCATACTCTAATGCTCCTCAGCTTCTGACCTGGGCCATTGCAGGCATGTGGCTACACTTCTGGAATCAAAAGTGAATGTCTGTTCACTTGCATATTGGTTCAATCTACACAACTTAGACTAACCTGCAAAGATTGAATTGGTTAAGTCTCATGCGTTTTGACTGTCTGTACTTACCCTTGAAGTTGGAATGGCTACCACAGTGCTTCAAGCACAGGGACACGGGCACAGGAGTGTTTTTGATTGGCATTTCCCGGGAGCAGTGCTCTTCAAGGGTTCCTTGTTTAGAGGTAATCATTACACTAGTTTTCCACTGATGCTACTTGGCATCTATACCTGCTTTTGCCAAATTGGGCTTCTCTTGGCAGAGCCAATGCTAAATAAAGGAAGAACGAGATTTAGAAGGGACTGTGTGTGTCAAACTGCATACTGGAAAGTACTGTGGAGTACCCTTTTTGATGCTGTTATGTGCAGTATCCAGTGCAATGGGGTTCTAGCTAGATTGGGCTCTGCAAGTGCTACCAGAATACAAATAATTATTTCTATTTAAAAAACACCCTGGAAAATCTATCTGTGCTGCAGAGCATCACAAACCAAGATGCCAAAATGGTTTCTCCTGTTGTTTTTGCTGCAAAGAACAGTGCTGGACCAAATTCACCCCGATGCAGCTCCATTGATTTCAGTGGATTTATGCTAGGAATGGCAGGAGTTCTGATTATATCCAAGTGATTCAAATGCATAAATCAATGAGATTTGTTTTCTTAGAACCTTCCCCTCCAACCATTTTAGGTGTCTGATTGTTAACAAAGTGCAGGCATTATCAGATCTGTAGAAGAGAAGGAGAGAGAATTTGAGAGAACCATGAAAACTCATTTTCTCCTTTACTGTCCTATCATGTAATAAGAGGAGAGCATTCTAGGCCAGATTCCTACCTGCACTTATCTACAGTAACATCAGCTGGTGGAAGGACTAGTCTGTTGATGTTTGCCTACAGCAGCTGTTGACATCGCTGCATACTTGACTCCAGGTTTTTGCAAATTGCTGTCAAATGTTGCAGCAGAGGAAACACAGAGCTCATTGCATTGGAAGTTGTCTTTCAAGACAAAGCACAGGATCTGAAGAAGCCTTTGGAGACTGCAGAAATACACCAGCATTCATGTCACTGGCATTTGTACCTGTGCCAGCATCCCTACTGCAACAGGAAAGCAGCCTTTGATTTGCTTGTGGTAATCTGTCACTGTGGCCTGTGAAAACAGTGCACTCTTGGCTCTGTGTGGGTAACAGCCTTTCCAGGAAGGACTTCACAATAGCAGTGCAAAGTCAGAGCTGTCCTTGAATTGTTCAAATTGGCATGAGAGGTAGGAAGGGCTTAAAACCATCCCACATGTAGCATTCTGCATCCCTCTTGTCTCCAAGCAGACTCAGTCCTCTGGTGACTTGTGTAATTCTGCCAATTTTTTTAACACCATGGTGATGGGTACAGAGTAAGATCCTAAGTAGAAGAGAAATGGTGAGTGACTGGCTTTAGCCAAAAGAAGAGGCCAAATATGTCATGGGCTTCCAAGGGAGGTGATGCTCTCCCTTACCTTGCGGGTGTTCAAGAGGAGACTGGACAAGCACCTAGCTGAGGTCGTCTGACCCCAGCCCTCTTTCCTGCCCAGGGGTCCCTTTCAACCCTAACATTTATGAATCTATTAATTACTAACTATTAATGAGAAAGTTTGTATGGAGGGACCACATTAGCAAAAGCAGGCTTCATGCTTACTCCAGTCTCTACCAGAGGCAGGTTCAACTGAACTCTGTACAGCCTGGCCTTGCGCCCTTTGCTTTTACCGCATTAGGGATCAAGTTTGAGGGTTGGCTTGCAAATTGCTACAGTAGCTGAACATCCCCTGAGGATATCCTGTGATCCTTTAGGGCACTGATATTGCCTTCTGTTGTCAGACCATATAATGCTGGAAAACCAGGGTCATTACCATTGTGCCCTGCTCCCTAAATTCAAAGGGAGTCTAATTTACAGTAACATGGCATTCGGTGTCTGGGTTGGGAACTTGTTTCTCTATGGAGTGCTATAGGGAGAAATCTAATCCCAGACAGTGATCTGCTCGTCTTTGGGTAGCAGAGAACTGGGGAGAGTTAAGGCACTGACAGACTCATAATAGAAGAAAATTAATCTGAAATTATCTGGTGCACCCCTGAATGACTATCGTGGAGTGTCAAATAAATGCCAAGAGAATGTGAAAGGCTCAGAAACTCTTAATAGAGATTAATAACTTGAATTTGAGTTAGAAAACCCACCGTGCATGATTCTTAATAAATGTTTTCTGGGTTTAATAGAACTTATTCAAGAAAGCAGGAAAGAAAAGAAGGCTAGACAATCATTTTGAAATAAATACAACAAATGGAGTGTGGCCTATATTAGCAAAACAGACCTTAACTTACATATTTAACGAACTACATGGGAAAATAAATCAGCTGACAAAATACCTGCAGAAAGGATATACGGCAAATTAAAGTCTCAGCCTCAAAATAAGATAGAAGGGGCTTTTCAAACAGTAACATCTTTTAAGAATGGATTCACCTTGAGGTCAGCTTCAGTGAGACCCTATCATGGGTGGAGATTTAGGGTTGTAACCTTTCTGTTGAGCCTGAGCAACCATCAGCAGCAACAAGGGCAGAGTTTAATTTGGGGTACTAATTATATTCCATCTCAGCTCGAGCTACCACCTAGACCCCCTGGGAAACACTAAATGACTCACTAGGGTGTCCAATAAAACCTACAACTGTTCGCTTGCAAGCAGAACACAAACCCCTGATTTATTACAGAGGCAAACACTAGAACACAAAATATGATCAAGGGAAAAAAAATACAAAACACTGTTCCAGTTATAGTGTCATAGTGTCATAGTGTCTAGAGTCGGAAGGGACCTGGGCAGATCATCTAGTCCGACCCCCTGCCTTGGCAGGAAAGAGCACTGGGGTCA